>CM076573.1:635378076-635781346 GCA_034641835.2 Pinus albicaulis
TTTTTAATGATCAATGATGACGGACATTTTCTGACCGTCACCAAAAGTAACAAAAAGAGCATTGGTGAGGGTCATTAAAAGTTCGTCACTAGAAGTGTCACCAAAGAGAGAATTAGTGATGGGCCTTTAACGACCCTCACCAAAAGTGTCATTGAAAATGTCTTTGGTGACGGACCATAAAGGACCATCACTATTTACACTTACAGTGACGATTTTTTAATGATCAATGATGATGGACATTTTTTGACCGTCACCAAAAGTAACAAAAAAAGCATTGGTGAGGGTCATTAAAAGTTTGTCACTAGAAGTGTCACCAAAGAGAGAATTAGTGATGGGCCTTTAATGACCCTCACCAAAAGTGTCATTGAAAATGTCTTTGGTGACGGACCATAAAGGACCATCACTATATACACTTATAGTGACGGTTTTTTATGGACCGTCACCATATGTGACATTGGTGATGGACCTTAAAGGTCTGTCACAAGCATGACCCTCACCAATGTGATTTTTTCTTGTAGTGTTTGAACCTTAGGAGCGTTGATATTGTGAACGCAGAAACCCTGGTGGTCGATATATGTATGTCTATAAAGTGTGCTGAGGGTTTTGGATACAAGACCGGTTCTTTTGTGGGGTTATTGTAAAAGGAATATTTTTATATGCTTAAGGATTTCATAATTAAGGGGGAATTTTAAATTAATATCTCAATCTCAGATTGAGATATTAAAAGCAACAGATTTATTCAAATTGCTAGTTGAAGTAAAATGAACAGTGTGAGTTGCCAATTGGTGGAACTGGTTGGGAAATGAAACTTTGGAGGAATTTTACACAGAGGTAGAGGTTGAAATATTCAGAAACTAGGAATGTGGGTTTTACCCTGTCATCAAGTGGTATCAGAGCTAGAATTTAATTAGCTCTCTGAAAATTTTATTTTGAGATGCACATGTACTGAACAAGAAAGAAAAGTTGAAGTTTAAATCTGTTTAACTAAAAATTTGCAGATTTGATTTGACATGTAGTGAAGGTCTCTATATGAGCAGAATCTGGAGCTGAAGACAGGAGTCTTGAGGATTGCAGCAGGTAGAAATGTAGTGTAGGTGAAGGAGAAACAAGATCATTTAGGGATCTTGAGAGGTAAGATGATGAGCCTTATTTGAACTCTGGTTGGAAGGTATTGTTTGCAGAATACAGAGTGCAAGAAAGTGAGGAAATAATCTCAGCAAGAATAAGATCACAAGTTTTGAGAGCAGTGATAGAAGAATCCAGTAAGGGATTTTGAGTGCAGAAAGAGTGTGGTAGAACCTGGAAGGCTCCCAACTAAGGTTGGATGAAGGAAGAAAAGAGGTGTTCCTGAGAGAAGTTGCAGATTGAAGCCTAGAGAGCAGAAGAGAGTGCTCAAAAGGTTCTAGCAGAGAGGGGACCAGTACTTGCCAAAATATGGGTCCAGAGGAAGGGATTAGTGAGGTGAGTTGCAGCAAGAGAGCTTGTTGTTGCATTGGCTTAGTGCAGCTTGTGAGTGAAGAAATCCTACAGAAGAAAATGGCTATTGAGAGCCATAGCAAAGATTGCAAAGGTACTAAGAGAGGCCACAATAGAAGAGTGAGTGAAGATGCCAAATCAATTGGCATGAGAAAGAGACTCGCCGATGAAGAGTATTGGAAGGAAGTCACTGAGATCAGGGAGCAGTTCAATAGAATGAAATTGAGGATAGAGGAAAGTTAAAGAGTTTTTTGGCTCATGAAGAATAAGATAAGGTGGCAGAGGCTACAAAGGAAGAAAGAGCAAATGATGAATTCTCAGAAGAAGAAGGAAATACTCAGGATGATTGAGTATTTGGAGAAGGACTTGGAGACTGAAGCTTCAAGTGGGACCAAGGGGTCCAAGAGACTTACATCTGACATATTTTGTATCTTTGCAGGAGTAGCAGGTGAGAGAGAAAAAACTGCTGATGGTGTCACTGAGGAAGAAAATGGAGCAGCTACATGTTTTGAAGATGTCCATGCACAGTTGGAGAAAGACTCTGCCTTCCCACAGGTTGGAAGCAGAGGAGATTTAGCTTATAATGATGGAAAAAAGCTGGAGGTTCAACATCTTGAAGAAATTGAAGTAGAGACCATTGAAGAATCTCTGAAGCATATGAAATACTTGGAACAACACGAAGATTTGGTGACCAAATCACCAAATGAGACCATGAGGTCTTATGTTTTTGCATCTAACAAGTTGTGTACGAATGCAGGTGTTAATGGAGACAGTTCACATGATGGAACTGTGATAAATGAAGCTGATTGTTGCCAAGTAAATTACAATGAGTATCTTTCAGATGAAGAACAGATTAAACTATTGCAGTAGAGGGAATTCATCAATTCCTTATTTTATAGAGGAGATTGTTTCAATGAGGTTGGTGATGATGAGTTTGTCATTGATGATGATAATGACAGACTGCTTTTGTTGAATGGCCAATTAAGGAGTGATGGATAGATAGCTGAAGTCTTTATAGAGATGTGAAATCAGAATTCCATTCTGATGAAGGCTGAGGAGATAGCGACAGTAGAAGATAATGAAGAGGAGATGCCAAGATTGTGGCATGAATTAAGTGTTCTGGAGCAGAGGACAGAACCACAGAGAGAAGGTGTTCAGATGGTAAGGATACAAATGATTGAAGATGAGAGAGTTCATTCCTATGAACTAGAGCAGAGAGGCATCCTTGAAGAGGATGGTGCAGAGGGGAGACTAGTTGACAGTCTCAAGAAATGTCTGAAGAATTGGAATCAACATTCTAATGTGCTGATTGAGAAGAAAAGAAAGTTGGGACAACATACTGAGATGCTGACAGAAGAAGGAAAGGCTTTGAGGCCTTGTGAGTTTGATTCTAACAATTGTTTGATGAATGCAGATCCTGTTGATGATGGAGATAAGTTGACAACTTGGGGCAGTCAATTGAAAGAGGAGAAGAATTCTAAGGGGATGTTTGATCCATGGAATGGAGAGATTGAGCTGCTAGAGAGTATGCTGAATCAATAGAATCCTATACAAGAGAAAGAACCTCAATTTTAGAATTGGGGATTGCAGAATGTGAAGTCACAATGGGATGAAGATAGAAAATAATTGATGATTGAATCATCAGTTGAGACCATTTGGTCTTGGGGTTTTGGAACTGATGAACTGGCTGTGTTGACAGACAAGTCAGAGAACCATCCATCTTTTGGAGTTGTTCTAGAGGGTGATGGACTTTTGCAGAAGGAGGAAGATGAGGCTATCATGCCTCCAGTGAAGGAAGTTGTTGTTCCTACAAATGATAAAGAAAAGGAGCTATTGCAGAATGCAGATGTGCAGCTGGAAGAAGATGAGACAATCATGTCTCATGGACAGAAGTTGGTTGTTGTTGATAACAGAGAAGAATTGGCTTTTCCGAATAGCCTAGAGAAGGTTAAAGAGAAGGCTATATGGCAGACTGTTGGGGCTACTACAGCAATGGAAAATCAGAGTTTACTCTAATAGAAGATGGAATCTCAGTGGTCGAAAGACTTGAGGTGATTAGCAGAATCATTCAAGAAGAGGGAAGGCAATTTCTGAAGATTGCAAAGATAGAAGAAGAAGATGCTGAAATTGAGTTGCAGCAAAGTAAAGATTTGTTTGGCCAAAGGAGATGAAGAGAATGTTTGCAGAAAAAATTTAGAAAAGAAGGTGAAATGGCAGAGTAGCAGCTGATTGGAGTGTTGCTGGGAGAATTGCTAAAGACAAAGGATAAGGAAGTTGTCATAAATGACAATCATGAAAAGTTTTACTGTTGAAAAAAGCAAGAGGGCATGGATGATTGGGTGGCAGCTAGGGCATCAGTAAGAACTGGAGAAGTAAGAAGGGCTACAGACACAGCTAAAGTTCAGCAATCAAAGAGAAGTGGTGTCCAGTAGTCAAAGGACACATTGGATCAAGAAATCGAATTTATAAGAAAGTTGATGATAAAGGTAACCGAGAAAAAGCCAACAGCAAGAAAGCTAAGAAACAACAACAAAAAGATGAAGACAATCACAGAATGTGAGGGCATAGAAAGTGCAAGGATGCAGACAAAGATATGGAAGCCAGGAGGACCACGAAAGAAGAACACTGCAACGGATGGTCAGTTGCAGAACAAAGTATGGGATCTAGGCAGATAAAAATGAAGGCACATGATCAAGAGATCATGAACTATTTTAACCTGGGGAGTCTGATGTAGGGGAATTAGGTCCAAAACAATGTTTGTCCATAAATAAATGTATAAGGGGGTCTTATGTTTTGTTTCCCCATGTAAATATTCATAATTGAGTAATTTTAGTTAATTAGAAGGGAAATTGTAACTTCCCGAATGATTAATGGGCACCTGAAGAGATAGTCAGTTTCAGAAGTTAAACTAATTTTAGGAGCCCGTCTCTGTCTGTCAGAGCATTAGTCTCAGAGTTAGAGATATGAAGAGTTTCGAGCATTAGAGGAGTTGAATCGATTTAGGGTTTGTATAAAAATAAACCTTTGTGATAGAGTCGATAGACCTGCACGGAGACCTGTAGAGAAAACTGCATAGACTGCTTGGTGCTGTAGAGTAGGAGGCCATCGAATCAGAAGATCTAGCTGAGCAGAAATTTTTGTAAGTAAACCATGTGTATGTTATGAAGGAATCTGCTCAGTAATGCCTGTGAATTTGTGATTTAGTTCTGTATGAGAATGCTTGAATTCCCTCGATTTCTATGTGAATGTGCTGGAATTTCATGAATGAGAATATAAGAATGTGTAATTATGTACTCTGCAATTTGGGATTAATTGTGATCTGTATATAGTTAGAGGAATTGATGTTAATACTATCGACATTGTATCTCGAATTGATAGAAAGTGGAGTTATATATTCGTTGAGTATATGCCATGAATAGAGGTATGGTTTTAAGCCATGCATGGAGGTTTTATGCTGCTCATAAGGAACTAACTGGCATTCGATAACCGAGTGTTGTTTAAACTTGGAGGATATCTAGGCATTTTTTCCCTACGCGAAGCGATATAAGTGGAACTCTGGAAGCAGTGTTCATTGGATGAGCACTGTGTAACGAGGAGTGAGGGCATATTAGTTACAAAGTGGAAGAACTATGTTGAATTGAGTAGTGCAGAACCCTGACTAAAAAGGGTGGAACCAAGTGACGAACAGTGAAACCGAGATTTGGAACCGACAGTATATCGCGAGTCACAAAAGCTGGAAACGGTTTTGATCGCACCGCCTTTGTATGGTAAGTGGTATTCCCCATTTGAACGCGATCAGTGCCACAGGCTGACACGTGGCCTCAAGTATTTTTGGAAACCCGCTCTCATTGCGAGTTAATGGTCATGCATATGGGCCACGCGATATTTGATTAAGGACGTCCGATCAGACAAGGCAACGCGACGTATCATCCACTGTTGGATGTGGAAAGCTCATCAGCGTTGGGCCCAAGTTTTAAATTATATTTATTGGGACTTTTCAAACTAAGGTTTGCGGGGTTAATAGAGGATGGTTTAATATATGCGTCTACCGAGGGTTGAGTAAGGGCTTGAATCTTAGGAGCGTTGATCTTGTGAATGCAGAAACCCTGGTGGTCGATATATGTATGTCTATAAAGTGTGCTGAGGGTTTTGGATACAAGACCGGTTCTTTTGTGGGGTTATTGTAAAAGGAATATTTGTATATGCTTAAGGAGTTCATAATTAAGGGGGAATTTTAAATTAATATCTCAATCTCAGATTGAGATATTAAAAGCAACAGATCTATTGAAATTTCCAGTTCAAGTAACATGAACAGTGTGAGTTGCCAATTGGTGGAATTGGTTGGGCAATGAAACTTTGGAGGCATTTTACACAGAGGTAGAGGTTGAAATATTCAGAAACTGGGAATGTGGGTTTTACCCCGTCATCAGATATTATTGTATGCATATATCGTACGGCCAGGTTAGGCTAGTATTCCATCAAGCATAAGGGGAGAGAAGTGATGAATATGTACATATATTTATATTTGTAGGACCGAAACGAAGGCTCTAAATCTTAGGAAGGATAGCATGATTAATTTGTATGCACACATAGTTTAAGCTCAAGATGGATACCTCTAAAATTGTTTTACACTATCTGTTTAAAATATTATGGAAAACGAGTGGGCAACTTAGCATAAGGTGTTAAGGGGTTTGTGGCTAATTCCTATGCATAGGCACTATAACCAAGCACTGAGGGTGAAAGATCCCAATCTATATACATATATGGATATGTCATGGGGCCAGAAGTTATGGATTGGAGGAGAACAAAGACACTCATATTATAAACCATATGGCTAGGAACCATATTAACAGACATAGGTGTGAGAGGTCGTAGCAATTGGATGTCATGGAGTCTTAGTGTCAAGCACATGTCATGGAGGTTTAATACCCCAATGATTTCAATGGGAGGCTTGGAAAACCCCATTGAGAATGAAATTTTTGGATGACGTGGTGGGTGGGGTTGGTTGTTCAACGAATGTCGTGTTGAGGCAGAGGACCCAAAAAATACTTATAAACTGAAATTCAAACTTACCGTGTTGTGAAGGGTCGGGAAGGACCCCTAGTCAATGTGGCAGGTGATGTACACTCAAAGCCATGTGATGTCCTAGAGTGCAGACAAATGTTATCTAAATTCAATGGTTTTTTGGGCCCAAGTGTCCTGGGTCTGAGTGATACATGGCACGCCTATTATGGGGCCATGTGGAGGGTGACATCACCCCAACAGAAAGGGGTGATGACATAACCCCAATTCCTTGTCACATATGATTTTTAATGGAGTTGAGTGCAACCCTGTTGGTCTTCAATCCCCGGGGTGATGTGCTATGATGAATCCAACATACACATGAATAAGAGACAGAGGCCACGTTATTGGTTAGAGTGAGTTTAGGTACTAGGTAACCAGGTGAAATTCCATGTAACCTCAACAATTTGTAGGCCTAAAAAAATATAATGGGTTGGGATGACGTGGTGTGGTGGAGCATAAACATGCTACAGTAGCTAATGGAAATAGGACACATTGAAGGAAGGTACACAAGGGATCCATGTAACCCCATAAGGGTTTCCTCAAAATTTTCAATGAGGGAGTGCATGAGATACTGCTAGGATTGTATTCCTAGGATGAAATGTTTGTAGACGAGCCCACAACCTCATACCTTTCGTGGTATATATATATGTGTGTGTGTGTGTTTGGACCTCGTACACCATGGAAGGAGCTAATACATAACCTAACATAAATTGATTGGTAGCTGGGGTCATTCTGCCAAGTGTCAATGAGATGGAAATGACTTGGATAGCCACTTGGGGACCACATGGTAGGTCTATATGACATGGAACTATTCGATAATCCAATATTTGAATGAATGTATCTTTTTATGCAAGATTTAGATTGAGACAAGTTTTATATCATTAGAAATGTCTCGTCGAGACTAGCGCAACAATGTCGTTCACTTTAAGTATCAGGAAAATAAAAAAAAGGTCAAAAAAATTACACACCATTTCCATCATGGGACATTAGAGGTTAGGTACATATAGTGACCATTTACTTTTATCCATGGCATGGTCCTGTTGTGCTATTCTACAACCCCCCTATTATTTATATTTAGTTATCTTAAGATATAATGGGGACCCTTTATAATTTTTATTTTAGGAGAATAAATTTTTATTTTTTATTTTTGATAGGACAAAAATTTCATATCCGAAGGATACACTTATATCATATTGAGTATAGGACTTAAATTAATGTGCCAAAATCCCCATCGCATATGGCATATCACAATTTCAATAAGCATCACTCAAACCTCTCTTTCAAAATTTTTTGATGCAATATTACCCGAATGCATGAATCAGTTCGTAAAGGATTTAAAAAATCAAAAAAGAATGATAACAGAGGAAAAATATCCCTGACGGACATGATTATATAAACCATTGGTAGGACCCATCTTACTTCCATGTCACTCATCGCCATCACACAATCATATATTATTTTGTTACCATTATGCTGACCGATCCAAACGCACCAATGAGATATATCGCATCGCAGTTATCCACCCAACAATGCATTCACTCACTCCACTACCCTTGCGATTGCGATGTCAGTATCACATCACAAAACTCAAAGCGCACTTCTCCTCCAATGCTCTGATATCTTAAAAACGTTGATAAAGGGATAAAAATAAATTGATATAGAGTCTTGATCGCATATCAGTAAATTAACGTATCACTTGTTTTAAATTTTTTCTTCGAAACAATTTTGCGCTGTGAGATCATAATTAAAGCAATGAGTTGTCAAAACAAAACCATGTGAATTCACGTTTTTAATTATTACTCATGCATAAGAGTATTGATGGTCTCTATTCCCCAAGTGATTTGATGGAACGATACTTAATGTTTGCATATTTTTAGCATTTAAACCATATTCGTCATCACTTCAAACTCTTATGTTAATCTCTCCCGCACTGCAAAGTATTGTTCTTCATTCTCTATTTTATCTTACTACAGGCTAGTCTCGAGAAGGAAGATCCTGACGATATTTCAAAAGCCAAGAAAAATACCAAGAAGCCCATGGTTACTCCTCACTTAGCACCTCCTAATTTATAAGTAATAGAAATTCCTCCTCTATTCTATGATACAACATGCACTCAAGACAATGGATCTTCCTCATGGGAATCCATGTAAATATTATTTAAGGATGAAAATCCCAGAGTAATTGAAAGGGTAGTCACAGCTGACACCCCAACATCCTTTTAAACTTCTTACAGTGAAGTTTCTAATTCCTTCCTCCATCGAATAGCTGCTCGCCCTAAATTCTTCCCTATTCAAATATGGTGAAATGGATAATCGACAATTTGAACATTCGAGAGAGGACATTCTTAACTTCAAGGGAAATAGTAATTTGGTATTTCAAGGTAGAATATTTAAATAAAATGTATCATATACCTGACCCACATAAGGTATGTAACAAGAATTTCCTTGAAAATTTTGCAAAGGAAAATAAGTTAGCATAAGACCCAATAAGGAAATGGAGGCACAACCCCAACAAGCACAAGCATGATGATAAGGGCATGTACTCTATATCTTCTCTTGTTGGTCTGTATTACTATATTGATGCTATGATTTCTAGGCAATTTGGTTACCCTAATACAAGTAATATTTTGGTTGAATGGGTTCCTCTCATTAAGACTCCATCATATTCGTACATTATGGATTGAGTACCATCCTTTCCAATAATATTTCCTCCCAAATCCTTGAATATAGAAAGAACCAGAAATTCACTTCCAAGACAATTCCCCCCTTTTTCATGAGTTCTTTTATTATGAATGCAGTATGCTTCACTTTTGATTTCCCAACCATGGGATGGAAATGGACTGTACAAGATCCTTCCCCTATTCATGTATACCACAATATCCTTTGCGAGTTCAATTTTTACATAATTTTTCATGGAATCATTTTACCACTTTACAATTTTTTGTTGGAGAAAAGGCCCTGATAATGTCAAAAGAAGTCAGAGATGATTTCAAGGCCATAGGGAAATAATTTGGAGAGGATCTATTTACATATGTTAGGGTTTATGGAAGTCTACCCAATCCCCAGGTTCTCCCACTGTATGTGCCAGGTAAACTCCTGGCCAAAGAAATTTCATATCAAACAGTAGGGAATGGGTTAACCAAAGCCTTAAAGGAATCCAAAATGTCCACCTGGCCATAATTTCCTATTAATTGTGGATTATATGCTTTAGATAATTTCAAGCACATTGTGCTTGAAATCAATCAAATGAAATGTTTAAAATTATCTAACATTCCCAGCAAAAAGTTTGACCCAAATAAAGTGGCTCAAGACCTTACATCCCAAGTAAAAGAGAATTCATTCATGAGCCAGATGAATATGATGATTTGTTTCAGTCTCATGAGACATATTCATAGGTTGAAAAGATATCAACAATTCATCTTGATCCAAAACATCTTTCCAAGTTTAAGGAGAATAGATACAAGAGGTTGGAAAACATCCCTCTAGACATGTTGAGGGTATCTCTACCAATTTTACAGAAAGAAAAAGATTTTGAGCAGCCTCCAAAGGGCACTGAGGTCCTATAGTGAATAAAAGGAACCACATCCAAAAAAAAGCAAACTGTTAATACTTTCTTTAGCAGTCATTTGGATGAGGTTTGGAACCAGTTTGATCAACAGATCAAAGGAAAGAAAAAGGAAAACACTTCTGAGACTAAAGCCATAAGCATCAATCCTCAAGGAAATAGAGAGAGCCTACTTACTATTGGGGCTTCTGACAAAGTAGTTAGTACATAGGAAATTGAATTGATCCCGAGATTCCACTCATCAGAGATTTTTCTCAATATATAATAAATTCGTCCTCTTGACATCTTTTACAGTCCCAAACACCGGGCTGTAATGAGCATACAGAGAAAGAGAAAAAGAGTTGACAAATCCTAGACACTAGTTCCTAGAGATATACCAATGGAAGTGGTATGAAGAGATCGACAAACCAATCCTTCTGAATATTTAACAAGATTTTCACAGTTTGCAATTTCTTATGCAACTGCTGCAATTGACAAGGAATCAGAAGTTCAATAACTGGTCAAGGAAAATGATGATAAAATCCAACAACTAGAGAAATATTTGTGAAAGGAAAAACAGAGTATTGATCACCAGTGGTAGGCATAGTTTTCACAACTTCAACATAGCTTTTATCAATTGAAATTACAACATCAGGCTGATATCAAGGTCAAAGATACTAAAATTCAACAACTCCAATTCACATTTGAACAACTGAAGGAAAATCCAAAAATTCAAGAATTTAAGAAGGAATCAATGGAATTAAACACTCTTTTGGCCTAGTAACAAGTAATCTTATGTAAAAAATTAACAATCATAAATGATATCTGCAAAAAAAGTGGTTCATTGATGAATCAATCGTCCGATCTAAGGATGAATTTTGATGAAATTTATGAAAATATGTGAGTTTATCACTTGGAAAGGCACTACAGAGGGTGGAGCAACAAATTTTATCAAAATAGAGAATTATTAAAAATAAATCCTCTTTACTGATTGCGACATACAACTAAAGCAAGCAGAAAGGGTTTTCTTCCCAGAAAGAGATGTTGCAAGAAACATTACTGAAATTGTCAGTAAAAATTTATTTGGTGCCAATATTATCCAATAATTCCCACCTGGTTCTCTTCCAAATGATAAATTTTTACTGAAACAATGGTAGGAAAAGTGAAAGGTAAAGTAAGAAAGCATTAAGAAGTTGGTAAAACTTGATTGGGAAAAATACTAGCAGTATCATGTCAATCCATACAACCAGTGGCTAATGTTGCATAGCCTTGCTGACACATCCTCCCAAATGCTTCATGCATTATCATATGTAGTGTATATTGGATAGTTGTTCTTAAGGCCATATTAACCCCCTGAATTGCAGCCAATGTTAGATATTTACAATCTCAAGAAACAAATAGAAAGAGATTCAGCATCAGACTCCTAAGCTCATCATACAAACAAATTATATTTTTGTCCTATTATCTTTAATTTTAAAGAGAGTTGTTTAAACCTCTTCAACACTTTGTGTATTTTCTATTTTTACATTTCTAGTACATAATATATAAACCCTTTCATGTCTAATAATAAAGGGTCCTGAAATTTTGTAAAGAATACTTTGAGAATTTTCACTTTTGTACTTTTTAAAATTCATCTTAATAGAAATATTGGACCAGAGCTATTTCTTGCATCAGTAGAGTAAAGATATATCGGGTACTTCTATCTTTATATTATTGTTATGTTATTTTTCATTAATAGCCAAAATTATTTTATTTTTTTATTATATGCATCTTTTAAACGAAATTAAGCATTAATTCACTTTTGAACATGCAAATATTGCCATATTTTGATATATGTACAATACATTCAATTATTTGATGCAATGTGAGTTTAATCAATTAATTTGATTAACTATTTAATCAAAATAATTATCTTTAATTGTTTCTATTTCTGTAAGGGTTTGATAAATCTATATTTTCATACAATAAGGATAATCTTTGAAATCGAAAACAAAAGAAATATAATTAAGCCTCGAGATATAGATAGGTATACATATACTTTCAAGTTATTTATAAATCCCATTTATTATTAATGTAGTTATAAATACCTCACACGCACAAAATTGTACTTATTGTGAAACTGGTCCCATTATCCCCAGTCGAAGCCACTATACCAAACAGATAAGAAACATATTTTAAGTTCCTAATCGGGTGGTCATCCTTCGATGTTGTTGCAGTGATTTTCGAGGAATCAACATTTTTGGTGCTAGAGGAGGGTTTGCTAGACTATGAATGGAATTAAGGTCTAATCCTAAATCTTGAGGCCATCAAAAGAGTCAATATCCCTCAAAATCTCCTACAACTTTAAGGTCACATTCAAAATCCCCTCCCTTTAGGTTTGAAGTTGTTCAATCACCTCCCAAATATCCTAGTAAATTCCGTGAGGTAATTCCACCATATTACACTCCAAAATCACCTGAAGTTCAGACCTTGATTAAAAAATTATAAGATATTTATATTTCAGGAGAAAATATTGTGCAATCTAAAAGGAAGTGTAACCTAAATTTTTCAAGGTGCTGGTGTATTGATCGGTCTCAAAGTGAAAAAATTGGAATAACTCCATCCGAGTTTCCACTTTGTTCTAACTGAAGGAAGACTCCTACATCAGAAACTCAAAAATCCATTAGCGATATCACATCATCTTATCCTCCACAAACTCCTTCACCCATTCCTCCTCCATTTCCTTCTTCCCAACTAATCATTTCATCTATTCATATCTCTTCAACTCAAACAACTAGTGTTGCCTCAAGCAGTACGATTTTAACAGTTATTTCTTCTACCACTATATCAACCTATGGAACTAATACAACATCTTCTAATCCTATAGGTCATACAATGGTAGCTACATCATGGACTAATCCAGGAGTTTTTCAATTCGTAGAATCTCTTCATGATTTACCTAAGCACCCAGAGAGATGACTGCCCAAGTATAATCATGATGATGGACTCCCTGCTGAGGAACAACTCCATAATTTCATGATAGCCATGAACCTCAATGGAGTATCTGAAGAAGACTATGTAGTTAGGTTATTCCATTATACTTTCCAAGGATCAACATGATCATGCTACTTTTCTCTACTATCATGTACTATAACTAGTTCGGATGTATTTGAGGAGAAATTTTTAACCATGTTTGGTGATGATCGTACTACTTCTACTCTTATAAATTATATTGCTAATATTAAGCTAATTCAGGAGAAAATATCAAATACTTTAATTCTAGGTTTAAGAAATTGCTAAAAAAAATCCCAACTACATCAAAGCTTGGTGTTGATGTATAGATTTAATGGTACATACCCTATCTTCCTTCCAATATTGCAACTTTTGTAGATAGAGATAACAAATAAAATTTAGTAGATAACATGAAGGAAGCCATTTCTATTGAAAAGATAATACTTACATTATAACATAACACTACCTAGGAAGAAATAAAAAATAAGGTTACATTTAAGGATGAATCAAAGAAGAAATATCCTAAAGATACTTTCGATCTTGAAGGATTACAAAGGGCCCTTAAATCCATGTCAAATGAGATGGTAGAAATAAAAAGCAGGTAGCTCATTCTTCTTCTAAAAAACCTTTTAGATATTTCAAGAAAACTTAGACATTGGATCCTCAACCACCCAATATTATATCAAATGCTGAAACTGATCAGGATGAAAACAAGGATGAAACAACCTTATATGTTGAGGAATCCCAAAATGAAGAACTAGTCAAAGTACATGGATTATGGGATTTTATATTGCCTACTTATAATAATGAATATAAGCACAGAGCCGTACCTATTAGCACCAGGAGTAAAGTTCTTGTTGATTCACAATAATCAATCCTGAAACATAAACCTTCATCCCCTACGGCTAAAGATAAAATTATCAATAAAAAAATCCTTTCGCATATTCTCAATTAGTCCCATATTCTTAATATTATCCATCTACATCAAATACCTTGGTAGTATCTAACACCATTTAATACAATATAGTGGAAGACATGAAGAAAGTCAAATAAAACATCTCCCTACATGAGGTAAGTAAGTTGAAACAACAACAAAAGTTTTTACTAAAATAATTGAATGTAGTTCATGTTTCTCCTCTACCTACTACTGGTACATCCAAAGCCTCTAAATGATTAGGTAAACCTCCTAATGATACACCAGAAAAGATTTATTCCTTGGATGTTATTTTAATTGGGGATAGATCCAATTCACATACTCCTCCTTTCCTTATGAATTTTGAAATTTTCAATAAAAATGTGCACAATTTCCTAATAGACTATGGGGCTTATTTAAATATAATGCCATATTCAGTTTATCTAAAATTAAACATTTCTCCTCAAAATTATGATGTTCAAATTGTTCAACTTGATAGAACCAAAGTCAAGGTCCTAGGAGAAATGAATTATATTCTCATTAAACTCACTTCTAATTCAAAGGTGTGTTAAATCATTGAAATATTAGTTGTTGATATTCCTGATTTTTATGGTTTAATTCTTAGTACAGATTGGTCTAAAAAAATCCATGGTTATTTTTCCATAGACTGGTCTCATATGTGGCTTCCTTACAATGGAAAGCCAAATCAAATCCGAGTTGACCGTGAAAAGCACATGAAATACTCAGTAACTAATTTTGAATATGAAAATGAGTCAGTGGCCTTTACCAACAATATCCTAGGGAATTACTCTATTGAAACATTCTTGGGTAATTTTAATGCACATCAATCCCTATTTTTAATTATTTTTTTTACTTCTCAAGTCGAAATTTTTTCACAATCATATTATTCTAAATGTGTAAATATTGTAGAAAATCCATAAGTTAAATATTTATTTTGGACTTTGTATTTTGATGGCTCTAGATAAAATGATGGTGTAGGATAAGGTTGTATATTAATAAGTCAAGAAGGAGAAAAAACAATTATAGCATGTAGATTAGAGTTTGAATGCATGAATAAAATTGCTAAGTATGAGACACTGGTCCAAGGATTGTATGAAGCAATTGATTTGAATGTCAAACATCTTCAAGTATTTGGAGACTCTGAAATTATTGTAAAATAGGTAAGAAACACCATTCATTGTGTTTATGCCCATTTGAAGCATTATAAATCTCTTTTTCAATCCCTCACTTCTCATTTTTTGGCATTTAACATTTCTCCTATCCCAAAAAATCAAAATGCTAGTGTTGACCTTCTGGCTAATGTAGCATCTAGGATATAACATACGAGGATTATGATCAAGATAGGTTTTTAATTGAATTAATTTCTCAGCCATCCATTCCAGACAATGTCACCAACTATCGTGTGTTCAGTGATGATGAAGAGAGTTTAACCTTTTTAACATATTAAGGATCATATGATGATCAAATAATTGATGAGGATGAACACGAGGGATAATTCGAATAGGAAACTGATGAAAATTCCTTAACCAAATCTATGGTTAAAATTGAATATCTATATGACCTAAAAGACATATTTAAGAAGGTTAATAACTCATAACTTCAAAGTTCAACCTTGAGGTTTGAACTAGTCAACCTTGGAACTGATCTCAAACCCCAAAAAAACATCTAGGTCTAGGTCTCTCACCAGATGAGAGATTGGCCTTTATTCATATATTAAAATGATATAAGAGTGTTTTCACATGGAGTTTTGAATATCTTAGAACATATGATACCCCCATTATCCAACACACTATTCCGATGATTTTTGATGAAAAATATGTACAACATAAAATAAGGAAAATTCACCCCAATCTTGAAAATCAAATCAATTCTGAGCTAAATAAACTCCTTAAAGCCAAAATAAATTTTATTGTTAGGAATTCCAAATGGGTGTCAAATTTAGTACCTTTCAGGAAGAAAAATGGTGACATATGCATTTGCATAGATTTTAGGAATCTAAAATAAAGCTTTTCTAATGGATAATTTCCCATTTCCACCCATGGAACAAATTTTACGATCAGTGGCATGTTCCGAACTCATGTATTTCCTTTATGGTTTCTCAGGATATAACCAAATCCTAGTTCATCCAGATGATAGGTTAAAAAATACGTTCATGACCAAATGGGAGACTTATGCTTATTAGAAAATTCCTTTTGGTCTAATAAATACAGGGGAAGCCTTCTAAAGAGCCATGGACATAAATTTTAGAGGTCTGATAAATAAGACAATTTTTGTTTACTTGGATTATATAACAATATATTACAAGAAAATATGTAGCTATTATCACGATTTGAAACAGATATTTGAATGTTTTAAAAAATATGGAATTTCGTTAACTCCAAAAAAGTCAAACTTCACTCTTAGTGAAATAAACATTTTAGGATTTATCATATCCAAAGAAGGAATTTGCATTGATCCTAAAAGGGTTAAGGATATCTCTAAAATATCTTTACCCCACACTAAGAAATCAATGCAGTCTTTCTTAGGGAAGAGAACTTTTTTCAAGATATTTGTCCATGATTTTTCCCAAATTATTCTTCCATTACAAGCCATGATCAAGAAAAAATCAGTTCTTAAAAGGGGTCACAATGAGAGAGAAGCTTTTGATTCAATAAAACAAGCCATTATAATTTTTTTCTTCTAAAACATCATATGCTATTGTTCTAACACAAATTAATTATCAACAAATCGAGGCACCCATCTCATTCTTGAGTTCAAATTTTCAAGGAGATGAACTAAATTATTCAGAGGTGGAGAAACAATTTTTTGTTGTTTTCAAATATGTAAAGCATTTTAGGCCTTTTCTTCTAAATAAACACACTAAAGTAATAACCCCATTCCTAGTAGTGAGAAAATTTCTTGTACATAAATAATTAGGAGAAAAGAGGGAAAATTGGGTGACAGCTCTGCAAGAATACGACATAGACATAAAACCAGCTAAAATCGTTAGAGGATAAGGTTTTTTGTAGATTTCTTATTGGAGCTTCCAACATACCAATTGATGAGGAATCAGGTAATAATGTACACATAATCCTAACTAATTCCGAGTCCCAATATTTTGATCTTATTTTCTATTTAAAAATGGATACTCTCCCCCTGAACTCAATTATAGAAGCAACATAGCTTAAAGTTTAAAATCCAATCGATATGAAATCATTAATGATGTGTTATTCAGAAAAAAACTATGAATTTGTTTTGTTAATATGCCTTGAAAAGTCTGAAGTACAAAAGGTTTTGCAAGACCTACACGATGGGCTAGCTGGTGGAAATTTTAGAGGAGATACCACTGCGCATTAGATCCTGCATGCAGGGTATTATTGGAAAAAATTATTCAAATATACCCATGCATATGTAAGGAGTTGCAAGATTTGTTAGACTGTTGTAGGAAGACAAAAAAGACAAGCCTTACCTCTTCAACTAGTTAGCATTGAACAACCCTTTGAAAAATGGGGATTGGACATAACAAGTGAGATTGTTCTTCACTCTTCCAAGAAACATAATTATATCTTTACTGCTATAGACTACTTCACAAAGTGGGTGGAAACAATTCCACTAAAGGTAGCCAATTCCAATGATATTATCGAATTCATTGATCAGTTCATTATTACCAAGTTTTGCTTACCAACAACACTTATGTTTGACAATGCATCTTACTTTTTAGGTAATAACATGACTAAATTTATCTCTCAAGAGGGGATTTAAACTTGAATAATTTGTTAATTACTATCCCCAAGGGAATTTTTTGGTAGAGTCAACCAATAAAAAACCTCATAAGAATTATTAAAAAAAAATTTGATTAGAGCCAAAATAATTGGCATAAATATTTGATATTTTCTCTATGGGCTGATCGAATAACTCAGAAGGCCTCTATAGGTACTTCTCCCTTCAATTTTTTATATTGGAAAGGAGTTATCATTCCTTCAAATCTAGCCCTTCCTTCATTATCCTTTGTACAATTCATCGAAGAAACACTTTCCTCTTCTTTGCAATTAAGAATGTTTGAAATACTTAAATTAGAAGAAGAAAGGGAAAATGCCAAGCTCACACATGCTCAACATCAATAGATATTTAAATATTCTTTTGATACAAGTTCTATTGCCAAAAAATATTTTCAAGTTGGAGATCATGTTCTCAAATGGGACAAGGCACATGAGGAAAAGGGAAAGCATACTAAATTCCGGAAAATGTGGCTTGGACCATTTCAAATTGTTGAAAAAATAGGCCCATCAAATTTTATACTGCAAGCTATAAAAGGAAAGAAATATTCTCTTCCTATTAATGGGATTATTCTAAAAAAATATTTTCTTAGAAGAACATTTCTTCTATTGTAAATATGTAGGTATTTACATTGACATATTTAGGTTTGTTAGAAAATAATGTTAAGTAACATGATTTTGGAATTTTTATCATCATATTTAATTATCTTATGATTTTTTTTTCTCTTCGACATACAAATTTTTAAGGAAAACATTACAAAATTGAAAATTGGGTAATTATCATAGAAATTTGAAATATTTTTCAATAGAAGTTGCAAGTTCTTTTAAATATCAGACTTTATAAAAAATTTTGATATTATTATAAGTCAAGAAAGGTTTTCTTTCACAAAGTAAAGAATATTTTGTAACTAAGAATATTTAACTCTAAATTTCCATTAAAAACTCTTGAGTCAATGATTCTCTCCATCCACTAATCATACTCTTTTTAGAGTGTAATTCAAAAATATATAAAACTTAAACTATTAGAGTTCTCATCACGAGCCTGCTTACCATGATCATTGAAAAATAATAAGTTGACATTACCACTATTGAATACCAAATGAGGGTAATGGCTTATGATTATTTCAACCATAAGACAAGGGATCTCATCATGATCCAGCTTGTTCAACTCAATTACAACTAGTGAATGGCATTGTCACTATCTAGTCACCAAACCAAGACAATGGTTTTTATGTACTACCAAAACACAAATATATATATATGTGTGTGTGTGTGTGTGTGTGTGTGTGTATCATTGATGGTTAACATGTAACCTTGTCAAGGCTATGAATGCTTGTTGGTAGCAGTGGCTCTACCTATGACAAAATTAGTATATCAAAAGGCTAAGTTTCAAAAGCCCCCTACTTTATCTTTATAACAAATTAATGAATGATATAGATAGTTAAATATTTTCATCAACAAGAGATTTTTAAAGAGTTACAATGAAATGATTTTTTTTATTTAGAGTAATTTTAAGTATCCAATATTTTAAATATAGTTTTCCTTTCTTAAATCATTTTTACTTATTTAAAGTTTTGTAAAATTTCATTATTATAAATTAGAGATAACTAGTTCTCTGAGTAAAATTCCAATTGTTGTGCTATTCAACAACCCCCTATTATTTATATTTAGTTATCTTAGGAAATAATGAGGACCCTTTATAATTTTATTTTAGGACAATAAAATATTTTTTATTCTTGATAGAACAAAAAATTCATATCCGAAGGATACACTTAGATCCTATTGACTATAGGACTTAAATGAATGTGCCAAAAGCCCCATCACATATTTCATATCACAATAGAAATAAGCAGCACTCAAAGCGCTCTTTCGAAATTTTGTGATGCGATATTACCTTAATGCATTAATCAATGCGTAAATTCTTTAAAAATAAAAAAGGAATGATAAAAAAGGAAAAATCTCGTCGACATACGTGATTATATAAACCATTGATAGGACCCATCTTACCACCACATCACTCATTGCCTTCACTCAATAGAAGATTCTTTTGTTACCATTATGTTGACCACTCATAAACCCCCGATGTGATATATCATCACAGTTCCCCCACCCGAAAATGAATTCACTCACTCCACTACTCTTTCGATTGAGATATCGTTATCACATCAAAAAACTCAAAACGTGTTGCTCCTCTAATGCTCTGATATCTTAAAAATATTGATAAATATCTGACAATCAATTAACATAGAGTCTTGATCGCATATTGGTATATTAACGTATCACGTGTTTTAAAGTTGTGCTCTGAAATAATTTTGCGATGTCATATCATAATTAAAGCATTGAGTTGTCAAAAGAAAACCATGTGAACTCATGTTTTAAATTATTACTCAGGCATAACAGTATTGATGGCCTCAAGTCCCAAAGTGATTTGATGACTTGATATTTAATGTTTGTGGATTTTTAGCATTTAAAATATATTTTCCATGACTTAGAACTTGTGTTAATCTCTCCCTCATTGCAAAGTATTGTTCTTAATTCTCTATTGTTATCTTACTACAGGCTAGTCCCGAGAAGAAAGATTCTAGAAAGATATCAAAAGCCACAAAAAAGGCCAAGAAACCCATGGCTACTCTGCGCTCAGAGCCTTCTACTTCAGAAGTAATAGAGATGCCTCCTCTATTCTCGAATACAACATGCACTCGAGACAATGGATCTTCCTCGTGGGAATCCATGTCTAGATTGTTTGAGGATGAAAAGCCCAAAGTAATTGAAAGGGTAGTCACAACTGACACCCCAACATCCTATGAAATTTCTTGCAGTGAAGTTTATAATTCCTTCCTCCATCAAATTTCCACTCTCCCTAAAATTATTCCCTATTCAGATATGGTGTAATGGATAATCGACAATTTAAACATTGGAGAGAGGACATTCTTAACTTCAAGGGACACAGTAATTGGGTTTTTCAAGGCAGAAGATTTAAATAAAATATATCATATACCCGACCCACATAAGGTATATCAAAATAATTTCCTTGAAAATTTTGTAAAGAAAAATAAGCCAGTGTCAAACCCAATAATGCAATGGAGTCATAACCCCAACAAGCACAAACATGATGATAAGGGTATGTAGTCTATATCATCTCTTGCTGGTCTATATTTCTATATCGCTGCTATGATGTGTAGGCTATCTTTTTACCATAATATAAGTAAATTTTTTCTTGAATGGGTTCCTCTCATTAAGGTTTCATCAGATTCATACATTATGGATTGGGGTACCATCCTTTCCAATAATATTTCCTCCCAAATCATTGAATATATAAAGAACCAAAAAATTCACTTCCAAGACAGTTCCCCCATTTTTCATGAGTGCTTATATCATGGATGCAATATGCTTCACTTCTGATTTCCCAACCATGGGATGGAAATGGACTATACAATATCCTTCCCCTATCAATGTCTACCACAATTTCCTTTGGGAGTCCAATTATGAGTCTCATTTTTATAGAATTCTTCATGGAGTCATTTTACCCCTTTATCAAGTTTTTTTTAGAGAAAATGCCTCGAAACTGTCAAAAGGATCCAGAGATGATTTCATGGCCATAGGGAAATGGTTTGGAGAGGAGATATTTACATATGATAGGGTTTATGGAATTCAATCAAACCGCCATGTTGTCCCATTGTATGTACCAGATAAAATATCGATCTGAGAAATTTCCTATCAAACAGTAGGGAATGGGTTAACCAAAGCCTTAAAGGAATCCAAAAAGTTTTCTTGGCCATCATTTCCTATTAATTGTGGAAACTATGATTTAGATAATTTCAAGAACTTTGTGCTTGAAATAAATCAAGTTTAGTGTTTAAAAGTATCTACCATTCCCAACAGATAGTTTGACCCACATAAAGTGGCTCAAGACATTACGACCTTCGTACAAGTTAGAAAATTCATTCATGAACCCGATGAATATGATGATCTGTTTGAGTCTGTTGAGACATATTCACAGGTTGAAAAACTAGCATCAATTCATCTTAGTCCAGATCAACTTACCAAGTTTAATGAGTGAATATACAAGAGGTTGGAAAACGTCCTTCTTGACATGTTGAGGGTATCTCAACCAATTTTACAGAAATAAAAGGATTTGGAGCAACCTCCAAAGGTCACTGAGGTCCTACAGGGAATAAAAGTAACCACATCCACAAAACAAAAAATTGTTGATAATTAATTTAGCATTAATTTGGATGAGGTTTGTAATGAGACTGAT
Source organism: Pinus albicaulis (assembly GCA_034641835.2). Classification (NCBI taxonomy): domain Eukaryota; kingdom Viridiplantae; phylum Streptophyta; class Pinopsida; order Pinales; family Pinaceae; genus Pinus; species Pinus albicaulis. The sequence goes on from CM076573.1 coordinate 635,400,098, forward strand.
CAAAAGATCAAAGGAAAGCAAGAGGAAAACACGTTTGAGCCTAAATAGATAAGAAACACTTCTCAAGAAAATAGACGAAGCATGCTTACTATTGAGGCTTTTGAAAAATCATTTAGTACAGATGAAATTGAATTCATCCTGACATTCCCCTCATCGGAAATTGTTCTCAAAATAAAAGAGATTCGTCCTCTTGACATGTTTTACAATCCCAGACATCAGGTTGTAATGAGAAGATAGAGAAAGAGAAAAAGAGTTAAGAAATCTTGGGCACTAGTTCCTGTACATACACCAATGGAATTGGTGTGGAGAGATCCACAAACCAATCCTTCTGAAGATTTAACAAGATTGTCACATTTTCCAGGTGCTTATGCAATTTCTACTATTGAAAATGCATTAGAAGTCCAACAATTGGTCAAGGAAAATGATGATAAAATGAAATAGCTATAGCAAGAGTTGTTAAAGTAAAAGCAGAGTATTGATCACAATTGGAAAAAAAAGTTGTCACAACTTCAACATAACTTTGATCAATTGAAATTATAGCATCAGGCTAATATCAGGTTAAATTTACTCAAATTAAGCAAATCCAATTCACGATCGAACAACTCAAAATCAATTTAAAAATTGAATACTTTAAGAAGCAAGAAATGGAATTGAACACTCTTTTGGCCAAACAAAAATTAATATTATTTTAGAAATTAACAATCATCAATGATATATGAAAGAAAAGTGATTTAATGTTGAATCAATCGTCTGATCTGAGGATGAATTTTGATGACATTAATGAAAAGATCTCAGATTTTATCACTTTGCAAGACACCGTAGAGGGAAGAGAAACAATTATTCCTAGAATATAGGATTCTCACAAAGAAATCATCTTTTTGGATGGGTATATACAACTAAAGAAATCAGAAAGGATTTTCCTTACAGCCAGAGATGTTGCAAGCAACATTACTTAAATTGTTAGTAACAATTTATTTGTTGCCAGTATTATCTAAGAATTCCCACCTGGTTCTCTTCCCAATGTTAAATTTTTACTAAAACAATGGTAGGAAAGTCAAAGGTAAAGGAAGAAAGAATTAATAAGCTGGTAAAAATTGATCAGGAAAAATACCGGAAGTATATTTTAAATCCACACAACTAGTGGCTAAGATTGTGTTGTTGACACATCCTCCCACATGCTTCTTGCATTATCAGATACAATTTATATTGGATAGCTACGTTTAAGGCTAGCTCAACCCCCTGAAGTGCAGCCAATGTTAGGTATTTGCGAGCTCAAGTAGAAAATGGAAAAAGATACATCATCACACTCCTAAGCTCGTCATACAAACAAATTCTATTTTTGTTCTATTATCTCAAATTTTAAGGAGAGTTGTTTAAACCTCCTCAGCTCTTTTTGTATTTGCTATTTTTACATTTATAGTACTTACTATATAAACCATTTCATGTCTACTAGGAAAGAGTCCTGAAATTTTGTAAAGAAGACTTTGAGAAGTTGCAGTTTTATACTTTTAAAAATCATCTTAATAGAAAGACAAGACTAGAGTTATTTCTGGCCCTCTTACTGGCTCTGCCTAAAGAAATATAAGGTAAACACTAAATCGATCTGGCAATGAAAGTATTTTTTTTATGTTTGCAAAGTATTCATTAACCAAATTTTATGTGTGAATAAGCAAATTCAAGTATTCTGCAATGGAAGTAATGTGGTTTAAAGTGAAACAAATGAGATTTGATCACTATATAAGTCTCATTGTGAAAAGTGGAATTATTAAAAGTTATTGTTTAATGTAGTAAAATCTGGAATATAGCGGCAAAAATGCACAGAATAACAGTAAGAATTTGTTTAAGCAGCTCACCCCTCTCTTGAGCTACCTCTGATGGGTCCAAAAGCCTCCAAATAGGCTTTTCCCTCTTTCATTAATGCTCAAAATAAGTATTACACTGTGAAGAAAGCCTCAAAAGGATAAAATAGATGCAAATTCAGAAACAGAGGACTGAAAAAAGTAAAAATCGACTATTCATTCACCTCAAATTGATTGATTATTGTCCAATACAGCTGATCTTTCACCAAGCCCTAGTGGCTCCACAAGAAAATTCGCTGATAAAATCACTGACAGAGTGCCCTGATGGCTCTGTAACCTATCCCAACAGCTCCATAATGCTTCAATACCCCAAAATAAAAAAAAAATTCGCTTCAAAAGGCTTTTCCTAGCCAAAGTTATGGCTAACTGAAGTTCACCCTTGAAAAGCTCCACTAATTGTGGAGAAAATTGTGGAGAACTAGAGTTAACTCCAGTTAAAATAGAAACTTCCCCAAATCTGTCAGGCGTGCTCCAAAATTTGACGGTAACATTAAATTTTACCGTTTCGTAATCTCGCATTCACATGTGAACATTTGGGCTAACCTAACTGTTTGAACAACATCTGCTTTACTCCAATTCGAATTAGCCACGGTTCCGCGCCATAGGGTTATATGATGAGGCGGCTGGTCCCCTTTCAGGCCTCACCCAAAAAAAAAGGAAACATTAAATATAACAATGCGCCCATTGTAAATAAGAACTTCGTGTGGCTCAACGGTTGAGCCGTTCGTTTGTGTCTGCCCTGACCTGCGGTCGAACCCTGCCGCGAACATAACAAAAATTTTGTAACACAATTTCATTCAAACTTGGGGCCACGTGGCGGCCTTCGGGCTGGCCACGTGGCACCTTTTCATTGGCCGCCTGCGGAATATTCTGTAGAATATTTTGTGGAATATTCCACAGAATGTTCCTAGAATATTCTTTTTTTAATAAATTTTTTTTTTATAAAGTCAAATTGGCCATTTTTTTTTACTGAAATTGGCAAAATTCAAAGCTGAATAACTTTCTCATATAGCGTCAGTTTTTAGTGTCGTTGACATCTAAATGATCATTTTTCTGAGCTCTTTCCAGTTGTTCTGGCTCGGACCAATTCTGAGCAACTTCATTTTTGAGCATTTTTCTACAAGACACTGGTTCTCCTGATCACACCTCCCAAATGGGAAGCTTTTGGACCCCAAAAGCTCTCTGATTACTGAAACTAATGATGTGGAGACTGATTCTCCACTCTTCCATCCTTGAAAAACTAAAATCTACCTGATTTCATCAAATGGAGCTTTTGAGAAAATGATAGTCTGTCTCTGGAATCAACTGATCGACCATTGTTAAGATTGACGGAGTCATGATGCAAATGATTAAAATTTGCAGAACAAAAATTGTAATCTGCAGAAAAAAAAAAAATTCTACACTGATCAAAATTCCAGAAAGACTTAAAATAACCTTCACCTTGCAAATTGTTCCCATGGCGAATTCTACCATTGTGAAACCAACTTTTTCCCATGCTGAATTGTGTGTCCTTCTTACTTGCACTGATTTTATTTGACACTTCATTCACTGCATTGGCTGACCCAAAAGGTAATTTGTGCAACATAAAATCATCTTCTTTCAAAGACAAACTATTATCAAACTGAGACATATCATTAGCAACATCATAAAAAGGCGAATGCTCAAAATCTGGTCGTTTCAACATTAACAAAGTTAGACTTTGACTTGCATTAACCAGTCTTTTCAATTGAATTGCATGGAGTAAAGAAGATTCCAAATTCTTCTTGTGAGCTCTCACAATGTACTCTTTACCATCTTTGAACAAGTGATACTTGTTTTCATGGCGATGAAAGATAACCTTCCTGTCAAATAAATAAGGACTTCCCAAAACAATACCTGAGATATCAAGCGACACCACATCAAGTTCCACTGTGTCAATAAAGTGTGCAGTTATTGAAAAGCGCAATATGCACTTCCTTGAGACTTGCAAATTGGCATCCTTGCATATCCATCCAAGTGGATAAGGCTTCGGATGTGGAATGGTCTCAAGTTTAAGCTGCTTGACCAAGTCTTCAGATATAAGATTCACTTGTGACCCACTGTCAAATAGTGTGTCAATTTTGGTATGTTTTGAAATTACCCTCACATGGAAAAGCTCTATCCTCCTCTTTTCTTCATGAGTATCTTTGTGACAATTCAAAGAGCTAGAACTGGGAGTTGTGTCTTGCACCACTTCTTTCCCCTTAATATTCTTTAAAACCATGGCTATGCTTTTTGTCTCATCTCCTGAGTCTGACTCTAAGTCTTGCTCAACTGTTGCTACAATTTTCTCCTTTTCTTTGGTCTTGTTTTTGTTCTTGTATTTTTCTGGTTTCAGTTCAGGATGAAGCTTCCAACAATGATCTTCATCATGACTTGTATTTGAACAGTTCTTGCAAAAGAACTTTCCTTTTTCTTTTCTTGAATTTGAAATTATTTTCTTTCCTTTGTTTTTGAAATTACTATCCTCTTCAAAAGTATTCTTTCCTCTAGCTTCTAAATGTGTAGCCTGGACACAGACTTCATCTAATCTGTTAGTATTGAACATTAGAATAGTATGTTGCAGATAATTGTGCAAACCTCCTATGTATTTCAACAAGGTGTCTTGAATTTGTAAGTCTACCCCAAGTAGAAGTGCTCTCCTTCTAAAATATTGGGTATAATCTTGCACATTTTGACCCTTAAGTTGTCTAAAATTTTTCCAATTCATACTTGCTTTCTAAATATGAGCAAGAGGATAAAACTGTTTCTTAATAGCAGTAATAAACTCATTCCAAGTTAGAATTATCTTACCATGCTTTTTAATTTCCTCTCTGGTCTTGGCTTCCCACCAAACCAAAGCTGCTCCATCCATTCTCAAAGAGGCTAATTGGATTTTTGTGTCATCATCATGCAAATTATGAATTTTTAGATAGACTTCCAACTGTCTAATCCATTTATCCAATTTTTCTGCATTCACATCACCATTAAACATCGGCAACTCAAACTTCACATCAAGCTTTAACAAAGGATTTTTAAGAGATGTTTTTTTTGTGTGACTGATTAATAGAAGTTGAAGAGGATGATCTGGAGGAAGAGGATGATGATGGAGATGAAGGATCACCATTTCCTCCATTCCTTTTCTTAGACTCATCCTTTTCTTTCTTCCCTCCTAAAGAATCTCCTCCTTCTCTTTGGTTTCTAGACCCTTCTCCAGCAATCCTATCATTTCTTTCCTGGCATAGGATCCTAACCATCTCAGTCATGTCCAATAAAGCTTTTCTAAAAACTCTTTCTTCTTCCTTGGGATCCATTTCCTCATGTACTTCTCCTTCTTTGGAAGACATGTTTGTGGCTGATTCTAAGGCTAATGAGGATGAAATGGAAGGTGGAGATAATGGCACCCTAGCCCTCCTTGGTTGAGGATTATCTTGTTTTCTAACCAATTGACCTTCCCCTCTTTTCAATTTTAGCCTAGTAAGCATCAAATTTTGCAGAATAACACAATTTTCTTGCACAAATTTCACAAAGTCTTAAGCAAAACCTAGAGCTCTGATACTAATCTGATCTGAAATGTGTGAACAAAATATTTCTTATACAGAGATATATAGTACGGGCTTTTCCTGGTTATTTCACCTTTACTAGAAAGGATGAAACCAGAAGCTTCTGGCCCTCTTACTGGCTCTGCCTAAAGAAATATAAGGTAAACACTAAATCAATCTGGTAATGAAAGTATTTGTTTATGTTTGCAAAGTATTCATTAACCAAATTTTATGTGTGAATAAGCAAGTTCAAGTATTCTCCAATGGAAGTAATGTGGTTTGAAGTGAAACAAATGAGCTTTGATCATTGTATAAGTCTCATTGTGAAAAGTGGACTTATTAAAAGTTATTGTTTGATGTACTAAAATCTGGAATATAGCAGCAAAAATGCATAGCATAACAGTAAGCATTTGTTTAAGTAGTTCACCTCTCTCTTGGGCTACCTCTGCTGGGTCCAAAAGCCTCCAAATAGGCTTTTCCCTCTTTCATTAATGCTCAAAATAAGTATTACACTGTGAATAAAGCCTCAAATGGATAAAATAGCTGCAAATTCAGAAACATAGGACTGAAAATAGTAAAAATCGACTATTCATTCACCTCAAATGGATGAGTATAGTCCAATACAGCTGATCTTTCACGAAGCCCTAGTGGCTCCACAAGCAAATTCGCTGATAAAATCACTGATAGAGTGCCCTGATGGCTATGCAACCTATTCCAACAACTCTAGAATGCTTCAATACCCCACAATCAAAAGAAAATTCACTTCAAAAGGATTTTCCTAGCCAAAGTTATCGCTAACTCAAGGTTGCCCTTGAAAAGCTCCACTAATTGTGGAGAATTGGACTTAACTCTAGTTAAAATAGCAACTTCCCCAAATCTGTCGGGTGCACTCCAAATTTGACGGCAACATTAAATTTGACCGTTTCATAATCCCACGTTCACATGCAAACGTTTGGGCTAACCCAACTGTTTGAACAACATCCGCTTTACTCCAATTCGAATTAGCCATGGTTCCGCGCCATATGCTTATATGATGAGGGGGATGGCCCCCTTTCGGGCCCCGCCTAAAAAAAAAGGAAACATTAAATATAACAATGCGCCCATTGTAAATAAGAACTTCGTGTGGCTCAACGGTTGAGCCGTTCGTTTGTGTTCGCCCCGACTCGGGGTCGAACCCTGCCGCGAACATAACAAAAATTTTGTAACACAATTTCATTTGAACTTGAGGCCACGTGGCAGCCTCCGGGCTGGCCACGTGGCACCTTTTCATTGGCCGCCTGTGAAATATTCTGTAGAATATTCTATGGAATATTCCATGGAATATTCCCAGAATATTCTATGGAATATTCTTTTTTTAATAATTTTTTTTTTTAATAAAGTCAAATTGGCCATTTTTTTTTACTGAAATTGGCAAACTTCAAAGCTGAATAAATTTCTCATACAGCATCGGTTTTCAGTGCCGTTCACGTCTACAAGATCATTTTTCTGAGCTCTTTCCATTCATTCTAGTTTGGACCAATTTTGAGCAACTTCAATTTTGAGCATTTTTCTACAAGAGACTGGATCTCCTGATCAGTTAACGATGTCTGTAGAGTATTTATGAGCCATGCAGTTGGTTTCGTGATGTCAAGTTGGGCTTGGAAGGATGGTTTACAGATCTTGTGAAGCCCCTAAAGCTCTATTGCAAATCTGAGGTACAAATTCCTTTTTTTATCTTATGCTCCGCCTCAGTCACATGGATAAAGGCTTGTGGGAGCGATGGAAACTTCCCAGTCGCTATCTTGTTGTGTTGTGGGAAATACTAGCCAGATCTACTCAATGTTGTGTGAGAAACTGAGGAAAAACAAGAAAAATTATTCAAATTTCACAAGATCATTTGGAATTAAATTCCTTTTGATGAAGCTTGTTGTCAAAATTTTCCAGAAAAATGTTAGGACATGTTATGGGGTAGAAAGTGATCAAATTTGAAATTATAAAAACGCTAGTGGAATGAGTGGCTTCATTTGGTCAAAAATTCTAACTCAATGAGATCTGAGCATGTTAATAGGTTTTGGGTGAGCTTCATCACTTGAGAAACTAATTGAAATTGATTCATCTCAAATATTACAAATATGTGAAGAAAGTTTGCTCATTTAGTTGGTTCTCAAGCAGTGTGAGTGAGTGAGCGTGCATGAGTTACTAGTACACAACCAGTGAGTTTTGTAGTGATTTCAAAGCTTCAGAATTGTAGTCTGCTTCAGAGATTATGCTTCAGCGGTGTTTTAGAGTCATGTGTAGAGATTCAAGATCAATTTGGAGAGTGTGTTTGGAGATATGTTTTCTCTCAATTGGAGTGTGAAATTGTGGATGAATGAGTGTGCTTATTTATTGCATGTTTTTTTTATGCAACAATATTTCCAGTTCTATATCATATTTTTCTGTACCTTAATTTTTTGTACTTGGAGTGGGGGATTCATGTTAAGTGTAAGTTAACTATCTATTATAGGAGTGGGTGCTCTAATTGGTTGTGGCCAACATTTCTCATTTCAATAAAGGGGTGGGTGCTCCATTAATAGTGTTGACTAGGTGATGTAATGTAAATGAGAATATTTTGAAGCAATAGATAATAAAAATAAGTAGAGAATAGTTCGGTGGTTTTTTCCACCTAAAATCCAAGTGTCTACATGTGATGATTGTTTGTGTTTTTCATCTGCATGATCTTGTTATATGTTTTTGAGGCTAATTTATGAACAAGTTTTATTTGCATAAACAATTTTTATATTTACATAATAATGATTCTACCCCCCCCCCCGCCAAGTATAGTATCAGATCCACCCTTTTTTGCACTTGACTGTTGAAAGGAGAATTTGAGAAGGGACAATGGCTGACCATGATGTGAAAGTTCCAAATTTTTATGGTGAAAAATACAACCTATGGAGGATGAGAATGGGGGGGCACCTCATGAGTTTAGGTGTTGATGCATTCTCTACTTTGGTGTCTGGATATATTGTTCCTGATGTTATTCCTTTCAACATTGATGAAAATAATATGTATCAAAACGATGTCAAAGCTTTAAATTCCATGATTGCAACACTTAGTGAGAATGAGTTGATAAAAGCCATTCATTGAAAATCAACTAAAGAATTTTGGGAAAAACTTGGGAATAAATATGAAGGTGACCAAAAGGTGAAGAAATAGAAGCTCCAAACCTATAGGATGATGTTTGAGAGATTGAAAATGAAGGAAGATGAAACTATTGCAGAATATTTTAGAAGAGTTGAAACAGTGACCAATATGATCAAGAGCATAAATATACAATTTTAAGATGAAGTTACTATTCAGAATATATTGAGGTCTTTACCAACAAGATTTGACCCCAAGGTATATGGTATTGAGGAAATATCTGATTTGAGCACTCTCACTATGGAACAATTTCTTGGAATTCTTATAGGTTATGAGATGTGTATTACCGAAGAGAAATCTAAATATAGTGAAGTTGCATTCAATGCCTACAAGAAGGTCAAGGTTGTTACCAAAAATCTCAAGAAACTTCCAAATAAAATCAAGGAAGAAGAAGAATACTCTATTAGTGAATTTGATGAAGAATTTGCTCAATTTTCCAATAAGTTAAAGAGAGGTACTGGAAAGTATAAAGGCTTGCTTCCTTTCAAGTGTTTCAAATATGGAGAAGTTGGACATTTATATACAAAATTTCAACACAAAATAAGTAGAAAGGAAGAAAAGAAGAAGGATATGAAGAGAAAGGATATAACCTATAAGTTTCGAAAATCTAAAGCTCAAAAGAGGAGTTACTACTCGAAATAAGAAAGTGATATTTCAAATTAAATCAGTGAGAAATATTCTTCTTCAGAAGAAGAGCACAATGAATGTGTTCTTATGCTCCTTGAGTCCAAATATGAATCAAATCTTGAGGACAGAGAAATGGATTATGAAGGTGTGCTCATTATTACACTTGATGAACTGAACAAAGCTAGAAATAAAAGAATGTTGTTGAGGGAGAAAATACACAAAATAAAGGGGAATAAACCCTCTTTGGTTGATAATTATTTAAATATACACTTGGATGAACTTGAGAAATTAAAGGAAAATCTTCTACAACAAATTGTGGTTCAACAAAAAAATCTTGCCGAGTTGGAGAAAGAAAATCAATATCTGAAGAAGAATATTGGAGGAGCTCCCATTGCATGCACTCATGAAGAAGACATCATCTACCTAAAGAGAGAATTGGAATAAGGGAAAATGAAGGAGAATGTGCAGACCAATCAGCTATAAGAATATACAAATAATTGTCACAAACTTGAGCAAGAAATTGTTGCATTACCGGCCAATATATCAAAATAAGAAACTGAAGCATGCCTAAATCATAAATTAATCAATGGTTCTGAAACCTTGCAAAATATCCTCAACTTGAATAGGTCACCAGAGGAAAAAATTGGTTTGGGGTTTAAGCCTCCTCTACAAAATGTCAAAGATCAACCAAGTCTCAGTTATGTAGATGCTTTGAAAGGAAAATAAAATTAGACAATTATCATTGCAACTATCAAGAGTGAGCTAAAGAATGAAGTTGAAATCAAATCAGAGAATTAGCAAGGGAATAAAGCAATATTCTCATTTCACTTATCCATCATGGATACAAAAATTTAGGTATCCTACACTATTTTATGGTTATTTTTTTGCATGTAATAATTTTGGAGACAAAGCCATAAATGGTATGTAAAATATGTTTCCTAGAAGAAATTTTGGTAGATCAAGAGTTTCTCAAGGTCCAGATATTTTACATGCAAATGGAAATAATTAATTTTCTCCACTAATGAATGAGATCAAGTGTTTCAAATGAAATAACTTTGGTCACAAATCTACGGAATGCATATCTAGCCTTCCAAACTTCTTCATGCAACACATACAAGAGAAATCTAATCAGTAGAAAGTTGAGAAAAGACGGAAGAAAAAAGAATAAAAATATGAGCTTTCTTTGATAGCTCATGATCAACATGATAAATGGTAGATTTATAGTGGTTGCTCCAAGCACATGACCAGTGATAAGATAAAATATCTTCAACTACAATAATACGAAAAGGGAAACGTCAGTTTTGGAAACGATGTAGTAGTTCCCATGAGAGGCAAAGGAGAAATTAGGCTGGACAAGAAGACCAAAGCTCAAAATGTGCTTTATGTTGATGAATTGAAGCACAATATCCTCAGTGTGAGTCAGATATGTGATAATGGGCATGAGTGACTTTCAGGTCTAAATAGTGTGAGATCGGAAATGATAAATCAGGAAATATAGTGGCAAAGGCCATTAGAAGTGATAATAACATGTATATTTTTTTTGAAACTAGACACAATTGTTGCATGAGAAAAATAAAAGAATCTTGGCTATGTCATAGAATATTGGGTCATGTTAATTTTGATAATATAGTCAAGATTAGCAAGATTGGAGTAGTGAGAGGGTTACCAAGGTTGGATAAAATAGATAACACAATATGCAAGTCATGCCAACTTCGGAAACAAACAAGGGTGCATTTCAAATCCAAGTAGTTCACTACAAGAAGACCATTGAAACTAGTCCATGCAGATGTATCTGGCCCTATAAGGAAGAAAAGTCAAAGAGGTGAGATATATTTCATATTATTTGTGGATGACTTCAATAGAGCCACATGGATTATGCTCTTGAAAGAAAAATCATAAGCATTCAACGAGTTTAAGTATTTTAAGTCACTTGATGAAAATGAGATTTGTTTGAAGATAAAGTGTCTTTGATCTGATAGAGGAGGTGAGTTCATGTCCAAAGAATTTGATGACTTTTGTGAGGAGCATGGGATAAAGAAACAATACTCTATAGCTTGAACACCACAAAAAATGGTGTAGTGGAGATGAAAAAAGGTTGGTCTGAGATATAACATGAGATATGTTGGATTAAGTTGGTGTATCAGATACTTTTTGGGGAGAATCAACTCAAACCAAAATAAATTTCAACAATAGAGTTATTCTTAGGCCTGAAAGTGACAAAAATCAATATGAGTTGTGGAAAGGAAGACCAACAAAATTTGATCACTTAAAAATATTTGGGAGAAAATGCTACATCAAGAGGATGGAAGACAAACTTGGCAAGTTTGAACCAAGAGCTGATGAAGGTATATTCATTGGCTATTTCTTCAGGAGAAAGGGATACACATGCTACAAAAAGAATAAAAATAAGTTAATCTAAGGTATTGATATTGTTTTTGATGAATATTTTCCTAAATCCAATGATTCCAAAGATGTTGCAGCTGATCATGATTTCATAGAATATGAGGACTAAGAAAGATCTGAAGAATAAGAAGAAGATAAAAATTCTTCCACTACAAAGAAGGCTCCACCAATTCACACCCAAAAGAAGCACTTTGAAAGTCAAATTATTGGAAATAAAGAGTTTGGAGTGCAAACAAGGAGGGAGTTATTCAATAGACTCAATCAAGCACATTTTTCACTATTGTCTCACATAAATCCCAAAAGCTTCAATGAGGTGAAATAAGATCAACATTGGGTCAAAGAAATGAGTGAATAATTATATCATATTAAGAAGAACAATACATGGGAGCTTGTGCCAAGGCCAAAGGACAAAAACACCATTGGAACCAATTGGTGGTTCAAGAACAAACTATATGAAGAAGGCAAAATGGTAAGGAACAAATAAAGACTTGTGTGAAAATGGTTTACTTAGGTAGAACGTATTGATTTTGATGAAATTTTTTCACTTGTAGCTAGACTAGATGTTATAAGAATGTTTTTTAGCGTTCCTGAATGGTGATCTAGAAGAGTAATTTAGTATAGAGAAACTTGAATGTTTCTTATTGGGTAATGATGAGAATCTAGTGTGCAAGTTGAAAAGGGATCTTTATGACTTGAAACAATCTCCAAGAGCATGGTATGCAGAGCTAGACAAACATATATAATAGAAAGGCTTTAAAAAGGGATCCATGGACATAAATTTATATATCAAAATTGAAGATGATCATTTTCTAATAATTTTTGTGTATGTAGATGATATTATTTTTGGGAGCGATTTGGAGAAGTTGGGCCAAATGTTTTCTCAAGAAATGCAAAAATAATTTGAGAGGTTAATGTTGGGTGAGATTTCTTATTTCTTGGTTTTCAAGTTATTTAAGATGAAAAAGGAATTTGTATTTCTATATAAAATCATCTTAGAGAGAAATTAAAACAATTTGGCATCGAAGATTGCAAACCATTGTGCACTCCTATGGTTATCAGTTGTAAATTGAGTAAAGATGATGAATCACCAGAGGTGAATCGGTCCATGCATCGTTCCATGATTGGAAGCTTCTTGTATCTAACTTCTTCTAGGCCTGATATCATGCAAGTTGTAGGATTGGTCTCAATATTTAAATCTAATCCTAAGGAGACTCACCTTAATGTTTTAAAGAGGATCTTTAAGTACCTTCGAGGAACTCTTGAATATGGATTATGGTATCCCAATGGTAAAAAATTAAATTTGATTACTTTTACTGATGCTGATTAGGATGGTAGTATTCATGACAAGAAAAATACTTCAGGAGAAGCTCACTTTTTGGGAGATTTTTTGGTCTCTTGGGCAAGTAAGAAACAAAGTTCTATCTCGTCCTGCATAACTGATGTTGAATATATAGCGACAAATATTTGTTGTACACACATATTATGGATGAATCAAACTCTTCAAAGCATGCATGTTGAGTATGAATATCCTCTTCCCATCATGGTAGACAACACAAGTGCAATAAGCATCTCCAAAAATCTGGTTCTTCATTTCCAAGACCAAGCACATACCAATGAAATATCATTCTCTAAGAGAACAAGTGGTCAAAAAGGTTGTGAAATTGGAATATATTGCTTCAAATGAAAAAATTGCATATATCTTCTCCAAGCCACTTACAAGGGATAAATTTGAATATCTTATAGAGAAGATGGGTGTTGGGCCTTTTTGAAGACATTCATGAGTTTTTCATGGAGTTTGTTGTTGTCATATAGCTTCCACCAAGAGAAATTTCAGCTGCACAATTTGTAGAATGGGTGGTGATTGGTTCATTAGGGAAATTTGAGGTCTAAAATGGGCCTCCTAAGGAAATTATAAAATAATAGTGGAAATAATGAAATAATATTTGATTACATCATCAAATTTTAGAGGGAGAAAAGGAAAAAATAAATTTTCAACTCGTATTTTCAACTTATCTCCCTATGGGTTTACTCAAATTTCAAGCGGAAATATCGTTGGATGTATAATTTGGTTTCCCATCGAAGGAGTACCCATGTTGCATAATTTCGATGAACACTGCTACATGAAAAATGAGAAATACATGAAAAATGTGATTGTAAACACATTTTTCATGTATTTATCTTTTTTCATGTAGCAGAGTCCATCAAAAGTATGCAACATGGGTACTCATTAGATGAGGAATTAAATTTTGAATCCAACGAGTACTCCCACTAAAATTTTATTAAAAAATTAGAGAGATAACTTGAAAATATGAGTTGAAAAAGTAGTTTTATTATTTTATTATTTTTTAATATTTTTACTTTTTTACTCCAAAAATTGTGAATCATCCCCCATGGTTGACATCATCATCTTGAATCCTACTGGTTCTTATAAAGTTTATTTTTGTTGTACATTTTTCCTAGGAGGCCCATTTTAGACCTCAAAATTCCCTTAATGGGTTGCATGATTTTTATGACATTATGAACTGTTTTCTTGCTTCTTCTTGATTCATTTCAACATGGAATGTTTCTGCATGTACATTAACTCTTAAATATGGTGTGGAATCAAATATATTCAGGGGGAGAATTGTCTACAACTCAGGGGGAGTATTGGTTTCACTTCGTCAGGGGGATTACTTCATCTTTGGTTATGTATCACATTGTTGTCATCTATTTTCTCTTCCCATGAAAAAATTATTTCCAGTGATGTCAAAGGGGAAGGGGGGGGGGGGGTGAAGAATGAGTTTTGTATCCTCTCAAATTCACATTGATGTATTTAAATGTAATATTTATTTTCGGTAGCTACATGTTGACATCATTGGAAAAAGGGGAGTTTTTTGGCCTATTTGTGTTTCCATTGATGTCGTACTTTGAATTTTTTACTCATGAGTCACTATGTTTCATCTTGAGTCTTTTGTAAACTTGTTGAGGGTTTTCATGCTGATGTAAAATGTTTCCATAAGTATTAGAAGGTATGTAGAAGAGATTTCATGAGGTAATAAGGCCACATCTAAAGCTGAGCTACATATGTGCTAGATGTATAGTTGATGATGTGTGTAGAGTCTTATTAAGTCTTATATATTACAAATATGTTAAGAAAGGTTTCTCATTTGGTTGGTTCTCAAGAAATGTGAGTGAGTGAGTGTGCATGAGTTAGTAGTGCACAACCAGTGCATTTTGTAGTGAGTTCAGAGCTTTAGAATTGTAGTGTGCCTCATATATTATTCTTCAGCAGTGTTTTAGAGTCATGTGAAAAGATTGAAGATCATATTGGATAGTGTGTGTGGAGAGATTTTTTCTCTCAATTGGAGTGTGAAATTTCGGTTGCATGAGTGTGCTTATTTGTTGCATTTTTTTTATGTAGCAATATTTTCAGTTCTGAATCATATTTTACTGTAGCATAATTTTTTGTACTTGGAGTGGGGCATTCAAGCTAACTGCAAGCTAATTTTCTATTGTAGGAGTAGATGCTCCAAGTTGGTTGTGGCCAACATTTCTCACTTCATTAAAGAGGTGGGCGCCCCATTGCTAATGGTGGCTAGATGATGTAATGTAAATGATAATATTTTTAAGAAATAGATAATAAGAAGAAGATAAAAGAAATTAAGTGGTGCTTTTCCCTGGAGGGGGGCTTTTCCACCTAAAATCCGAGTGTCTACATGTGATCATTATTTGTGTTTTTCATGTGCATGATATTGTTATGTATTTCTGAAGTTAATTTTTCAATAAGTTTTATTTGCAAAAAAAAAAATTATATTTCTGTAATATTGATTCACCCTACCCCATCGATCTTAGTATTAATTTTCTCTAACACACTGGCCTTAGAAAGGAGGTTGGATTTAAGGACTATAGATGGCCTTGCTGAAGAGGATTAACATAGTGGCCATTACTAGCCTTAGCAAGAAGACTAATATCTTAAAATTTTTAATGTTGATTAAAAAATAAGGTTGATTTTCATATTGATAACAGAGTCTCGGTCAAGAGGTTAATTTTGAGTTAATGATTGATATTTTAAATTGGGGAAGGGAATATTGTAATTTAGCTAGTATATACATGAACATCTGAAATTATGATTCTTGAAAAATGCCTAACCATGCATGGGATATTCACACACGTGGCTAATCAGAATTATGGAGATGTAACAACAAACATAAATGAGGAAATATACATGGTTGGAGATTGACTATGCAAACAATGCTAGTAGAAAATAAAAAATGAGAGCTTTGATACTAATAACAAGGGAAAATGGTATAGGGATGAATTAAGATAAAATGATTCCTCTAGTCGCATGCAGTTGCTATTGAATTTTCATTCATGCTTGCATAAAAATAGGGAGTTCTCAAAACCTTGATTCTAGTTGACATGTTTTAATGTGTGCTGACAACCAAGTGGGATAGTTGGTCCATGGGATAACAAACAATGATATGGAAACCATAAAAATGGCTCAAAGAAGGCTATATTGACCCTAACTAAATTTATATTTGTAAATCTATGATATTTTCATGATCATGTCAATATTTATAATCATATATGAATGTTATTCTGATTGACAAGTTTTGTCAGGAGTCACTCTTGTGGAATAATGATGGTTTATATATATATTTAATGTAATGTGGATAGGATGTAAGATTCCCATTTGTGCGAGGAATAAATTGGGAAAAATTATACATGGATGATTATGATTTAATTACATGTGAATGTGATTATGATATTGCATCCTTGTTTATAGTATGAACAAGAAATTTTCAAAGATATATGTTTGACATAAAATTCTTTCCTGTTGAAAGGAGTGAATCCCCTAGATCTAGTGGCTTGATCTAGAAACAATAGGAAAAAAAAAAACATGTGCTTTCCTTAGAGAAATTAGAATATGGAGGAAAGAATTACCTTGAGTCCAACAAAAGTTCTCCTCTTCTCCCTGCTTGTGAACTTTAACTCCAGCTTCGAACACTATAAATGGAATGCATAAAATAACTATAAAAAGCACATGAAATAAAAGATACACATAGCATAGACTAATATCTCTAATCAATAAGTCAAGAAGGCATTGAGATACATATGCATCAAATATACATAAGCATAGGAAAAAAAAATTATTAATGAAATCTAGGAGAATATTACAACCATTTTACAAATCATGACTATATGGATGTCTCTGACCTAACTTGTACTTCCTTAGCCACAAATAAAGCCTTCAATACAAAATCAAGGATGGTATTGAATCCTTAGGTAAAAGCAGCAACATTTGGGCATAGCTAAGAGTCTCCAAAAGATAATCTAGACTCTATGGGAGACAATGAATTTATAGGGTAAATAATGTAGTTTGGGTTTTACCAATATAGAACTTAGATCCACATATGAAGCAGGATAAGCTCTAGGAAGAAGAGATGGGACCTCTAGGATAGTAATTCGAGATCTCAATCAATAGTAAATGCTTAAAACCCCTTTATAAGATTCTAGAAAGAGAAGATTCATAATTATTTTTTATTTTTCCTCAAATTCTAAAATCATCACACCTATAGCAATGGCAACATGCATCAGTCAGTGAAATTTCTTAGCTATACAACATTTCACTACTGCAAGTGGCTAGAAGGCAGGGTGCACTAGGGCCCAAAATTAGGGTTTTTAGCTAATTAAACCAAAATTCTTGGACTTTTTGGATATATAGTGCTTAAGGCTTTGTGAAGGGATAATCGCAAGGTGTCAGTGATGTTGATTGTTATGGTTTCCAGATGATTCGAGAAGATGTGACAAAATGATTTGTAACAAATTCTATCATAAAGTACAAAGTCAGAAGTAGTGGCCGAGGACTGCAGTGCTTTACTTTGTGACAAGTTCGAATCAATAAAATGGTTGTTGAGATCATCATATGTTATAATACATAAGCATTATGATATCATTGTTGAGGTAAGCATACCCATACTCAGCTTATAAATCAATATTACATTTATAATGATAAAAAATTATCCTCCACTAATGACAAATGGTGGATCCATGCTTAGATGACTTTTTGAATGGTCGTAGCCATCATACTTTGTGATATGGTATGAATCCTGAAAGAGTATCTTAGATGGATGAACTAGATCTAGGGTCTTCTACCTTCTCATTCAATAGTATGAGTCTAACCATACAGATAAATGAGTTGGAGTCGAACATGGTAGACACAATATGATTAGCAGTCAATGGCATAAGTCATTAAGAGACTCGAGAGGAACCAATGATAATAATAATGGCTATCAAGGTAATATAGTATATTCTGTGAGGTGTGAATTAATAATATGAATTCAAACACCACACATAATCTTCCAGTCGAAGGCGAATGATGAAAACCTATCGCTGATAGAGAGGAAAATTGGAATTTATGTATGCAAGTTCCAAGGCACTTAAGGGATTTTCCATTTCAACTTCCTGGATAATTTTTTGATGTCGACAAGAAGTGATCCATCACAGGAGGTAATTTATTTATCCCCATCAATGACATAAAAAGGCTATCAATATTTGAGACATAATGCAATCATGTAAAGCTAGTTCAAGAGATGTAGACATGAAGTAAGGCTTAAGGTATTGTAGAATATTTCTACAGAGGGTGGACTTTCTCTTGAACATATGGGTGACACTGAATGGAGTTTGCAGCATTGACACAAATATCGATGATGAAGTTATGATAAAAAATGAGGCAAGCGAATTCCCTAACCCAAAGAAATCATGGAGATGAATTAAAAGAGTGTCATGTTCAAGAGCAACTTGCTGCCATTAATAGGTAAAATGCCCTATTTATATTTCCCAATTTCCCAACCATTTATGGTCAGTACCTCTTTATTTTTAACAATCTTGACGAAGATAAAAAATGCTTGATCTATAAGTTCATCCTTCGGATGAATCATTCTTAGTATTTTTAACAAACTCTAAGAAGGAGGGGTTTAGTATCATCATGCTTAATGAGTCCATCGTTGTTTAATAAATTTTTTATTCCAATGAAATCATAACTTAACTCCTTTTTTAGGTTTAGGTAGTTTGAAAAAGAGGGAAAAAAGAAAAATCCAATATGTTCCTTTTCATAATTTAGTCGCTTGGGCCCAAAAAGGCATAAAATAATACCCAAAAGAACCTTCTAGCCATGTTCGACTAAAGTATTCCTTTTTCATAAATAATCTATCCCAGTACAGTAAAAGGTTAAAATTATACTGGGTAGATGTATTTTCATTTAATTTAATGAGTTTTAAAAAACAAGTGCTCGATGAAATTTCATGTTTTGGGATTCTAAAAAGAAATGAAAGAGAACTCCACGAGATTCCTTTTTCATAGATTTGAGCCCGAAAAAGTGATAAATGTGTACTCATTTAACAAAATGACTTGTATTTAACTTATAATATGCATCACATCTTTTAATTACCATTTAACCTCCTCAAAACACCACAAATAGATTAAAAATACATGGTACATGGTACAAATTAGGTCAAAATATTAAAAAAATATTAAAATATATTAAAATAATGACTAATTTGACCACAAAAAGTGATATTGTAATTCATTTCTTACCATTTTCATTTTACCAAGTTGAGTGAGATTTGAGTGCGCTTTTACCCTTAATATTCAACAGCTTATTATTTCCAATCACATGGACCATTTCTGGTATCGTCAATTCCAGGTAATTAATCTATATTTTCTCTTCATTTCCATGGTTTCAATTTCTCATTTCATGCATTTTTTTATGAAATTTTTTGATTTTTTATTTTTATAAAGTCTCCCTTGTTCCATCGTACCTCTCCTATTTCGTGAGATGTGATGGGTCAATAAAAATAATATTGGAAAAGGTGACCCAAAACACTCAATTTGGGGGTGAGTGCGAGGGGTCACTCTGTCCAAGAAGATATAGTGTGATGGGACAAAGTGTTTTTAAAATTTGGATTTTTTGAGTGAATTTTCTCCCAAAATTTTCAAATTGTTGATCTTATGTGTATTTTCAGGTTATTTTGCAGACATTCAACAAAGATAAATGGCTTTAACCTGGAAAGAAAGAGAGCATGAGTCCCAAGACATGGTTTCTCCCAATGAACCAATAATGATTTAGGTCTTCAAAAACTATGGGCTTCTCAAGTTTTTCATGATTCGGGACATGATCACCCAATTAGAGTTACGAGAGTATCTGGTCAGATGTTGGGACACATAGGGATAGTAATTCAAGTTTTGGGTACATATTTTCATGATATATGTCGAAGACATCTATTTTTATCAAGTTTTTCATGGAGGGGAGCTCCCATTTCACTATTTGGAATCAAGAGAGGTGGGTGTTGGAGCAGGGTCCCTTAGGACCACAATTTTGGGTTAATTGTTAATATCTTTGTAATTTTGAGTCATGTGCGTTGCGCTATGAAGATTCAAGGGGCTTTGGGGTGGGTCAAAACCCCCTCATGAGTTGTAATTGGGTTAATGGGTAAACTAGGGGTCTCAAACAATGATTTTAGGACCATAGTATGAGTGCAAGTAGAAGGTATAAGTATAAGTCTAGATCGAGTCAGATAGGTCAATTTTTTATGTTATTTTTAGAAGCATAGATGAATAATTGAGCTATGAAGTAAATCTATGTAAGCATTTGTGTCTAAAAGGCTCATGTTGGCTGTGTGCATGGAGACCTTAGTTCAATTGTGTGTGGACCCCGCTGGTTGTGTGTGTGGGTAGATCTGAAGAATTGTAAGGGTTCTTGTGGACTGTAAAAGGTTTCTGAGAACTTCTAATGAAAAAATATTTGTTTTGGGTAACTTTGAGTACTAAATGCATCTGTAATCTATTTTTGTGATTTGTTTTTACATATGGTTTCGGTTTCATGCTTATGATTTATATTACCTATGATCAGATTGGTTTCTTACTTGTTTTACTGTTGACATGAATGTTAATTGCAAAGATCTATTGTTGTAAGGACTGAAAATAACATTGTTAGAGAAGTTAAAGGGATTGTAGATCTATTATCTGTGTGCGCGTAGGTTTAACCTATGTAAGTTGAGCTAGGGTTTTTGGTTAAGGTTTTTTGTGTGCAAGACAGTCTATTAATAAGTAGATGTGAGGCCACCCACTTCATTTAATTCTCTCTAAGGGTGTGGAAACCTAGTTCCACCACCCCCCCATACTACTACGGGTGAGATTTTTTCCTGCACAAGTAGGTCATTGCCGAAAGGGCTAGTAGTAAGAGGGTTTTGTTGGCTATTTACTAACGTTGAATTGAGTCATGACCCCTCAAGCCAACAAATGGTTCTGTTGTCGGGACCAGGTTCATTTTGAGAGAGATTAGGTGATGTGGCAACCATAAAAACCTGAATTAGAAGACAGGTTTGAGAAAAATATACGCGAATTCTCCATCAAGGAGAATATAAGTAAGAAATTGTCTACTGAAGATTGGGAACAAAAATATATTTTCACAGAGGTTCATGAAATATTGTTTGTAACCTTTGCGCATGAATTACAGTAATAGTTGCTAAGGTTAGCTGAGTTTCAAACCTGCTGGAAGGACGATAAAATCACTCAGTGGTCACCTGAGTTGATCTAACAGTTCAAAAAGGCTGATAACAACATCACTCACGCCGTAGATCATTGCGTTGACAACATCCTAGGTGGATTTGTGATAGAGTTTGTCGTTGATCAATTTGTTTCATATTCTGAAGAAGAAAAAAAAAGTTTTTCAAAGGACTGAGAGGTAGGTTTATACACTCTCTACCTTTACTGATTAAGATGTCATTGTGTGAAAAGGGTGTTATGTGTAGTCACACTAAGTGAATGTACCCAAATAATTTTTCAAGCACTACGTGAAGCGGAAAATACTTCCGGGTTAACCAAAGAGGTGATATATCGGTATACAACCCTTTGAGAAATACACCTAACAATGATATAGAGAGTGGTGAACCTATAAACGCTGGAGGTAATCCACTAGCCACCCCATAGTTGAACTCGCGTAGGGGTAGGTTATCTCCTACTCCACCTCCACCACCATGAGGAGGTGATATGGCTACACATATGAAGCTACCCACCTTCAAGGGTGTGGGAGAGGAAGACATGGATAAGTTCTAGTTTGTTACAAATGCAGTATGGACTGCTCAAAATGTTACCATCGATGCTATCAAGCAGGTGCAACTAGCTATGGAATTTGATGGTCAAGCACTAGATTGGTTTATGGGATATATGACTCAGAACGCAGACCCCACTGTCAATGAAATCAAGAAAGCTGAGAAGCAGCAGTTCATAAAGCCAAGGTCCTACTCGCAATGTGTAACAGAGCTGAAAGAAATCTGACAAGAGGAAAATGAATCTTTCTAGGAGGCAGATCAATGACTGAAGCACACTATCAATGACAGAGGATTTTTCTATGATGATAACCAACACAAAGAGTGGTTTATTTGCATGCTCCTGCAACATTTGCACGGACCCATGAATCAACATAATATTAATTCTCAGGCTGAAGCTCTTGAAGTTTCCATGAATCTGGAAGTCGCGCCCAGAACTAACGACCAATTTGGAACTATACAAATCCAGAATTAGTTAGAAGAAATGCATCTTGAAATTTAGAACCTACGCAAGGATAGGGGGAAGGAGGCTTGCACAAATGTATGGTGTATACACTGTAAAGGTTCCGGAAAAACAAAATATCAGTGCCCCTTGCTTCAGGATTATATGCAAGTGGGAGGTACAAATCCTTTGCGACCCAGAAATGCTGCAGGAGAAAGCAGTATCCCCACGCTATGGTGTTTCGATTCTCAAGTAGCTGTTTGAAATGACGCAAACATGTCCCCCAATTAGGAAGTTATGTTCTAGAGCTGAACCGACAATGGTGTAGGTTTTGTTCTTCGGTTGGCCAAGATGAGCACCATTTCCGCACATTCTATTTGATGATGGAAAATGCCAAAATATATAGAGTGCAAGCCGACCCATCCTCACCAGCATCCCCCTCTAGGCGTGGTGGATCTCTAGCTAGAGGAAGGGGAGGAGAGAGAGGTGGAGGTGCAGGTCATAGAAGAGGACATCTAATCTACAACAATTGTGGATATGTTGGGCACTTTGCGCATGAATATATGAACCTTGTGCAACAGTATTATAGGTATTGTATACAATTTGATCATGTCATTGAAGATTGTTCTATTGTGATTGCTAAAATTTTAACATTCCCAATTTTCTATAAATTAATTGGAATATTAGAGTTCTTAATTTTGATAATTAATTAAGTAAATAAGAGGGTGGAGGGACCCACAAACCCCATAGACGAATAAAATCTATTTTTTATGTGTGAATGTGGATAATTTAGATCTAGATCTACATTATGGAGTAGTGGAGAAACTTATTAAATGAAGGAAGAATGGAGATCATGGATCTTTAATGTAAAATCATGAGGATCTTGGAGGAGGTCAACTAAGATCATGGTGCATTAAAAGTAAGACATAAAGAACTAATGATGAGATAGTGGAGGAAGTGGTACATATAATGAACATGTGATGGAGAGAGTGGGAATTAAATGTAGACATGATGGAGATCATGGGGAGACAACACAGCCTTCATGGAGGTTAGTGGCCACATGTACAACGTATTTATGAGGTGGGCCAGGGATATGGAAGGCTCATAATCTATATAAGAAAGATGAATGCACAATAGAAGGCAAGCTTGGTATTATTATTTTTGATCTATTTAGATATATATTTTTTGGTTGACATTTCTATGCACGCTTATGTTGTTTAGCTAAGTCTGCAGTGCTGTTTAGCACATGGTGTTTCCGAGTTGAAATCCCACCCTTACCCATGGGGAACTTAGAGTGCCTACTATGGGAAGGTTTCTATTGAGATCCATTCATCATCAGGCATTGGTGCATATTCATCCACTCTCTAGAGCACATTCATTCTCAGGAATTACACTATTCCTATTTAAGGGTTTGAGAGGAAGAGGTTGTTTCTAGAATTTTATCTAGGAAACCGGTGGAGGATTAATCCTTTCACCATTTTCTTCTGTTCATCCTTCCAAGAGCTATATATTCATATCTGGAATTCAGGCCATTGAATTTTACCTCCATGCAGGAGTAGTCCCCTTAAGGATTGCGCAGTCCAGTCTTGTAGATCTAGAGGAGGAAGGAATTTTTCAGTATTTTAGCCAGAAATCCTATGAGGGACCATCTCCTCACTTTGAATTAACTGTTTCCACCATTTTTGAGCTGATTTTACATATTTAGTAGCAGGATTGAGCCTCTCCCTCCTTTATAACATAGTTTTCTGAAGCTATTGAGTATTCAGTAGCCACATTCAGTGGAGGAGGAAAGAGCAGCTAGATCTTGAGCTTTTAGCCCAAGGATCTAGAGAAGGGAGAAACCCTTCTTGCATAGAGCTGATTTTACATAATTGAAGCCATCATATCTTTAGTTCATGTAGTAGATCTACATACCCAACAACTACATAGTGCAAGCCCTAAGAGGATGATTTTCTTAGATTGAGATATCTGGAAAATACTTTCTTCGTTATCTTGGGCATCCATCATAGAGCACGGATCTAAAGTTTCAGCATCACCGGAGCTCCAGAAATTATTAGATCTAACTTTATATTTTTCGACAGTTTGTACCTCGACATTTTCCATCAGGGACAATGAAATTTTCCTTCCAACAGTCCAACAGTTACGCAGTCCCTCTTATGGGATCATTTCAAGGTCATTCTAGGCCATCTTTTTGGCTTGAGTGTCGCATATTTTGAGCACTGTTGTACTGGTTTAGCCACCTCCTAAATAATAAAATGGCTCAAATATTATGTACATTTTGATGGTGTTTTTAGATGATTTGTTTACTTAGTTGCAGTTCATATATTGTGTTTTTCTATTACTTCATTCTCCCTTTTGGGATATTACAGTGGTATCAGAGCATGATATTTGGTTCAGATTGTGGGAAATTCACCTTTAACATCAAAGAAGAAATCAATAGTAGAGATCTATCATGAAGGAGGATTGCATTTTTTCCGCTCTTCTCTTTATATCCATGCAAGTTATCTCCAAGGAGGTTAAACAAATGAAGAGAGAAAGGAAAAAGGAGGATGCAAGAAGAATATTTTATGAGGAAGGTCCCAACACTTCCTATCAGCAGAAGAAGCAACCAGAAAAGAAAATAGCTTCACATTATTCTACTAGATCCACTTTCTTTGAAAAGGAAGGTGAATGGTGTGAATATGAAGGAGCCTTGGGGCATGAGACCCTATGTAAATATATGTCTAAGTTCAAAGCACATCCTAGAGCATTGAAGGAGAATCTCTCTCTCCAACAGTTTTTGCAACTCAAAGAAGAGAGGAGATCCCAAAGTAGCAATAGAAGAAATAGGCACAAATTCTTCTTACTTACATTTGATGGATCTTCCAAAAGAACATTGAGGGCTTGGAGGGAAGATTTGGCTACACTCTTTCTGCAATATCTTGTAGCAGAGGGAGATGTTGTGGATATTGTAGCACTACACCTAGAGGGTGAAGAAAGTGATTGGTGGTTCAGTCATTTTTCACACATGAATGTGTCTTATTATGAAGATTTCATTCAGAGACTGAAGAAGAGGTATGGTAGAATGAAACCAGATACATCTCACATTGATACACTTCCCATCATTGATGAGATAATGCATGAAGAACCAAAGGAATATGTCCTCATTATCACTCAGTAGGAGGATCCTCTACTACCACCATCAACTGCAGATGTACTTAGATCAGGAGGAGGATCATTTGCATCTTTGCAAAATGATTTTAAGCTCTTGACATTTGGAGCCCCATGCATAATCCATGAGAAGCATGAGGAGGAGGCAGATACCATAGATGGTACAATAAAAGAGCAGCCATCATCAGTACTAGTAGATGGAGAGACCATTACACCGGTGGAAGGAACTCTTGTGGATGTGCAAGATGTTCCCGAGATTCAGTTTATCCAAGAACTAGTAAAAAATTGCTAATTAGTTACTAAAAAAAT
Source organism: Pinus albicaulis (assembly GCA_034641835.2). Classification (NCBI taxonomy): domain Eukaryota; kingdom Viridiplantae; phylum Streptophyta; class Pinopsida; order Pinales; family Pinaceae; genus Pinus; species Pinus albicaulis. The sequence continues at coordinate 635,425,677 of CM076573.1, forward strand.
GACTAAAATTTTCATATAAACAACTATTTTTCAGTCAGTGACCAATAGTAGATAATTTACAGTGTCTTATAATGCAACCAACTTTTAGTTGTTTTTAGCTTTGTCGTTAATTAGTTGTCTCAATTTTGTTGTCTAGTAGTATATTTGGTCATTAATTTAGTCATTGATTAGGTCATTGTAGTCATTGATTTGGTCATTGATTTAGTCACTGATTTGGTCATTGATTTTATTATTTATTTGGTCATTTATTTCCACAATTAATGACCAGTTATACAACAAAATATATTACTAAATAATCACCAGATAAAACTAATTAATGACCAAAGAAATATGACTAAAATGTTGGTCGTGTTATAAGATACTGTAAATTAGCTACTAATAGTCATATATATGAAAATTTTAGTCATCATTTGAAACCAATTAATGACCAAAGATATATGAGTACATTTTGGCCGTGTTATAAGCTACTGCAAATTAGCTACTAATAGTCATATATATGCACAATTTAGTCATCATTTGTAATAAAAAAATTTATCATTTGCAGTAGTCATTTATTTTTTTGGTAGCTTCATATTCATTATATAAATGACTACTTTCGTAGTTTATATTCATTTCATTTACTTTCATTAACAATTTTTATAAGAAACTAATTTAGTAGTATATTCATTTTATTCGTGTTCATGATTACTAAACATAAGTTACTAATTTAGTAGTTTTAGATGGATTTTATGTGTTCATTATTAATCAACATAAATTAATTAATATGATTTTGCAACAAAAAAAAAAAAAAATGTCATACAATGTACATGTTCATCTAATATGAAAACAGAAAGTTACATATGTTAATCACAATACTATGTAATATCGAGTGCAACAATAAATAATTCCAACCACATAAATTATATTATATATAATTTCAAGTATTCCAATATGAGTTTCCAACTTAATATTAGTTTGAGTATAATTTACACATGAAATAATGTTTCATTACTTCAAAAATTATCATTTTCTTGCCAAGGCATTGCAAGTGAATTCACCAACTGTGATTGTTTTTCCAAGGCATTGCAAGTGAATTCACCAACTCTGAAGACTTGATCATCAGTCTCTATGTGTGCGTCTTATGCAAGATATTGGCTCTACGGGTACCACTAGACCAATTATCCTCTCTCTCTTTAATTTTGATTTTGTTGCTCTAGTGTTATTTCTTCTCCTCTTTCTCCAGTCCTTTCTTCTTACCATCAATACTAAGTTCATTTTCTGACAAAAAGAGAGAGAGAGGATAAAATGCAATGTATAAGACATGAAATTCGATGAAAACTAGAATATAAACAAAATTAGACTATTAAATATTTATACGATTTATACCTCAACATTAGCAATATTTTTAATGTCAGTTTTCCCCATAAAAGTAAGAAACTTGAACAAGTTTTCTTCAGTTGGGAAATAGTGGCAGTTGTGTGGCCTAATGACCTGTATAAACAAAGCAAATAAATTGTCACAAATAAACACAACAGAGCTAGCAATTTCTACTAAGAATGTCTCATGCTCCACTTTTTTTGTTATATCATTTCCTCTAGTTATCTCTAAGAAGCAACGACACTTTAACAATAAAAATGGTCAGTAGAAATCTAATGGGTAGATCAAAGTATTGCTGACAAGAGATTACAACAAAAAACTAGAAAATAATAAGACAAGACTTTGTAAATTGCGATACTAACTGAGAATATAGCTTCAATATAGTAATCTTCAATTATCAGCATACTATTCCAGGGGAAAAATGAATCCAATTCCGATAAGCCAACAAATTATGTATGTCTCTTGTTTTCCCTATAATTAATTGAGTGAGATTAGCACATGCAATTTCCATTTAGAATCTATGAAAGAATTCTATAAATATTCAAAGCAAACTTATGTTACTCATTCATTTTTCTCTGATGCAGAAAAAATTGAATATTCTAACATATTTTTAAGCTGGAGAGTTTTGTAATTAATCGTGTCCAAAATAATTTCTTATTTTCATGATTGTTTTTCTTTAAATGATCAAGCAACGGGCCTATATTTTATCAGAAAACATATTTATCATAATATATTCCACTTTTCTAATTCAAAGCTAAATTTCCTTCCAGTTTATTAAGTTCAAACAAACTAGAATCATATTCTGTTAACAAGTTACTGTTGTAATATACTACTAAATGAACAGCTACATAATTAATTTATTATTGGTGGAATACTAATAGATCACAAATACAGGAAAGAAATAACACCATTATGTCTTATGCATGCCAAGCCTTTATCCTCTTAGTTGGAAATATTTCTTCATGAAAATAACATATTTGACAAAGATAAATTTTCTAAAATTAACCAACGCCGGTGTATCCAACAACATTGACATTTCTATTGGCATCCCCTCAAAATGTTTGGAATTATCAAACAAGTGTAGTTCACTTCCCTATAAGGTAAAATTTTGACAATGGAATATGTTGTCCCTTAGTCTAATCAATTTTTTGCCTTTGATAACTTAGAGAGAATGGGAATCCAATGTAGAAAAATGAAAAAAAAAAACTTTTATTCATTCACACTTACCTAGTTCCTAAACAAGCATTAAAGCACTATACAAATCCAAGCATGTTTCACATTCCACCAAGAAACATAATTTCCATATTTTGATTGCAACCCTTAAGGCTTTCTCAAATCTGTAAACAAGTAACATCATAAATACTTTTCCTTAGTTCTAAAACCTTATCTTGTGTGGAGCTTGAGAAAATATGTGCATAAACATATCACATTATAGCATGTTGTGGAGTACATTTACAGGAAACCAATAATTCAAAATTTTATATTCTGTCAACATTGAGTCATGTGTTAAATTCCCATTATATACATCTTTGCACAATGGTGTCATAAATAATTTGAAGGTTCTTGTCTTTCTAGTATGATCTAATTATTTCTTTGTGCAAGATGTATTTTCACTCCCATTATTAAAATTTTGATGTTATGAACAATATATAGATACAATGGATGCTTTGAATAATAAAAGAGGCAATTATTTTTCCATCAATAGTGTTTAGTATTTGCATATGGTGTAAATTCAATAGTTATACTTGTGGTTTTTGCAATGACCTATCCTGAAGGCTTACACCATACCTACTTTCCCATTCTAAACCATAGTTTTGTGCCATCATAAAGCCCTCTGTAGAGAGTCCATTAGCCTCTTCCTTAAATTCTCTGTAAATATGATAGAATGATATCTTCAAGAATTGTGCCTTGACTGTCTTCAGCTACTCCAAAATGGGTTGTGAAGACAATTCTTCCATCCTAAAGCTACCATTGAACCAATTGATAGCCAAGGAATCCCCAAAGACCTGGAATTAAATCACCTCTCCTTTACTAATACTGTTAACAAAAAATTTAGTGCCCTTATTTCATCATAGTTGTTAGAGCTTGTACCAATAAATGCTTCAAATTTTGAAGATATGACTATAATAGAATCACTAGGGTATATGATATTTCCTGCAACATATTCTTCTTATTGACCTTGATTAGCACTGTTGAAAATTGAAATAACACCATTCCCACTCTTAATAATAGAAGGATGGATCATTGTCCTTTATTTACCAATGTTAGGGGATTTTCTACTTTGAAAGCTTAGTCATGACTGGGAGACACACTAAAACAATGGCTAAAACTTACCTTGAAATATCTCAAAGTTTTTGGTAAGCTAGATACATCAAAACACCATAAGGAACAGTGCCTTACAACCCTTTAAGTCTTTATTCAAAAAACATTTTTAAAAAAATTGAATGTGGTATCCCTCATAGGTATATATGCATCTAGTCACTTAGATTTTTGAAGAATTTTGAACTTCTAGAGCTTCTTCAACTACGAGGGTTCTCCTAATGAATTATCTACAAATATAGCTTTATATACTAGCCTCAGAGTATATAGTCCTATGGCAATATTATTTCACCACACAAAAGAATCCTCCTCTCTAAGCCTAATGTAATTCTTCTTAAAATTATTATGTGTTGTGCTACTTCAATATCTGCTAGCTTTGTTCTAGCCAACAAAACCATGAATTCATTTCCAAGTTTCATGTGTTCTCTCAAAATAGTACAAACAACCCTTATGAGAGGAGATGTGTATTGCGATGAGAAATTATTAAATGCAACAACAATATTCTGGCCACTTAGAAATGACAATGGTAAGAGGGGTAATTCAAATAGTTGCAACATAGCCTTTATACCATTTTTCTCAAAAAACACCCATGTACCTATATTATGCAAAATATTCTCTAATAGATGTGTAGAATTTCTTATACAATTTGGTAGAATGGATTCCATGTTTGAAAACAAATTTTCAGCAGAAGTATCAACTCCTAAATCATATTTCGCCCTTGATGATTCATCTCCATCCAATGAACTAATTGTTTTCTATTCTAAATCAGTCTCCATGGGAACAGGCACAAAAGAGTTGTAAAATTATTGTAATAGGGTAGATACTTCAAGGCAAAATCTAGGTTTTGCAATAGTATTTAATATTTCAATCAATACATCCACACCATGCCGCCTCAAAGAAGCAACATGTCATATAACCTCATCCAACATATAGGATAAGGAACTCAGACTGTCACCAGACAAATCCTGTAAGTAGGCTTTAGATATAAAAAAGATCACAAAATATCTTAGGGAACCACAATAATTAATAGCTTGAAGTGTGAGGTTATTAAGTCAAAAAACATCTAAGCACTGTGGTATACAAGGTACTACATCTGGAGAAGGGAGGACACCAACCATGATGGCATCCAAAAAATCATTAGGCAGACTAGCAACATCTAGAACAGAATAGAAATTTGGATCTTTGTGAATAATATCACTCATGATTGTAGCTGCAAGTGAAAAGAGTCAAATACCCCACCACCAAAGTCCTTTGATCTTCTGAATATAGTGCACAGGAAAAATGGCAAATAACTCTCTTCAAATCATATAGTCGTGTAGTATTTGCAGGAGCATATGTGCCAAGAGATAGAGCCTAAGGAAAATCCTTCTTAATAAGTCTTCTATGATAAGGAACCAATGTGTCAGGTAGATAAATTTGCATTTCCTCTGACCTAGTAGCATTGTTTTGAGGATACTTTCCCTTGGAACCTGATTGTGATTCTCCATTCTGCATCCTTTCTCCTAAAAATGGCAGACTTCAAACATTCTATGGTGTTGTGCAAGGCTCATAAACCCCTAAAGGAGGTTGCAACAGGATTAGTATAGTCCATAAAAGCCTCAAGAACACGCGCAAAGATGTTACCAAGTGTATATGTTGTGGATCTAAGTCTTTGAGAAGAGGGAGAAAAGTTGGCATTAAACCCACATCCCATAAAGAAGTGCAGCCAAAAGAAAAAGAAACTAGAACAATTACAAGAGAAAGCAGTGCTTCTACTAAAGATATCGAATAATAGGATGATTCACTAGAAACTTATTTCCATTGAGCTCTGGGGGATTATGGCTTTATTGTTTGGTTATCTCAAATAACGTCTGTAGTTCTTCAATGTGAGGCTCAGTTTGGTGATTTTAGCCACCTCGTCTGGTTGATGGTTTCAATTTCTCTCCTCAAATACTTAATTTTTCACCATTCCCTTCTTCCTCTCTTTCCCATGGTGTGGCAGGTAGTGGGTTAGCTTCTCATCTCAATTTTGGGGAGATTAATTATGTGTTTTTCAATGGGGATTCTATCTTTCAATTCAATAATTTTCAGTTCATTAATGGTTATAGTGGGGTTTCAGCCTACTTTTTCCTGAGTCCTAGCTATTGGAAACCTAAAATGTGATAAAATCTTAACAAGTCTGAATCTAATAAGAATTATGACTGGATATTTGTTTCTTGTTACTCTTTTGCGAGTAGAGAAATTTTACCCTGGACCTTTTGTTGCTTTCTTGGATTCACCAGTTTGTTATGTCTAGGTATCACTTGTTGGGACAAACATGACCTAATTTTTCTCTTCCTATAGTGAAAGTGACTTGCGTATTGTGATAAGGTTCGACAGTTAAGACTCGTATGAAATTTCTTCTTGGCTCTATAATTTAGCTTATTGCCCTATTCAGATGGATTGCAGAGAACTTCAAGAGTCTCAACAAGCTCTGCAGAGACATGAGGATGAAATATTGAGCAACCAAAGCTCAATTTTTTCCACTTTTGAGAAAATCTAAGCATTAAAAGGTTAAAAACATGACACCTCCCTAATTTCAACTACAATGGGTAACCTGGTGGAGCGTAGGCATTATATAAATTTGTTGGAGGCAGCATGTAATAGACTCAGGAATATGGTAGAACATTCCTCCAATGGTAAGCAGTCTCGAGCCTTTAACAAGGTGCAAACAATTAATTCAAATTGTGGAATACAAATGGATCATGATACAATCCATTTGCTTCCAAGATAATTTAGAATTGGTCAAGCAAGCTTTCGATTTGACCGAAGAAGCAGAAAATGAAGACTCCAACGGAAATGTTTTCTGTCAAGTTTGAAGGTATTTCAAAATTCTTATGTTTCTAAATTCGTTCTATAGAATGTATAATACTAAGTTTTTTGGACTGTGATGTATCTGAAATTACTTATGTCGAACAACTTTATGCTAGTAGTTAGCACCATTTTGGACTTTGTTGGCAATGTTTTGAAACCGACTATGATGTACATGTTGTGAGTATTGCTGTAAATTTTTCTTAATATATCAGACTAGAGGAGAGTAGCTACTTCAAAATGTGGCTCAAAAATATGAGGTTATCTGATGATTATGTAAATTTTTTTAATGCAATGCCTTAATGGAATCTCTATATATGGATGAATTTAAAAATATAACAATCAGTTTTTTCTAATTTTTTATGCTCATAATACCCGAGTGCTCCAATTCACATGCCTATGGATATTTTTCATTTCTGATTGAAATAGTAAATATACAATTTTTTGGTGGGGAAGAAACCAATAAAACCACAACATTTTTCCATTTGATTGAATACACAAAATTTGAGATTCAAAATATAGGAATGTAAGAGAATTTAGGTTTTCACAGTGATTCATATAGAAACTTTTGGAATAAAACTATCTAAAGATTAGTTTGTCCAATTATCCTAGCATGGAAGTAACACAAACAAAGCAACATTTTTAATCCATGATTTATTTAGTTTTATGTAAAGGGAGAAATCCCCATCTGATGAATAGAAGATAAATAGAACATAACACTAATAGTTATCCTTTAATACAGTTATATACCCATCAAACAAGTATTTCGTTCTACATAATACATAGAAAAATGAACATAGATATATATCTAGTGTATACCTATTTACCAACTCACCTTGTAGATATCAAGAGCCTTAATAGCATCATGTTGTTTCATTTCAAAGAATTGCAGGTAAATAGTTGCAGTCATCAGTAGCTAAATATCAGGGATGATTAAGATGCTAATTGAACATACTAAACCATAACATTCTCTACCTTGTCAACAAGGCTGATATTGGCATCATTAATTTCAGTATAAAGTTTAATTCTCTCCCTTTAAACCTGTAACATTGTACAAAATACAAATAAGTATCCCCATCATAAAGTACAACATCAACTTTAACAAGTGAAACCTCTTTTTTCATGCAAGATAGCAAAGGAATTTTAACCACCAAAGAGTGAAGATTCTACAAATTTTGGTGAGTGCATACTGTATCACATGATTGGATATAGTTTCCCCTTCCGGGTGCACATAATTAGCTAATTACATGATCTCACCCATACACAACATCATGTAGTGCTTTCAATCCAAAATCACACTAAAATGACATATAATTCAAAAATTCCAAAGAACATATAATAAGTAGCCATCCTATAAAATCAGAGATACCATTCATTTAACAATGGTGTCTCGTAAGTAATACCTAACACCCCATTAAGCGATAAATATATTGATGCAAAGATGGCAAATTTTCTAGCAATTCTGGAGTGTCTAGTTCCTTGGTTCTCTGCAACACAAATATGTCTATCGATAGGAATTTTCCATATTTCATCCATAACATTTTCATCATAAGGTTTAATATAAGAAAAGGAAATGATTACAGATATCGGGTGCCCAAAAAGAAAATGAAAAAAATGTATGTACCAGAGAATATAAACTAGTTGATCTAAGAAAAAAACTCGCTCAGATTTACACATACAAAACAAAGGTACACTAGAATAATAATGAGTTTTTTGTGTAATAATGGTAAGAAAGCATCAATTTTAAGCCTCTGCACCATTTGTCTAAGATATTAGGAAACATTTTTAGTGCACTACAAGAAAAATGAGAAGTAAATAGATCACTGCACTCAATAGGAAATTTTGAACCACTAAGTCCTGTATCCATGAAAACCATATCAAACCTAGAAATTTTTCAATTATATTCAAAATAAATGAAGCCTCTTATAAGAAATAATTTTCATATTTATAACAGATCAAATTGGACAGAAGATAACAAAGGCAAGCCATCCTGGAATGAGACAAAGGGACTATGTATATGTATGCAATCAAATTGTGAGAACTATGTGAATTAATAGCACAAGGAAAAACCCACAAAAATATTGTAGAAGGAAGGATAAAGAATCATAGAATTGATGATATCAAATCAATTTCTTGACTCATGAAGTGACACTAAGTGTAGGAACTTTATAGGTTTTCCTTTTGTGAAGCCTGTCATCACATGGGTAGATATTATCTACTGAATAACCAAAGAGTCGTGAGTGAGTGGGTAGCTTCCAAAAGAGATGTCAAAATGTATAACGTTTGTTCATGGTAGAGGCATTGATTCAAAGTGATTAAGCAACCAAAAGAGAAGCCAACCTGTAGTGGAGGATAACGAATAACATTGATAGCTTTCATACAAATTTTAACTAGTCACCACCTTGAAAATTTATGAAATTGATCTGCCAAAGTTTCCAAATATAAGACGCAATTATGAGGCATTTAATATATTATTAAATGTGGTTGTTTTTGTTGTGTGGATAAATCCTTCTTGCAGACAAGAACGATCTCCCTAGTATCCTAAGTATATCTAGAAACAAACATCCAAATGTAAAACATTTTCTCTAGATCATTTGTGATTCAAAATTATTAAATAACCAAGTATGAGGACATGCCCCTACCCAAAGTCCAACGCTTGCTGAAATATTCTATCCAGTCATTCCAAAGGAGGTCACTTCAACATGAAATCCTGTGATCAAAGACAAATAAAAGGATTAAAAGCACCTGCAAGATATAATAGTTGAGAAAACACTAATCTATCTCAGTGGTTAAGGAATTCAAGAATTAAATTACTCAAATAGATACATGAACAATTTAATGAGAAAATAGAATCCATTTGTATTAAATTGTATAATAAGAAGTAACCTTACAACCTTGTCGCCTTGATGTTATACAGGTTCTTTTGGGGTCCTAAACAACCGTTCCTCCCTAATATTGACAAGCCTTCCTCTCTTTGAACTAACACGAATTTATGGACATGAGTGTGTGATCATTCTCATGACAATGATGACATTAGAGGAATTTTGAGGTCTAAAATGGGCCTCCTAAGAAAAATGTACAACAAAAATAAAATTTATAAGAACCAATAGGATTCAAGATGATGACATCAACCATGGGGGATGATTCACCATTTTTGGAGCAAAAAAGTTAAAAGAATAAAAAATATAAAAAAAATAAAACTACTTTTTCAACTCATATTTTGAACTTATCTCCCTAAGTTTTTACTCAAATTTCAAGCAGGAGTACTCATTGGATGCAAAATCTAATTTCTCATCCAAGAAGTACCCATGTTACATACTTTCGATGGACCCTCCTACAGGAAAAATGAGAAATACATATAAAAAAAACATGATTGCAATCATGTATTTCATGTATTTCTCATTTTTCATGTTGTAGGGTCCATCAAAAGTATGCAACATGGGTACTCCTTGGATGAGAAATTAAATTTTTCATCCAATGAGTGTTTCTACTCGAAATTTGAGTAAAAACTTAAGGAGATAAGTTGAAAATACGAGTTGAAAAATAAGTTTTATTAATTTTATTATTATTTTATTAATTTTTCCCTCTAAAATTTGATGATGTAAAATATTATTTTATTATATCCACTATTATTTTATAATTTCCTTAGGAGGCCCAATTTAGACCTCAAAATTTCCCTAATGCTAGTGTAGAGAGTATGCTCTCTTGGTAATTTATTCAGTAATTACCTAATGCAAGCTATAGTCTACCCTTAGAGACTGAAACATGAGCTCAATTTATAAGGAAATGGAGATAGTTTCAGTTCCATGAAGAGGGGGATGGATTCCTCTTATGAAGGGATTTGAGTTCCATATACCAAGGGATAAATTCCATGAGTGAAGGGATAAAGCTCATGAGTATAGGATAAAGCTCAAATTGAATGCGCTGCTAGAAGCTTCCAGTTGGGAGAATATTTGACCAGCTAGGCTTCTAGAACTTACTTTTTCCTTTATTTGACTATTTACGGGGGTTCTCAAGTTTAATATGCAAAACTTGAGGGATGTGCCACGGGCTATAGAGAAAATATCTAGGGATCCGCAGACAACTGATAGGAAAAGTGTGGAGTTATAATTTTTAGGGTTTTAATGAGCTTTTCTCCAATTCAAAGACTTGGTTTAGGAACATTAGGGTTTTTTACTTCTAAGGGAGCATGATATAGGTGTTGATAGACACATATGAACAGCTAAATGTCATGGTGACAAATTTTAGTGTAACAGATTGCCCCCTAAAGCGTGAACTCTGAGGTTGTTCTGAAGGGTGAAGTGATTTATCATTCTGAGGATTGGATTGTAGACACACCGGTCGAAAACCTGTAAAAAAATTCAATGAAAATATATATATCATCGCTGAGGTAGGCATTCCCATACTCAGATCAAAACTAACTACATGTTCTGGTACAATAATGATTTTAAAATTACAACAATAGTAGATATAGCATAGACGCAACCATCTGTCATAAGTAGTCTATATCATGAATAATAAAACTCCTCGTAGCCTGGATGGTGGAAACTAGATCCAGGGTCTTGATTTTCACTTCTCGAACTAGTACGATTCTATCCATGCAATTGATTGTGTCGAAGTTGAACATGGTAGAAACCACTTGATTACCATTCAATGATGTGAACTGTTAACAAGTGTGAGAGAAACCATCAATAATGACAACGGCTCTCAAAGTACTCAGTACAATCCATGAAGCGTGAATGAATGATTTGCAGTCGAACACTTCACAGAATCATTCTATCGAAGGTCAATGATGCAACCTGTCGTCGAAGGCGAGAAACCTGCCATTAGGGCATGTAGATCCCAAGGTACTTATAGGATTCTAGATCAAATTTCTAGATAATGAGCTGTCGTCAATAGAAAGTGACCCGTCATAGGAAAGCCTATGACATGAAACCATTAGATCAAGTTTTGAAGAAATATTTGCAAGGACTCACTCAGGGATGGTCAACGCGAATTGAGAGAAATGTTTACAATGATTGGTTTATTTAAACTATTCTCTTGAACACATAACAACACTGCAGATGGTTTGGTGACAATTGACCTAAATCTAATACCCAAAAATTGGCTGAAGACCTTCAATGTGGTTTGATTAAATTTTAGAAAAAGGATTTTCCCAACCCAGGTATGAGTGTAACAAAAAATTTAGTGTTCAAGAGTGGTATACTTCTTTTCAAAACAAAGTATGACAACTGGATTCATTTTCTCTCTTTTCCCCCCACCATTTCTGAAAAGTACCTCTTTATTTTTGACAAGCTTGAGGAGGATAACATTTTCTTGCTTGTATAAGCTCATCCTTTAGATGAGTCCAACTTAGTATTAAAATAGAACCCTAACAAGGAGTGGTTCATTCCTGTTTGTAATTGATAAGTCCTTTATTGTTAAGTTTTAACGAGTCCAGTATAGGAGAAACTCAGTGTTTTTCAATTTTAGGGAGTCAGAAGAAAAACTTAAGAAAAATATGTGGTTGTACTTTTTCGTAAATTTAGTCTCTCAAGCCTAAAAAGGATAAAATAATACAGGAGAGAACTCTATTGAACATGATTAGTCAACGTATACCTTTTTCGTAAATAGTCCATTTCATTCTGGAAAAGGTGTAAACTTATACCGAAAGGACAACTGTTCATTTCCTTTAACGAGTTCAAATAGTCAAGTACTCAACGATATTTTCATATTTAGAGAGTCTGAAAAGGGCTTAAAATGGAACTCCAGGGTTTCGCTTTTTTGTAATTTTCAAGAGACCTAAAAAGTGATAAAAGTATACTCAGTTGGTCGACTTTAAATTTAATTTATGAGCAGGAAAAGACGGAAAGAAGTCGACATTTTCATGTGTTTTACGAGAATGAAAGATAGCAAAATAATCTTGGGATTTTCATGATTTTATTGAGTCTTGAAAATAATAACCAAAATGGAATCGAGATAGGTTTCATTTTTATACAAGCTTGAAACATAAATAAAACTGTGCTTGAAAGTGGTTTCATTTTTACACAAGCTTGAAACAAAGGAAACTGTGCCTGAAAATGGTTTGTTTCATTTTTACACAAGCTTGAAACAAAGGAAAAATCATGCTTGAGAGTGGTTTGTTTTTTTTTTACACAATCTTGAAACGTGGGAAACTATGCTTGTAAATGGTTTTAATGCCCCCCAAGCGTAACTTGCTAGAGCATATGCCCCCCAAGCTTCATTTCATTCAACTAAGTAGATTACTGGTTACTAACAAGTGGATAGAATGAAGGTTCATTTACGAGCTCAGATGAAAGACTCGACTTGACACGTACGAGATCTAATCAAAGACTCGAATCAATTAGGAGAGGATTTGTTTCATTTTTTAATGAGCTTGACATGGGAAAATAACTATGCTCATGCACTGATTCATTTTTTAATGAGGTTCATACAGTAAAAGGAACTATCCTCTCAAGGGCTTGTTTCATTTTTTAATGAGGTTGACATAATAAAAGGAACTATCCTCATGGTGACCTGTTTCATCTTTTAATGAGGTTGGCATAGGAAAATAACTATCCTCACAGGGATCTATTTCATTTTTTAACTAGGTTGACACAGTAAAAGGAACCATCCTCATAACGGCCTATTTCATTTTTTAACAAGGTTGACGCAGTAAAATAATTCTCCTCATGATGAACTGATTCATTTTTTAATGAGGTTGACACAATAAAAGGAACTCTCCTTAGGGGAACCTATTTCATTCTTTAACGAGGTTGACATAGGAAAAGAACCCTACTCATAGGAATCTGTTTCATTTTTTAACGAGGTTGACACAGTAAAAGAACTATCCTCATAGGTACCTTGTTTCATTTTTTAATGAGGATGACACAGTAATAGGAACTCTCCTCATGGAAGCCTTGACATGGCTTCCAACTGGAAGAAACACATGTCAAGGGACACTCCTCGATCATGGCTTCCAAGAGGTATTCATCAGATGGAAGAAAACTTCTCTGGAAGGAACACATTTCAAGGGACTCAATAGGGTTAAGAACATTTTGTTCCAATAATCCCATAGGGTTTTCCATGTCAATTATCAGATCTAAGTCAAAGTAAGTCTATAAAATAGTGAGAGGCTTGCTTGCATTAGTGACTAAAAAAATGGGACTGGTTACCACATAATTAACCCGTAGCAGGGTAGATACCACTTCCGTAGAAGGAAAATTCAGGGATGTCAGATTATTGGTAGTTGAATCAGGACTAACAAATGGAAGTTGTTCAGTGGTTACAATGTTTCCATTGTGAGTGAAAGACATCACACGAAAGAGTGTCGATACAACAGATTTCATTGCATAGATATAGTCTCGCCCAAGGAGTAAATTGAAATCCAAGGGGTCTCAAACTACCATAAGATCAATATAGACATTTTTACCTTCCAAGGTAATAGGAAACTTAGGAAGGATGCTTAAAGGTTCACTAATGGTTCTGTTAAAAGTTGACATATTCTGCATAACAGGCACAAGCTGAGGGGAACCCAAAGCTTGCCATGTAGTTGAGGATAAAATACTAACAAAAGAACCTTCATCTATATTTGTGTGATGCACATTCTTACCACAAACCTTCATAATTATTTGGAAAGGGATGGAGGAAGGAAGACGAGGTTATGTCAGTCTATTCCAATCAAAGGAAAATACCTTAGTACTTGGAGGGGGTTCTGTAGGAACAGGTGAAATGCCTCCTGCCATACAAGAATCTGATGTAACAAGAAGAACCTGAGTGGTATGAATTTCACTCTCTAGAGGGAGAGTGGGATCGACCGGATGTGAAATCAAGTCGACCACTTGATCAACTAATAGATCATCAACCTGAGTGATATTAGTTTCACTCTTCAGTGGAAGAGTGGGATTGACTATACTTGGAATTAGATCAATCACTTCGTCAGATGATGGTAGGTTGGGAGAGAGTTTACAGTAACCAGTTGGAAGTTGTTTTTTTGGAACAGTAAGGTTTTCCAAAAATTTTGAAGCTTCATCCATGTGAGGGAAAATGTGAGTTTGATGAATCCCTTTGCATAACCTACAAGGAAACCTAACTTTACCCTTTTTCCCAGGAACCTGACAATCACTGGTTGATGGATCAACAGTACGTTGAAGATATTTTTCTGACCATACTTCCAAAATCTTCAGAATACCATGACAGTTGATAAGGAAGTGGTCACCCTTAAAAATATTGCAAGGGTATTTGGGTTTAATATGCATGTTGGAGGTTTCCTCAACATTACTAACACTTACAACCATGGTTGGTGGATTGACTTCTTTCTTATCTTGCTTCTTCTTCTTCTTCCCTTTCTTCTTCTTCTTATCCACCTGGTTACTAGCATCAAGGCTTTTACCAAGCGAAGAGCAAGAAAGGGAGGAAGACATGTTGGGCGAAGAAGGTAAAGGGTCAACATGAGGTTGGTGATGTTGAGATGGTGAACTCTGTTGAGATGAAGCATTCGGTTGAGGTGGAACACTTTGAATATTCGAGGCCAATGAAGTTGAAAATAACCATATCGGTAAATCCAGGTAATGACAATGTAACCATATAATGAGGACCAACATTTCCAAAGCAAGCAAAAGTACTAGGATTCTCATTAAGAGGGATTCCTTGGTTGGTAAATTCCGGAACTGTTGCCATTAGATTCAACTTCAGTTAATTTTATTAATAATTCAAATTCATAATCCACACCTAAGGTCTATAAAAAGGTAAACCAAACAAATGAACACATGCTATCAAATCTAGGAGTCAAACCACACACAAACAATTTGTTTTCACAGTGAAATCGCTAGTTGGTGATGAAATCCAACGTCGTAGAGATCAATGTAAAAAACTAGCGGTCAGAACAATTACCTTGACAACCTACTTAATGAAACAGACTAGTGCAAGTACCTCCACTATGCCATCTCAAAGTGAAGTGCACCCTCCGTAAATTCCAAGTGAGTCTAGTCAACGTCTGCTCCAGGTATAGTGGGACCTTCCCTCCACCATCACCTTGGGAAAAATCCTAAATATTATGGCCACTAAGGTGACCAACTAAGAAAATTATACTTGGGGGAACAGTGTATGATCCACTATACAGGCAAGGGTAGAGTAACAAGCTCAATCCCCTTTAAGGCTCCTTGATATAATCCAAGGTTTACCAACAAGTAACCCCAGGCTCCTCGACAATGGTCTATCTGAGGTTTACCGTTTTTAGTACATGCACATCTTCTATCTTTCCCAATGAGATAGTTATGATTACCTCATTGGTTTCGACATGATCTCGTGCTTGACTCTTTTAAGAAATTATTCCTAAAGCACAAATGCTACAATTCGAATTTTTCCTTACCGCAAGATGCTACTGTTTGTTTAGTTTCTTTGGAAAGTTAACTACTCCCTATTCCAAAGCACTAATCCTGAACTAGATTGGTGGAAAGAGCCCTAGAAAATGTAAAAAATTCCTAGATGAATTTTAATTAAGCGATGTGTTATTTGGGTTGTTATTACTCATAGGGTAAATGGATATGAATCCAATGGTGTTATGACCTGACCCAAAACTGAATGCAATTGAATATGATAATGTAATATTTTGAATTCGATGAATACTAATTAAGATAAGGAAAGAGGTTCCATTCACTTCCAACAATGCAAAGACTAATAAATAAGATAAAATATAACAAATTATCTAATGCACTAATTTTATGAAGAAAAAATAATGCTATAGATTCCAATTTTATTTTATGTTTTTAAAACAAACATAAAAACATGTATATTCAAATCAAAGAAACTAATCTAAATCTATGATTGATTTTTCTAGAATTTAAACTATGCAGTTGTAATCTATGCACAATTCACTTGAAAAGTATGCAAATGTAAGCTATGCACATTTTTCATTCATATTCTGAAAATGAGAATTCTAAATATGCAAATGTGATCTATGCAAAATAATTCTCAGACACAAGATGATTCCATTATAATCTAAAGAACCAATCAAGTGTAAGTAAAGAAAATTGGGTGAAAATTTCAAAGGTCAAAAAATAAAAACAGTCAAAGGTGATTAACACTCAGACACAATTCAGCCCCCCCTTAAAAAGATGCAAAATTGTTAAGAGACTGAGACAAACCTCCAAGTAAGGACCAAAGGAAATCAAATGAAGAATTTCTCAAAAGAGAATATTCAAAACACCCAATTAACTTGACGGAGACTGCCGCAAAAGTTGTTGAAACAAAATTCACACATAATATTTTGACAGTCAAGACAAGTTGGGGCAAACACAGAAAATCTGGTAATCTGGCTCCTAAAAAGAGAATTCATAATTTTTCAAATTTTTTACACAAGTCCACAGATTTCAATGGAGAACAATGTGGTATCGCACTGTTCTGAACTAAAAACTACGGAGGCTACTGCATTGTCTTTAAATAAAAACTACAGAGGCTAGGAAAAATACAGAAAAGATAAAAATTCAGATTTTCTTTTCAGGGATTCTGATAAGTTATCTACCCAACCTAGTTTTAAGACTAATCAAAATCAGAAGACTCTTAAAATTCAAAATGAAAAACAAAAATGAAAACTGATTTCTATTCCCCAGCGGAGTCGCCATTTTGTTATGTGGATAAATCCTTCTTGCGGACAAGAATGATCTCCCTAGTATCCTAAGGATATATAGAAACGAACATCCAAATGAAAACCATTTTCTCTAGATCATTTGTGATTCAAAATTATTAAATAACCAAGTATGAGGACATGCCCCTACTTGAAGTCCAACGCTTGCTGAAATCTTCTATCCAGTCGTTCCGAAGGAGGTCACTTCAACATGAAAACTTGCGATCAAAGATAGATAAAAGGATTAAAATCACTTGCAAGATATAATAATTGAGAAAACACTAATCTATCTCAGTGATCAAGGAATCCAAGAATTAAATTACTCAAATAGATATATGAAAAATTTAATGAGAAAATAGAATCCATTTGTATTAACTTGTATAATAAGAAGTAACCTTACAACCTTGTCGCCTTGATGTTATACAGGTTCTTCTAGGGTCCTGAACAACCGTTCCTCCTTCAGATTGACAAGCCTTCCTCTCTCTGAACTAGCATGATTTTATGGACATGAGTGTGTGATCATTCTCATGCCAATGATAACTATTAAGAGAGTATGCTCTCTTGGGAATTTCTTCAGCAATTACCTTATGCAAGCTATAGCCTACCCTTCAGACTGAAACTTGAGCTCAATTTATAGGGAAATGGAGGTAGTTTTAGTTCCATGAAGAGGGGGATGGATTCCTCTTATGAAGGGATTTGAGTTCCATATACCAAGGGATAAACTCCATGAGTGAAGGGATAGAGATCATGAGTATATGATAAAGCTCGAACTGAACACACTTCTAGAAGCTTCCAGTTGGGAGAATATTTGACTAGTTAGGCTTCTAGAACTTACCTTTTCCTTTATTTGAATATTTATGAGGGTCCGTAGGTTTAATATGAAAAACTTGCGGGAAGTGCCGCGGGCTATAGAGAAAATATCTGTGGATCCGCAGGCAAGGGCTAGGAAAATTATGGGGTTAGACATTTTAGGGTTTTAATGAGCTTTTCTCCATTTCCAAGACTTGGTTTAGGAACATTAGGGCTTTTTACTTCTAAGGGAGCATGATATAGTTGTTGATAGACCCATATGAATAGCTAAATTTCATGGTGACAAATTTTAGTGTAACAACTATTAGTTTCGTATTTGGGAGATATGTAATGTACTCCTCTTCTCCTACTATGTAATGACTCAATGAAACATTGCATCATCTAATGAATTAATGAATCCACTCTTTCTGATTCTATTTGTGTATTCATGTCCACATACATGAGTTCAATAAAATACAAATAAAAAATGCAAGTGTGGATTTATGCAAATTGTTCCTAGAGGAAGGATGGATACTCGTTTATATTGAAAGCAGTGATTCTGATAATATTTTAACATTTTCACTCCCACCAGACAACTTCATTGCTTTATCTAGTGATGGAGATTTTTATCAATGGACTTGTGATGTACCAAATCCTACGGTTGGAGTATACAATGTGCCAGCTACCCCATTGTTTGGACACAGTCCTTGCATTCCACATGGTGATAAGTTGAGGCAGGAATCCATTAGGGTTGGTATGTGTGCTAGAATTATAGATGGTGGTCAAGTGCATACTTGGAGGAATGTGATGAAGGGTGGGCTTATAGGCATGGTAGTTCCAGAGAAGGAATATTTTTACACCACTTGGCCATGAGGAAAGCCACAAGGATACTACGATTGTTAATCTAGGTTTGTACCTTGGTTTCTGCAAATCACAATCTTTGTATTAGATTTATTTTTTGTATTTTTATTGGTTTATATTTTTAATTTCTATATACTTGATGTTATACTCTCTGACGGAAGTGTAAATACTAAGAGATTTTTTCTTGCCATTGTATTTGTGGGTTAGTAGATATGAAAGATGTTGGCTTCGCTGCAACTTTGTTTTCTATCTACTAGGGGTTTAGATAAAAATAATATTCATTATGTTGCAGGTCTCAGGACTACCACGAAAGTAATATGTGTAGCAGGATCCTTGATACTAGTTTTCAAGAAGAAAAACAAAGGTCAAATGGGACCAAGGAAGAAACTAGTGAAATCTAGCAGCAAATGAGGAATAGAAGTGCATTCTTGAATATTTAACTATAGTTCCATTTGGTTACAACTCTATTAAGAATTCTACATGTGGATTCTCCTTTTTGTAAACCATTGTTATCAAATTATGGAGAATGTACAACTTTGTAAATGATATTCATCTATATATTATATCTATGAATTTTGAACTGATCCACTCCTATTATGAAGCAATGGTAATAGGATTCCTTGCAAGCAGTTGTAGGAAACATGCAGGTCGTTTTATCTGTTGCGATATACTTGCAAATAACAGTTCTTCTTACAGTATCTAAAGGGTGAAAGAATCATTTTATATTGTGTTTTGCACATTCTTGGTTGAATTTTGAAGGAATTTCTAATTTTGACATTAGCTACATGTAGAATGTGGAGCCCGTACCCTGTTTAACTAATAAATCACTACCCTGATTTCCAAAAGGAGAATGCTATTGAAATTGTGATGATGATTTGCAGTGGATAAGACACACTTCTATTCTCCAGAATTTAAAGAGAATATTGTAGCTTCAAATGCGGGATGCAAACATTTAGATCTCGCATAGCAACGTTGAAATATGGTTAGAATCTTGACAGATAATCATTTGTCAGAATCCTATGCCTCTTGGAATTTCTTGTTGGTTTGTCTATAATATAGAGTAGGTTGATTTTGAACAGATTGGTTGACATCCTTTTTTATATTCGAGGCATTGTTGAAATTCATATTTCTTCTTTATGTCATCTAACCAAATCATGGATTTTGATTTGTGGCATGAAATTTTTAGTGCCAAGGTAATGTTATGGCTAATGAAGGCACCGAGGGGTAGATTAATTACCTTTAATTCTAACCTCCTACACATACTACCAAAGAGTATCTCTTGAATAATGAAGAAAAGAAATAATTATAACTTAGCACTCGACATATTCTTCTGCAAATACTCAGTATTTTGTAACAGATATTGACAATCAATATTCCAGGAAAAAAATGTATGGTAATAAGAAAAATATATTTACCTCAATTTCTAATCCATCCTAGTCTCCAACTGCACCACCACTCAGTAGGCTCGTACGCTTATCTACCTTTGGCTTTGGAAGATATGTAACAATAGCTACACAAATCAACAAAGAAAACATACATCATGCTTATTATTTTCAATTCAATCCACATAAAGATCCTTCAAAGGGTGCAATTGTAGCCCAAAAATATGCAAATCATCAAGTGTAATCTACACGCACATTCAAACTTACAGTGGCTTTTCCTAAAAGTAGCAGATGGATCATACTTAGGATCACTAGGATCTAGAGCATATCCCGAACAAGAAAAGAAGACATGAGCATACACACTCCCACTATTCTTTACAGCCTAGAAATAAATACAAAAATTACACCATTATACTTCAATATTCTAAAACTTGTTCTAGCCTCCACCAAGTATGTCAACCAATCCAAGTGTTTTATATTAACAGCTTATATGCCAACTGTTATTCAAATCAAGTAGTCCAAAATATAATATGGTAGAAAGTAATATCACCTTACAAGTATTAATATAAAAACAATTATATATACCAAAACCATAATCTACAATGAATTATCTCAAATGCCTCTGAATAATGGTAAACTATTCTATGTTTTCGAACACTGTTTAGGCCCCAGACTACAAAATGTACATTAGTTTCTTGCCAGAAAAGAGATGCTTCATTGCTAAAATCATAGAACATGTCATTCTGAGAGAGATAGAGCCACATATCCTGAATCATTTACAAAGTACAGAAAAATTAGGCTAGAGTTCACAAATTCATGACAACCACAATGTGAACCACACGATAGTACATCAGATAATCCCCAATTAATGGTAGTTGGGTTTTAAGATTGTTAATAGGAAAATCTAACAATACACTCTCTAATGGCAGTGACACTTTAATATAATAATATAAAAGGAGACTCGAATAGTGTTCCATTCCAGATAAATAATCTAGTTCTGCATATCTAAATGGAATTAATGTCTATTAAGTGTATCGTCATATATTCCCTCAATTGGAAAATTAATAAATGCAGTTAGCATAACAAGGCTTATATATGTGCACATTCAACATTTGAAGAGGTTGAGTTGCATCTGATAAATGTTGAAAAAGTCTTAGTTATATGTTCAGTGGATTGCAAGGAAGTTATGTTTTATCAATTTCATTTATATCTAAACCTTAAGGATATTCATTTCCTTGCAGGAGACTTGGGCATATTCCCTTTGGTAGATATATTATGCTAATTTAACATAGCAGCTAATCCATCATCTTTTAATTTTTCACTACAATCTCTTAGGAAATTCTGTTAAATTTAATTCATAGAAGTCAAACCAGAATGGAATTGAAATTGGCCAAATTATTAAAAAAAAGGTCAAGACCCGTTTTAAGCAAGTTTCAGGACTTAAGTTAGTTCATTCTGACCAAAAATACAGATTGAAACATCTGGCAGAATCAACAAAGAAAATACCCTCACCCTATAAAATTTCTAAATTGCGTCATTTCTCTATCTAGAGAGATGAAATCAGTTAATGAGCCTGAAGAGATCTAGATCTCCTTAACTTACAACTAGTTACTTTGGATTTGTGTGCAACTTTCATGTGTGCTAGGCTATAGCATGCAGCATAATAGCCCAAATACTCCAGCAGTATATTCTATATTAGAAAGTTGGCAAATTGAATACATTAATAACTATGCTATTATAATACTTGTAAAAAGAAAAGTAAATCTCAATCTACATGTTTGTCCAGGTCATAGATAATGCATACAATTATAATTTGATGTTTGCAAAAGTTGTAAGTGTTTCCTTGAATATTTTATATGAATAGGAGACTCCAACTATTTATCTTCCTCCTTCAACCACATCATAGTAATTTCATCCTAGTGGTGAACGACCCCAAACAAAAATCAGACCAGGAATTTAGGGCACACCATGAACACCACCACAATTGACCTCAGAGTTAACCCAATCAGCCCCTGAATGGAAAGTTTCCAATTTTTTCTATGGGAATATTAGATGTCAAACAACCATAGCGATAGAAAATTATGGATGATAAGTTAATACTCCAAAACCCTACTAAGACCAAAGGCTGGGAAGATATGTGACACAATAGCAAAAACAATTCTCCAGCTACTAGAAGAGCTCGATTGGTACATGATATTAAAATCTATAATATTTGTTGGTAAAGTCTATCATGTTTTCAACTTTCCATTTCCATGATGGCATTATTGAATTTCAGATACCTGAGTTCCTTTGTAATGTTCCCAATTTTAGCCTCAAGCTAGAATGGAACAATATAGTTGCATATTTTTATTTTGTTAAATAAAAATGGGTAAACTAACCCATTCATATAATAAACATGAATAAAATCCCTTACAATGTGAAAAGGGATCATCATGGAGTTGGATTTCACACCCTCATGTGTGAAAGAGGTTAAAATGCAAGTGGACAAGGTCTAATTGACCAAGTCAAACTGCGTTGGCATGAAATGGAAAGCACTAAGTGGGACAGTGCAGTTTTAGTGGAGGAATATTCCATGGGGGAGGAAACTTCTAGAGGAAGGAAGGAGGAGACTTCGTTGTGTTTAAAAGAGGAGAAAGGTAGCCCATTGAGAGCATCTTGGATCATTTGATTATTTGTCTATTCAGACAAACTGATGCCTCTTGCTGTTCAGCAGAGCTGCAGTGCCCTCGAGCACGAGGGAGTCCTGTTTAGGATTTACTCTCCTTCTTGAGGAGCTCATGAAGGATTTCACTCATCCTCCATATTCCGGCATTCAGGCCAAGCATCAACCATCTACATCAACGCAGTTCTGCAACAGATATTGTGTAGTGTTGTTGGATGTTGCTGGGGAGGTTTCCATACACCATTTTGAGTTGATCTTTCAGAGGAGGGAGGTTCTCTACTTTCGGGAGGTTAGTGAGGATGGTTCCCGAGCTTATTCCACTATAATTGGTAGGAGGCCAACCACTTCCATCAGTTACATGACAAGCCCTCTCATAGACTGCGTTCTAGTTGGATCACATTTGCAGTGAGGGTTTTGTAGGCATTTCAGAGGGTGAGATCTTAGGTGTAGGGATCAGCCTTGCACTTCAGATTTCCAAAGTAGAAGGGCTCTTCATCAGCTTCAGCCATTCAGCCTTCTCCATTTCATTCCATGTATTGAGTTGCTGCTACTACCCAGCAACTCCGACATTTCAGTTGTTTTACATATTTCATCCAATCCTCCTAGGATTGACTTGAGGTAGTGATTGGGAGCTTAGATCTTATCTCCCAATGATGTATGAGCCATGTATATGCATATCCATGATGTTTTATACTCAGTACAGCAGTCTCCCTTCTATGACTGTGCAGTCCCTATTCATGGGTATTCGGCTATGATGCAGCATTGTGTATTTTGGAATATGTTTCCATGGAAGGCTTCTTGCCTTATTTCTTTGATGTTCATTGTATCATTTTGCTGCTGTTATTTCATAATAAAATGGCTCAAGGGTTTCATACATTTTGACATAATTTTCATTCACTGCTATTTCCATTTTATGTCTTTATATTATTGTAGCTACATTCTTTGGATATCTTGAGAGATTCCCAATCTTCTTGTATTTCCCTCTTGGGGATATTGTCCCTTGAAAACACTCTATAGACAGAGTATGATAGTGGGCCAGAAAGCCTCTAGAGCTCATCCTTATTTATGAAGGTGACAAATCCAATAAAATTCCCCTTCAGTCTATCTCTGGAATAGATTTGCTTGTCGATTGACAATGTTTCTAAAAAAGGAACATTACAGTGGTATCAGAGCATAATCTTGGCTCAGCCTGTGGATCTTTGCCAAGATTTCATCTAAGAAGAAGAAGAAGACTCCACTATGTGGAGAAGAAGAAAGAAAAAGGAGATGAGCTAGCCAAGCTTCTCCCTAAATCCACCCTGGGGGTTTCATGGGAGCCACAAGCAAAAGAGAAGGGATAGATTTGAAGAATCTCCACAAGAGTTTGAAGAAAAAACAAACTCTAGGGTTTTTTATGAGGAATGCAAACATGCAGTCACATCATTTGATGTACAATGCAGTCACAGGTGCAGCTTTGTCATGGAAGAGATGGGAAAAGGAGGAGAGGTGACCAAGAAGAAAACTCTTGGAGATTTTCTAAGAGAGCATGAGTCTCAAACTCAGACATTCATAGATCATCTCACTTCATGGATTTTTGCAAGTCTAAGGTGAAGGGAATCTAGCAGCAAGATATATTTGTTCTATCTACTTTTGGAGATTCACCTACATGTTCAGCCAAAGCATGGGTAGAAGAGCTGAATACCATGTTGCAGCAGCACAAAGTTTCCAAGGGAAATGCTATCAGATTTGCTGCGCTGCACTTTAGAGGTAAGACCTATGCATGGTGGATATTTGAGTCATGTTATTTAAAGGATGCAAATACTTCTTCCTATTTCAGATTCATTGGAACAATGATGGAAGGATTTGGTGGGAGAAAATATGAAACACATACAGAGAAACACACCAAGACTTTGCATGTAAAGGGAGGAAACTTAAACTCAGTTCCACTCTAGAACATTGTTGATAAGGCTAAAATGTTGCATCATACCTTGTTAGAGGCAAGGTATCCATCTCATATTCTTGCAGAAGAGAGTAGGGAGGTCTCTTTTTCAAAAGGAGATCAAATTTTGGAGAATTTGCCCCTACATGTTGATAAGGAGGAGGGCAACTACGCTGGTATAGCTAGAGTTGATCCAGTACCTCATGCAGAGGAAAGAGGAGCTCTTGCTCCACATAGAGGGATTCTTGTGTCTTTGCAAGAAATTCCCCAGGATCTCCCATGAAGATATCAAGTCACAACTCATGATACATTTGTGCCATTGGTAGTAGGGTGCAGAGCTATGGAGTTCCATTTCACCTTAGAAAGACCATAAACGACAAAAAGTTAAGAAAGAGGTTATCTTGCACATATAGTGCGCCGCACTTCATCAGCTTACGATTCCCGGATTGACAATTAAATGCAGCAATTTAGGACACACTAAATTGACCAAACAACACCTTGATTTCAGGAGGGTGGAAACCTTGGGAGAATTCAACACAGTGCAGAGAGTTTGGGATAGACTCAAGGAGGAGGGAGACACTCTCTCATTTTTAGCATCACCCACTCTCATCATTTATACTGCACTGATATAGTTGCTGCAAATATGGAGGATGAATTTGGAATGAGGGGATGTCAAGGTAGCAGGCAGCAGCGTGATGGAGCACCATATTTTAGAACACCAACGCTGTATATGAGGAGGATTGATCCAGGATGGAGGACTCAGCTTTGGTTGAGTATTCCCCAGGATCTTAGTGCATGCATGATTTTTGGATGGCCTTGATGGAGATGGCAAATACTTAGTGGATGACATGATCATCTATCATCATGGTAGACTCTTCTTAGCTAGGGCTTCTAGCCTCAAGGAGACACTATTGCATGCAGCATTTGAGGACTTCCTAGATATGCATTCAGATGCATACTTTTCCTTGCTAGAGGAGTTCACTTGGAGGGAATACATCATGATCTTCATCAGCATATGGACATATGCATAGCCCAGATGATTATGGGGAGGTTGGCACAACCATTCCCTTACTCATTCAAGGAGAGGGATAACATTCAGATGAGCCACTTCAGCTCAAGGTCTCAAGTACATGTTAGAGAAGGTATCGTTTTCCATTTTGTACCTCTTTACTTCACATGAGCAACCTATTGTCTCAAGGAGGATCATCCCTTCTTGCATTTGTTATGATGTACTTGCATCTACTTGTAGCCTTGATTTAGGCTAATTTTCTGATGGTTGTGGGGGTAGCCACATGCTTCTTGGTGTGCACCATTGGCACCAATTTTTATTTTTGATGATTCCATCTTGTGAGGAGTTGGTGGTAGCAAAAAAGTGGCTAGTTCAACACTTGTTATTTTGGTTTTGAGGCAGGCCAAGGAGGCACTGCGCATGTTCCATGAGTGGAACTTTGAACCACTCTTTGGTTGTCATTTGGAAACTTGTTTTTATTGTATATTGCTCCATGTATTTCTGATGTTTGTACACTCCTGAGGAGCATTATTTGGAGAGTATTGTATGTACAACCCATTGGGAGCATGATTCTCCCCATTGTATAGGAGATACCATGGGAAAACCATGATTGCCACATTGCTATTTGTACCTTCTTGTGGGAGAAACCACTTGGAGAATTTGCAGAGGCATTTCATGTCTAATTTTCTTCATGGGGTAGCTTGGGCCATTCTTGGAGGCCTTACTATTTCAGCCCAAGGATAGAGGCAGCCCCATGAACACTTCAAACGGAGAGAGGACCATCTTGAGAAGCATAAGCAAACTCTCCATTCAGCCCCAACACATTGCAGAAACCGAGGGTTGAGATTTCCATTTGGATGATAGCATGGATGAGAGGATCATCATTAGGAGCATAATTATCCCATGCATATCATCACTCCTACCTTAAGAAGGCCACATTCTAGCAGGAAGGATTCCACTACACCTTCTATCTTCCAATGAGGAGCATCATTTTCAGTTTGCATACTTGGGGGAGAACATTGGAGGGTAGATTTATTGCAGCATATTTGAGCAGTGGTGGGACCATGGATGAGGAGGCCACAAGAGAAGAAGGAGGAGGAATTTTTTTCTCTCTATGCAGTTGCTTGAGGACAAGCAACATGTGGGAGGGGAGGACTATATTGTTTCCAATTTTAGCCTCAAGCTAAAATGGAACATTACAGTTGCATATTTTTATTTTGTTAAATAAAAATGGGTAAAGTGACCCATTCATATAATAAAAAGTACGTCAAACTGCATTGGCATGAGTTGGAAAGCACTGCATTGGCATGAGTTGGAATGAGTTGGAAAGCACTAAGTGGGACATCGCAGTTTTAGTGGAGTAATATTCCATGGGGGAGGAAAATTATAGAGGAAGGAAGGAGGAGGATTCATTTTTTTTAAAATAGGAGAAAGGCAACCCATTGAGAGCATCTTGGATCATTTTATTATTTTTCTATTTAGACAAACTGCTGCCTCCTGTTGTTCAGCAGAGCTGTAGTGCTCTCGGGCACGAGGGAGTCCTGTTTAGGATTTCTTCTCCTTCTTGAGTAGCTCATGAAGGATTGCACGCATCCTCCATATTCCGGAATTCAGGCCTTAGCATAAACCATCTACATCAGCGCAGTTCTACAGCAGATATTGTGCAGTGTTGTTGGATGTTGCTGGGGAGGTTTCCATACACCATTTTGAGCTGATCTTTCAGAGGAGGGAGGTTCTCTACTTCCAGGAGGTTAGTTAGGATGGTTCTCGAGCTTATTCCACTATCATTGGTAGGAGGCCAACCACTTCCATCAGTTACAATATAGGCCCTCTCATAGACTGCGTTCTAGTTGGAGCACATTTGCAGTGAGGGTTTTGCAGGCATTTCAGAGGGTGAGATCTTTGGTGTAGGGATCACTCTTGCACTTCAGATTTCCAAAGGAGAAGGGCTGTTCATCAGCTTCAGCCATTCAGCCTTCTCCATTCCATTCCATGTATTGAGTTGCTGCTACTACCCAGCAACTCTGGCATTTCAGTAGTTTTGCATATTTCAGCCAATCCTCCTAGGATTGACTTGAGGTGGTGATTGGGAGCTTAGATATTCTCTCCCAATGATGTATGAGCCATGTATATGCAGATCCATGATGTTTTACACTCAGTACAGTAGTCTCCCTTCTATGAATGTGCAGTCCCTATTCATGGGTATTCTGCTATGATGCAGCTTTGTGTATTTTGGCATATGTTTCCATGGAAGGCTTCTTGCCTTATTCCTTTGATGTTCATTGTATCATTTTGCTGTTGTTATTTCATAATAAAATGGCTCAAGGGTTTCATACATTTTGGCATAATGTTCATTCACTGCTATTTCCATTTTATGTCTTTATATTGTTGTAGCTGCATTTTTGGGTTATCTTGAGAGATTCCCAATTTTGTTGTATTTCCCTCTTGGGGATATTGTCCCTTGACAACACTCTATATAAAAAGTCTGATAGTGGGCCAGGAAGCCTTTGGAGCTCATCCTTATTTATGAAGGTGAAAAATCCAGTAAATGCCCCTTCAGTCTATCTCTGGAATAGATTTGCTTGTCGATTGACAATGTTTCTGAAAAAGGAACATAACATCCTTTATTGATGCCAGCTGGGACTACAATCCTTTTGCCTTAGATTTGATTTGGAAATTAGTCTAATTGAAAAAAATATAACAAATTCAAGCCATCCTGGAGTGATTCAAATGGATTGTGTATATGTATGTAATCAAACTATGATAATCGTAGGAATTCATAGCACAAGTAAAAACACGCAAAAATATTGCAGAAGGCAGGCTAAAGAATCATAGAATTGATGATATCAAATCAATTTCTCGACTCATGGAGTGACACTAAGTGTAAGAAATTTATAGGTTTTCCTTTTGTGAAGCCTATCAACACATGAGTAGATATTATCTGCCGAGTAACCAAAGAATCAAGCTAGAGATGTCATGAGTGAGTTGGTAGCTTCCAGGAGAGATGTCAAAATGTATATATTTTGTTCATGGTAGAATCAATGAATCAATGTTATTAAGCCACCAAAATAGAATCCAACATGTAGTAGAGGAAAACAAAGAACATTGATAGTTTTCATCAGTCACAACTTAGAAAATTTATGAAATTGAGCTGCCAAAGTTGCCAAATAGAATATGTAGTTATGAGGCATTTAATATAGTATTAAATGTGGTTGCTTTTAGTTAGGTATTTGGTAGATATGAAATTTACTCCTCTTCTCCTAATATGTAATGACTTAATTTGACATTGCATCATATAATGAATCAATGAATCCACTATTTATCATTCTACTCTGTATTCATGTCCACATACATGTGTGCCAAAAAAATACATTTTAGAAATGCAAGTGTGGATTTGTGCAGACTGTTTCTAGAGAAAGGATGGGTTCTCATTTATGTTGAGTGCAGTGATTCTTATAATATTTTAATATTTTTACTCCCATCAGAAGAATTCATTGCTTTAAATATTGATGGAGATGTTCATTAGTGGACTCATGTTGTACCGAATCCTGTGGCTGGACTATATAATGTGCTAGCTACCCCATTGTATGGAAATTCTCTTTTCATTCCACATGGTGATAAGTTGAGCCAGGTATCCATTGGGGCTGGTATGTGTGCTAGAATTATTGATGGTGGTTGAGTGTGTACTTGGAGGGTTGTGATGAAGGGTGGGCCTATAGGAATCATAGTTCCAGAGAAGGAATCTTTGACACCACTTGTCCATGAGGAATGCCACAAGGATACTGGGATTTTTAATCTAGGTTTGTAACTTGGTTTCTGCAAAGCACAATCTCTATATCAGATTTATTGGTTTATATTTTTAATGTTTGTATACTTTCTTTTATACTCTCTAAAGGAAATGTAAATACTAAGAGGTTTTTTCTTACCATTATCTTTGTGGGGTAGTAGACATGAAAGATGTTGGCTTCACTACAACTGTGTTTTCTATGTACTAGGGGTTTAGATGGTACAGTACAAGCTTGTTCATTGTAGATGGGCAATGTTGGGGGCAACTTGAATATTCATTCCAAATTTTTTAACTAAGTTGGGGATCCTAAACACCCCTTCCCGGTACACTTCAAAAGAGATGGAGTATTTCACGGATAAAACAACTCGCTTTGTGGTGGAGATGATATTCCTTGGATCGGTCGAGGGCTGCAGATGAGAAGATATACTTAAGCCTGGCTTAGTCATCACCGATCCAATCTTCCCCAACAACAAACTGACTAGAACTGATGTTGGGTACCCTGGTGGGTTGTGGTTTGACCCTCTTGGTTGGGGCTCTGGCTCTCCTAAGAAAATCAAGGATCTGAGGACCAAGGAAATCAAGAATGGACGATTGGCCATGCTAGCTGTCATGGGATCTTGGTTCCAATAAGAGTACACTGGCACTGGTCCCATTGACAACTTATTGGCTCACCTTGTAGACCCTAGACATGCCACTATATTTGTGGTATTAATGGACACTCATCTCTACAATTCTAGTTGTAGAATGTCCTTTGAGCATTGCAGCTTGCCTATGAAAGCTAACAGTAATTTTCCTCAGTTGTCTTCCCTGTGCAGACCTTCTCATCTAAATAAACTAACGTGGCTTCTGGAATTCCATCTGTAACATGATTTCATCTCGAACTCATTAGGAAAAAAATTCTGTATAGTTTCCCAAAGACTAATTCTAAAAGAGCATCATTGTTATTTGGCTGTTATTTTAAAGCTATTTGTGTGGAGAATAATTTTTCTTTGTTAGTATGATGTACAAGTAGTTTCCTGATTGGATTTTTTCTTGTAATATTCTGACTACAAATTTCAGCTATGAAATAGAATGGGGAACATGATGGATAAGGGCAAAAAATGATGAATACAATCTTTCAACTTTTACCTAAGAAAACATCCATATTCTCTTGCAGTTTATGAAACCATCAACTGAAATGAGGTTCAAAACCTCAATTTTCTTTAGAATTCCTACAATGGTGTTCACTCGCATGTACAAATATTAATAGGCAACTTCATCTCCAACAATTTTATACAAAATATTAACAACCAACTTTATCTCTAACACTTCTACGGTTGAATAATTGTGCATATTTTATTTTTTCCCAAGAGTGTGATATTTGTGATAGTCACTCCCCAAAAATATAGGTGATTGATAATCAATTTTGGAAAATATTCATTCTATTGCAGGTCTCAGGACTGCCACAAAATTAATATGTGTATAAGGATCCTTGATAGTATTTTTCAATAAGAAAACCAAAGGTCGAATGGAACCAAGGAAGAAACCAGTGAAATCTAGTAGTGAATCAAGAATAGAAGGGCATTCTTGAATATTCAACTATAGTTCCATTTGGTTTCAACTCTATTAAGACTTCTATATGTGGATTCTCATTTTTGTAAACCGCCCTTATCAACTTATGGCTAATGTACAACTTTTTAAATGATATTCATCTGTATATTGTATCGATGAATTTTGAACTGATCCACTCCTATTATGAAGCACTGATAATAGGCTTCCTTGCAAGAATTTGTAGGCAACATGCAAGTCCTTTTATATATTGCGAGATACTTGAAAAGAAAAATTCTGCTTACAGTCTCT
Source organism: Pinus albicaulis (assembly GCA_034641835.2). NCBI lineage: Eukaryota > Viridiplantae > Streptophyta > Pinopsida > Pinales > Pinaceae > Pinus > Pinus albicaulis. Next base: position 635,457,031 of record CM076573.1, read on the forward strand.
AAAGGGTGTAAGAATCGTTTTATACTGAATTTTACATATTCTTGGTTGAATTTTGAAGTATTTCTGATTTTGACATTAGCTACATCTAGAATGCCAGTTATGCTTACAGTCTCTAAAGGGTGCGAGGATCATTTTATACTTCCTTTTACACATTTTTGGTTGAATTTTGAAGGAATTTCTGATATTGACATTAGCTACATGTAGAATTTGGAGCATGTACCCTATTTAACTAATAGCTCAATACCCCGATTTCCAAAATTAGGATGTTATTGAAATTGTAATGACGAATTGCAGTGGGTAAGGCACACTTCTATGTTCCAGAATTTAAAGAAAATGTTGTAGCTTCAAATGTGGGATGGAGCCATTTAGATCTCATACAACAACGTTGAAATATGGTCAGAATATTGACAAACAATCATTTGTTAAAATCCCATGCCTATTGGGATTGTTTTTTGGTTTGTCTACAATATAGAGTAGATTGCTTTTGAATGGATTGGTTGACATTCTTTTAGAGATTTGAGGCTCTGTTGCGCAATTCATATTGCTTCTCTATGTGATTTTACCAATATGGCTTCTGATTTGTCGCATGTAACGTTTAGTGGAAGCTAGCGAAGATGAATTTCATAGTCACATATAGTTAGTATTCCCTCATTTAGACATGTCATAAAAAAATTGGCGTGCCAGTTCTATTTTTCCACATTTGCATACATATGTTTGAGAGAAATCCCCACTAAAATATTAGACACAAATCCTATTCTAATATTATAAGCATGAATCCACTTACACCATTGCACAGCTGCTAACTGGGCACAAGCTGGGAGCATGTTCACCATGGTGACAGAGTGAGGTTTAATGCATGTGAGTTGCATTCATCTAAGAAACATAAAAGCTTCATTTTCATTCTCATTGACCACATTTCCAATAATAAAATCATGGAATTCCAAGAGACCACATCCCTTTCAAGCATTTTATCAAACACAACACACACAATGTATATTCTCCTACACTTTTCATACATATCGATGAGTGAAGGTACAACAAAAACATCTAATTCAAACCCACTTCTAGTTATGTAATCATCGATCCACATGCCTTTTTGTAGAGCTCTTAAAAGGGTGCAGGCATGGATGACACTCACCGTCGTAAACCAATCGGACACAACATATTATTTTTCTCATTTCATCAAATAGTATTTTTTTATGCCCTCTACCAGAAGCCAGGTCAAACCCTTCAAACCCTCCTGTGCCAGAGCTTCATGAAGTCATAGGGATAGATCCTCCAATTCATCATTCTGCTACAGAACTAACTAGACAAAACCACCCAAAACCTCAGCAAATTCAATCTAATTACTCACTAGACAAAAATCCCCAAAAATGCAGCAAATTAAATCTCATTTTAGTTTAAAAACCAAAGACAGTGAGAAAATGGCTCCAAAGCCCACAGAACGCATGGAATTGTGATGCCATAAATTTACATTGACATGTAAAATGTGCCCCTCTCTCTCTGTTTGGTTTCTTTTTGACTTGGCATTGGTTTACAATAATCGAATTGTGTGGCAGTGACAACAAAAGGAATTTCAAAACTTTGTATGGAAATATATCATTGATATTTCATTTTTTTAAGATTTTCTTTTATTTTTCCCTCCATCATTTTCATTTTTCCCTCCACCACTTTGATTTCCGATTTGATTTGGGTTTAGTTATTTTTTCCCTCTACCAATTTGATTTCTATTTTGATTTGGGTTTAGTTATTGAATAGTCTTTTATTTTTTAAATATTTATGAAGTTGTCAATTTGAAGAGAAATTTTTTATTTTTATGGAAAAAAAAATATTTTTTTTTTGTAAAATAAGAAAATGGAAAAATAGGTTAATTCATATTTTAAGCTATTTTTAAGATTTACAACGTTTGTATAAGTTTTCTAGAATTTTTTCACCTTTCTTTTAAATGAATAATATTATGATTACATTTTTAAACATTCATTTCATTGAAGCAATTTTTAAACATTCACTTTTATATCAAATCATAAGAACATATAGAAATATATTTATAATTAATTTGTGATTAAACAGGTTATAATTATTTTTAACATGTATTCATAAATGTGGAAAAGTGTCTCTTGAGTATTTGTGCATGGAAAATAAGGGTTAGCTAAACAATTTTTTATTAGTGTTGACGGGTATTTGGCTAGTTTTACACTATCAAATTCCTAGATCAAATCTCTTGAGTAAAGTGCATCAGTCCACACTAAAAATTTTGTTGTGGATGCCATCCATGAATGTGGGGAAGCAACCTCTTTGTCTCTAAATTTTAACACTAGAGATGGATTCATAGACCCCTTTTATCTCTGAATCCATCTGCAGTGTCAAAATTTAGTGAAATGTAGTAGTTTAACATCAAAATTGCAATGTTCCATTTCTGGAGTGACACAATTAAAAATGACTAGAATAAATGACTACATCATATACTTATTTTACTTGCTAGTTGGCCATATTTTTATTCTTAGAATATAGTGTTCATTTACATTAATCATTTTGTCACTTATTATCTAGTCCTAAATTTTAGTCATGGACTAAATTAGTCATTTAAGTTAGTCATTTTTAGTTGGGTCACTTATTATCTAGTCGTTTATTTTATCCCTAGACTAAATTAGCCTTTTAATTTAGTTGTTTTTAAGTTGGGTCACTTATTATCTAGTCCTTTATTTTATCCCTAGACTAAATTATTCGTTTAAGTTAGTCGTTTTAAGTTGGGTCACTTAAAATTATTCAAATTTAGTAGTAATTCACTTGAAATAGCTGTGGTAACTAAATTTTTTAGTCACCTAGTCACTAATTTCATTATTTTCTACTAGTGAAGGTTTGCATACATTTTCATCTCATATTATTTCAGCACCTCATATTGAGATTTGTCAGACTATGCCATTAGGGCAAGTGCATAACCAAGGATTAGAGCACCTTGCTGATTTGGAGTAGAAAATTATCACTGCACAGAGGACCCTTGACTTGATCAAGGAGAATATGTATTTCTATCCCATTTTTTCGTGGTTGAGCTAAACCCAATGCTTTGTGTTGAAGTGTGGAGTTACAAAATATGGGAGGAGTACAGTCCTATTCAGTACAGTGCCAAACTTTGAGTTTAGCATTGTATGTGGCCATGAGATAGCACATGTATCACCATGCAGATCTACAACGTGGTCACTTAGCAACAGTGGTGATGAGAGGGTCCCATTATTCTTGGAGAATTCTGAAGGTAGCTTCACTCATGAAGCAATGGAGGGATAGATGATGGATGGTAGACATCTTGTGACGGAGAGTCCTTTCCATTTTCAAGATGAAGTTTTCTTGATGAGCTCCTCACATCTCAAAGAGGAGATCCTACCTGCGGCATGTCTGGAGCCTTATGGGTTCCAATGGGCCAATGATGAGAGGATCTCATGGAGAGACCTCAATGGAGGTGAAATTCAAAATTTCATGGAGTGCAAAGATATTTAGCTAGAGGATGTTGGTATTCTACAATGGGAGGATACCAATATTGAGCTTTGCATGATTCATCATCCACATTGGGATGAATGGATCTGGATTAGGAGTATGAGGTTTCCTACCTTCCTACAGATCTATGATATCGGGAAGAAAGAAGCATGGTTGCGCTGGTTACTTTTGGGTAAGTATGGATACTATCCAACATCTCACATTTGTAGGATCTATGCCATATATATCACTGATGACATGCAACAAAAGGAGGCATGGATGCGTTGGTTATTGATGGGAGAGTTTGGACATATCATGATATATCTTATGTCCATATACTTTCTTTTGTTTGGGATATGTCTCATGTTTTACATGCACTTTTGTTCAGGATGTATCTCATGTTCATGTATGTACTTCAGTTTGGAATGGAGCATAACTCTCACATGATGTGGCAGCTGGAAGCTTATTTGTATTGGGCTAATGAGACATCCCATATGTCCATTATTATTTTGTTTCTCCATGACTTGAATCATGATGATGTAATATGGAAGAAAGAATCCTTGTTGCTGTGGTTAATTTTGGGAGAGTATGGGTTGCATTCTTCCCATACATTGCATGATAATGATAGAGGATGGAAACAAGAGGCCTTACTACGTTGGCTTCTATTGGGGGATTATGTTCATTGTACTGCATATGATGATGATGTGTTGGGGCAGCAAGAGGAATTTATGTAGTGGCTTCTCTTGAGAGAATATGGCCACTACATTTGGTACAATGATGATGTGGTGTGGCAGTAAGAGGCATTGCTACGGTGGCTTCTATTGAGGGAGTATGGCTCTCATACTTGGTTTGATGTTGATTTGGCATGGAAGAAAGAAGCATTGTTGCAGTGGCTTCTTTTGAGAGAGCGTGGCTCTCTTACTTGTTTTCATGATGATCTAGCATGGCAGGAGAAGGCTTTGTTGTGGCAGTTGTTATTGGGAGAATATGGTTTTACATTTTTCATGTTCATCCATATGTCTCTAATTATTGCTTTTCACTATGTTGATGTTATGTTTGGATCTTACAAGGCCAACAAGGCTAATGATGAGAGCATTGATAGATGAAATCTACTCTATGTATCATGGGTTCGAGAGATAGTTCATGAGTTGGGACTTTCCACTTTGGGAAGAAACCACTTCATTTCATGTATCTCATGTATAGAAGAGAACTTTAGACATCATATGGTTGCCACTTGGAGATTCATTAATGAGGATGGGTATCTAACTTTTTAGTTGGATGTAATTCTAGACATTCTAGAGAGACAGCTTTGGAGATGGACATGCATGAAACATTGTGATAGATGGGGAGGCCTTCCATATGAGGATTCCATTTGGAGGGAAGATGTTTGCTGTAGCATTCAATTTTGCAGTTGCTTGAGGATAAGAAACATTTTTGCAGGGAGGACTATAATATTCCCAATTTTCCATAAGTTAATTGGAATATTAAAGTTCTTAATTTTCATAATTCATTAAGTAAATAAGAGGGTGGAGGGACCCATAAACCCCATAGATGAATAAAATCCACTTTTGATGTGTGACTTTGGATAATTTATATCTAGATCTACATTCTGGAGTATTGGAGCAGCTTCTTAAATGAAGGAAGGGTGGAGATCATGGATGTATAAAATCATGAGGATCTTGGAGGAGGTCAACTAAGATCATGGTGCATTAAAAGTAAGACATAAAGCACTAATGAGGAGATAGTGGAGGTAGTGGTGCATCAAATGCACACATGATGGAGAGAGTGGGAAGTAAATACAGACATGATGGATATCATGGAGAGACAACGCAGTCTTCATGAAGGCTAGTGACCACATGTACAACACAGTTATGAGCTGGGCCAAGGCTATGGAAGGCTCATAATATGTATAAGGAAGATGAATGCACAATAGAAGGTAGGTTGGGTATTATTATCTTTGATTTGTTTAGATCTAGATTTTTCAGTTGACATTTCTATGCACGCTTATGCTATTTAGCTAAGTCTGCAGTGTTGTTTAGCACAGGGTGTTTCCGAGCAGAAATCCAACCCTTACCCATGGGGGACTTCAAGTTCCTACCCTAGGAAGGTTTCTATTGAAATCCATTCATCATCAGGCATTGGTGTCATATTCAGCCACTCTCTACAACACATTCATTCTCAGGAATTACGCAATTCTTGTCCAAGGGTTTGAGAGGAGGAGGTTGTTTCTAGCATTTAAGCTAGGAAACCGGTGGAGGATTCATCCTTTCACCTTGTTCTTCATGTTCATAATTCTAGGAGATGTATATTTATATCCAGATTTTAGGACATTGTATATTACCTCCATGCAGCAGTAGTCCCCTCAAGGATTGTGAAGTCCAATCTTAGAGATCTATAGGAGGAAGGAAGTTTTCTGCATTTCAGCTGGAAATCCTGTGAGGGACCATCTTCTCACTTTAAATTCATTGTTTCCACCATTTTTGAGCTGATTTGACATATTTAGCAACAGGCTTGAGCCTCTCCCTGAGTGGAGGAGAAAAGAGTAGCTAGATCTTAAGCTTTGTAATATTCCCACTTTAGCACACAGCTAAATGGAATATTAAATTTTGTTGTTTATACATATGAGGTAAATAAATGGGTAAGGAGGCCTATACATTGTAGAAGAATGAATAAAATCCCTCATAATATGAAAATGGATATTCAGAAGAGCTATATTTCATACTCTCAAGTATGAAAGAGGACATTTTCATGAGGACAAGGTCAAGTTTGACCAAGTCAACAGCGCTGGAATAAGAGGTGGAGACCACTTGTGTAACCAGCTCCAAAAATAGAAGAAAAAGATATCAACGCCTTAGAAATAAGCCACTTCGAGGGGGCAACCTCCAATACATTACATAAATGAACAATTCTTGGATGATACAATTTACAAAACCTTTTTTCTATATATAGGAGTCCATGGGGCCATAATGTAATCCTAGTGGGCCACAATGTAATCCTAGCCGACCTAACAATAATAATTTAAGGGCACAATAATAACAAAATGGGAGTTACAAGGGTACAATAATAACAATAAGGGGGGATACACTAACATACTAAGGGGCTACATTATTAATATAGGGACTTAACATGCCCCTCTCCTTCAACAAGTGTTGTCCTCAACGCTTGATTATTTCTTGATGCTTCTGTATAAAATTCTCATCCTCCCATGTGAAATATTCTACAGGAAAGTTCTTCCACTTGATGAGATACTCTGAAATTGATCGTACTTGTCGAGTTCTTGTTTCTATGACTGCTTCATAACTTCTTTCGATGTGATGTTGATCTTCCTGTTGTTTCATTAGATTCTGCACCAAAGTTGGGTTATCCTTTGAGAGTTGGAGAACTTGTTGTTGATGCTCAATGTCATCTTCCACTAATTTATCATCCATATTAGATATTATTTTATCCTTCAAACCATCCAACTTAGCCTCCATTTCTTCTTTTAAACCATCTATGTCAGCTTCGGTTGCTCTTCGTAAGATCGAAATTTGTTGCACTTGGTACCGTAATTTTGATATCTCATACTGCAATTCTTCCACTTCATGCATCATAGTATAGATTTCTGAGGGATTAATGGGTGTTGAATTATTTTTAGGAGGAATTTCAAAACACAATACTGAAATATATGCTCAATAGGCCCTTGGAATCACTTCAAACTGATTTTTCAAACAAGATTTATGCAATTCGGGAAAAACAATACACACCTTTTACTTGCTTTTTAGGAGCTCTGTATTGAAATTGAATTATATTTGTAATTGAAAACTTGGAGAGACAGTGTAGTGTGAATGGGAGGAAGTTTCCTTGGTGGAGGAAACCTTGAGGAGTGGGAGCCATGGGGAGAGAGTTCTCACTTGTTTAAAAGGAGGGCAAGGCAGCCATTGTTACTCATGTTATGTATTATTGATTTTATGGTCTGTTTAGACTCTTGTGCAGTCTCCTGTTGTTTAGCACAATGATATCCTATTTAGGAATCCTTATCCTTCCAAGAGAGGCCTCTTGAAGGATCCTGTATTTCATTCTCCACATTCAGGCTCAAGGCCAAGCCACCTCATTTAGCTACAACGTTATTTCTTCTCAAGTATAATGTTGTGTTGCAGGGTGTTGCAGTGGAGGTCCCACAACACCATTTCCAGAGCTATTTTTTAGAGGTGGGAGCTTCCATTCATTTGGAAGTTTAGTGAGGAAAGTTTCAGAGCTTGTTTCAGATCTTTGCATTGGGCCAACTCATTCCCTTGCACCTACAACACAGTATCCCTCAGTGACTGTGTCATTTCCAGTGAGCATTTGTAGTGGAGGTTTTGCAGATTGTTTGGAGGGTGAGATCTCCAGTGATAGGATCAGACTTTCACTTGAGATATCCATTGAAGGAGGTTTATTTATCTGATGCAGCATCTTCAGTAATCTCCATCCAGTTCTAGTTCTTGAGTTGCAGCTACTACCCTGTAACTCCGACATTTCTGCAATTTTGCATATTTCAGCCAATCCTTCCAGGATTGACTTGAAATAGTCTTTGGGAGCTTATATATTCTCTCCCATCATTGTATCAGCCATATATATGCATATCTATGATTTTTTGTATTTCCTCTAGCAGTGCCCTCTCTTTGACTACACAATTTTGATCCATAGGCATTCTGCTATGCAGCAGCATTTCACTATTCACATGTGTATTCATGGGAGGCTTGTTTGCCTTGATCATCTAATGTGTATTGTACTTATTTGCTGCTAATATATACAATAAAATGGCTTTATGTTTTTCATACATCTTGGTATCATCTTATCACTGATACTCCATGTTTATGTTTACATATTGCTGATGTCCAACTTTAGAATATCTTAAGATATTCTCATTGTTGTAGAATTTCCCTATTTTGGGATATTACAATGGTATCAAAGCATAATATTGGCTCAGTCTGTGGATCTCATCCATGATGCTATCAAGAAAAGAGAAGATAAATAATCCATTATGTGGATAAAGAAACGAAGATAGGCTTACAAAAATTCTTCCAAGATATGTTCAGAGCATTCATGAAGATTTCAAGAAGGTAAGGAGGGAGATGTGTACAAAATCTCCAAGAGGATGTGATTTTGAGTCAAACTCTAGATTTTCTTATGGGTAGTGTGAGAATGCAGCCACACCCAATGATGCACAGCGCAGCCACATACCCAGTTTTTCCATGAGAGAAAAGTAGGAAGGAGGAATGCCTAAGAAGGGAACTCTTAGTGGTTTCTTGCATGAGTATGAATCTCAAGCTCAGAAGTTTAGAGATAATATCACTTTCCCGGAGTTTTGTAAGATCAAGGTGAGGAGGAGCAAGCATCACAATGTGGATATATTTCTTCTATCTACCTTTGATGGGTCCCCTACATGTTCAGCCAGGGCTTGGGTGGAAGAGCTAGATACATTTTTGTAGCAACATCAGATTTCTGAAGATGAAGACATCAGAGTAGCAGCGCTGCATTTCGGACGTAAGGCCTATGCATGGTGGATATTTGAATCTTTTTCTTCAAAGAATGAAAATACTTATTCCTATGCAAGGTTCATTAAAACATTGGTGGGAAAGTTTGATAAGAAAATTTCTGAAACACATGTGGTAAAGAAAAGCATATCTAAACAAACAAAGACCTTGCATGTGATGGAGGAAACCATTAAACCAAAACCACTTCAGAAAATCATGGAAGAGGCTGATAACTTGCATCATACTTTGCTAGAGGCAAGACCTTTATCTTTTATGTTGGCACAAGAAGGCATGGATATCCCTTTTTCAAAAGAGGACCCAATCATTGGGAGGTTGCCCATTCATGTTGAGGAGGCTGAGGGCAACAACGCTACCATTTCTAGAGTTGATCTACCACCTCATGTAGAGGAAGGAGGATCTCTTGCTCCAAATAAAGGGATTCTTGTATCTTTACAATGAAGGTGCCATGATCTCATGTGTGGAGATCAAGGCACAACTCATGTTTTACATGTGCCATTGATGATAGGGTGTGAACCTATGGATATACAAGAAAGAGATAAGGAGGATGATCAGCATCATGTGATGAGGATCACACACCCCTATCTATTTAATAAGGTTGATGCACCTAAGAGGGACACTGGATTGCACAGTGAGAGCAGGTACAAGTCTGTCCACTCATATATACAGTCTACTCTTGATGAGGATGTCTCATTGCATGGAGACATTTCACCAAGGAGACCACTAGATCAGCAGATGATGATGGAGGCTTCACATTGTGAGGCACCATTCATTGATTTAAGAAGAGTGGAGACCTTGGTAGGCCATTTTACAGCATTTAGAGTCTTGGGTAGGCTCCAGGAGGAGAGAGGAATTCTCTCAACATCATCTTTACCCACTCTCATTTTAGATTTTGCGCTGTGGCAGAAGAAACAGGGGAAGGATAGCAGCCTTCCAACATGCATCTTTGTCATGGGAAATGTCAAAGGGGAGGGTGACCATATGACAAATGTTCTTCATGAGAGATCACCAGTGCTGTCACTATGGAGGATAGATCCATATTGGAACTCCCAGCTATTGGTGGAGTGTTCCAAGGATCTTTTCACTTTTATGATATTGGATGATTAGCATAGGAGGAGATGCATGCATCATGTGGAGATGGAGGAGTTATATAACTCTTTGGAAGAGTTAGCACAACCACCTCTTTACTATTTGAGGATGAGAGGAGACTCATCTATGAGCCACTCCATTTGCATGAGCAAGACATATGGTAAGGGTATTGTTTGTTTTCATAATGACTTGTATGATGTATATATTCATTCCTTAACCATACATGTGCAGGATGTTACTCCAAGGAGGAGCATTATTTTTTCTAGACTTCAGGTCTACTTAAGGCCATGAGCAGTATTGATGACCACTCCCTAGGAAGACTTGGGGAGGAGATTTATTTTTGGGAACATGCTCAATTTGTACCATACATCATTCACTTTCTCCAAACATATGAGGAGAGTGGGACAGAAATCAAGTGGTTGAGAAACCACACTTTTTGTCACTCTCTTTTGCGGTTGAGGTAAAATTGCGTTGGCTACATTTGAGGGACCATTGTCCTTCTCCCTTGCTTCATATGTCAGCTAGCATGATTCTCATTGTATTTACTTATGCTGCTATTGTTCTTATTTTTATTGAGAGCATGATTGGGGGAGTGACACATTGGTTATATGTGTCCCTTGGGAGAGAGATTTCCCACATTGTTTGCCTTGCATGTTCTGATGGGAAAATGAGAGAGTATGTGGCCATTACAGGAAAACACTTGTTTCCATTTGAGGTGAGCCATATGATGGTGACTTCCAACTCATCACATATGAGATGATTTGGGCCAACATGTTTCATAACGTTGGAGAAGATATCCTTGAGGATCTAGTCTTCTTCTTTCCACTTGAGAGAAACATTATTGCCCAGGATCAACAGAAAATCTACACTTATCTTAAGTGGAGAGGAAGACAACATGGGGTAGGCTATTTTTTCTACCATGATCAGATTTTCAGCCCATCTATACTGCAGGAGCTCAAGATGGAGGAGCATTTTCAGGAGTTGCCATGTTGGGAGGTAACTCACTTTGTATGGATGATTGCTTGGGGATGGGAGCTTCATATGGGGATGGTAGATCCCAACTCATATCAGACCTCATGCTTCAAGAAGGCCCCTCATTTTTATCTTTGCATTTTCTTGAGGAAAAGCAAACTTTGGGAGGGGAGGACTATAATATTCCCACTTTAGCACACAGCTAAATGGAATATTAAATTTTGTTTTTTATACATAGGAGGTGAATAAATGGGTAAGGAGGCCCATACATTGCATAAGAATGAATAAAATCCATCATAATATGAAAAGGGATATTTATAAGAGCTGGATTTCATACCCTCAAGTATGAAAGAGGACATTTGCATGAGGACAAGGTCAAGTTTGACCAAGTCAATAGTGCTGGGATAAGAGGTGGAGACCACTTGGAGAGACACCGTAATGTGAATGGGAGGAAGTTTCCTTGGAGGAGGAAAACCTAAGGAGTGGGACCCATGGGGAGAGATTTCTCAATTTTTTAAAGGGAGGGAAAGGCAACCATTGTTACTTGTGTTATGTATTATTGATTTTATGGTCTGTTTAGACTCTTGTGCAATCTCCTGCTGTTTAGCAGAGTTGCAGTGTTTTTTAGCACAAGGATCTCCTATTTAGGAATCATTATCCTTCCAATAGAGGCCTATTGAAGGATCCTGTACTTCATTCTCCACATTCAGGCTCAAGGCCAAGCCACCTCCTTCAGCTACAACATTATTTCTACTCAAGTATAACGTTGTGTTGCAGGGTGTTGCAGTGGAGGTCCCACAACACCATTTCCAGAGCTGTTTTTCAGAGGAGGGAGATTCCATTCCTTTGGAAGGTTAGTGAGGAAGGTTTCAGAGCTTATTTCAAATCTTGGCATTGGGCCAACTCATTCCCTTGCACCTACATCGTAGTATCCCTCAGTGACTGCGTTACTTACAGTGAGCATTTGCAGTGGGGGTTTTGTAGATTGTTTGGAGGGTGAGATCTCCAGTGATAGGATCAGAATTTCACTTGAGAGATCCATTGGAGGAGGTTTATTTATCTGATGCAGCATCTTCCATCATCTCTATCTAGTTCCAGTTCTTGAGTTGCAGCTGCTACCCTGCAACTCCGGCATTTCTGCAATTTTTCATATTTCAGCCAATCCTTCCAGGATTGACTTGAAATAGTCTTTGGGAGCTTAGATATTCTCTCCCATCATTGTATCAGCTATATATATGCATATCTATGATGTTTTTCATTTCCTATATTAGTGCTCTCTCTTTGACTGTGTAGTTTTGATCCATAAACATTTTGCTATGCAGCAGCATTTCACTATTCACATTTGTATTCATGGCAGGCTTGTTTGCCTTGATCATTTGATGTGTATTGTAATTATTTGTTGCTGATATATACAATAAAATGGCTTTATTTTTTTCATACATATTGGTATGATCTTATCACTACTACTCCATGTTTATGTTTACATATTGCTGATCTCCAGCATTAGAATATCTTAAGATATTCTCATTGTTGTATAATTTCCCTATTTTGGGATATTACACTTTTAGCCCAAAGATCTAGAGAATGGATCAACCCTTCTTGCATAGACTTGATTGTACATCATTGCAGCCATCATATCATCAGTTCATGCAACATATCTGCATAACCAACAACTACATAGTGCAAGACCTACGAGGGTGATTTTCTTAGATTGACACATATGGAAAAACCTTTATGGATTATCTTGGGTATCCATCATAGAGCCCGAATCTAAAGTTTTAGTAGCATCAGAGCTCCAAAACTGCTAGATCTAACTTTTTATTTTTCGGCAGTTGTTTCCTTGGCATTTTCCAGCAGGGACAACGCAGTTTTCCTTCCAGCAGATACACAGTCCCTCTTGTGGGATCATTTCAGGGTCATTATAGGCCATATATTTATCTTGTGTTTCTCATATTTTGAGCACTGTTGTACTGGTTTATCCACCTCCTATAATATTCCAAAATGGAAAAAACAGGAATATAGAACAAAATGCTTAACAATAGTTGTGTATAATATCACATCAACAATGGAGAACAATATTGAGCTTCTTTATTCATCATAACAGCACCAAAATAATTAAATACAATGAGTCACAAACCATACAACATTAACTAATAAGCTTCCAATAGATAAATCCCTCAAGCATGAGGTGCTACTACTATATCAAAATGTCAGAAGACTGCTATAGCACAGTCATAGGAGCACTGCTACAACATATGAGTATAAAAAAGATGAAATGGCTGATACATACCTCAAAAGATAACATACATGAAGAACAAGGCTCTATACAACCCCCAACAAGAAACCTAAGAGGGTTTTCATAATTACACCAATACACAAAAGATGAACCCAAGCCCTAGGGCTGAAGATTCACTGCAAAAATAAAACTGGAAAGATGTGGATGATTTTATATGACAATATGAAGCCTCCTCCAATAGTCACTCTAGATGAAAGGCTAATCCCTTCACTATAAAACCTCCTCCCCAGATGGTGCACTGAAACCACCCCTACAACTCCTCCCTAAAATAATTCAATCCAAGACAGAAACTGTTCCATAGGGGCAAATGATAATGTGACCTAATGCTAAATTCTACAATAAGTCTCAAGGGATTTCCTCACTAGCCTCCCAATGGAAGGGAACCCTCCTCCACTGAAAAAAAACTCAAAAATCACCCAAATGTTTTCTCCATTGTTGCAACCTGCAACACAACACAACCCTCAACATGATCTGCATCGTAGATGAAAGATGGAGCTTGGACTAACACAATAATGTGGAAATATAGTGCATATACTTATCCTAAGTAGGTACTCAAAGTCCCCTAAGGATAAAGGTGGGATTCCTGCTAAGGAACACCCTGTGCTAAACAACACTGCAGTCTTAGCAAAACAACTTAAGAAAGCTACATGTCTAAACAGACCATATATAAAATAATAATATAAAAACATATCATCTATGGTTGCCATCCTCTTCCTTATATAAGTGGTGAGCTTCCTCACCCTAGGACCCACTTATTTAGGAAACTACTTTCATGCAAAAACTCTCCCACCAAAACTATGTTGTCCCTCAATGAATGCCACTCCTCCATGATAGCATTGTTGATTTGGCTAAAGTTTACCAAGTCTACATGCTCTAGCCCATTTTCACACAAAGGTCTTCAATCCAAATCTTTTAGATGCCCTCCATTCACACTAGGACTATCTTTATTCCTACTAAGGAGATTTATGGGTCTCGATACCCTCTTATTCCTCCAAATAAGAAGAAAAACAAAATTTTAATATTCTAATTAGATGTATGCTAATTTAGGAATATTACAATCCTCCCCTCCCAAATGTTGCTTGTCCCCAATCAACTGCAAGGACAGTACTGAAAAATGTGGGGAACCTTCATTCCCATGTGGAGCTCCAATCTCTAAGCTATCATCCATAAAAAATGAACACTCCAAAATGGTAATTCATAGAAAAATTCCTCCCATATGCACATGAGAGGCACCTTCCAAGTGCTCAAGTTACCCAAATGGCTCATCCCATAAGGAAACAAGAGATCCAATGTAGCAATCATGGATGGTCTAATGCTCTCACTGAAATATGAAACATAATTAATGTGGAGAATATCATCTCTAATAAGAACATCCAATCCATGTGTCATCTCTCCAATCATGCCCACAAAAATGATAAGGACATCATCAACATATGGGATAATAATTAGAGTTATACTAGCTACCATATATAAAAATGGAGAAGGGTAATGATCCCTCAATTGCAACCAACGCAGTTTTACTCCAAACTGCCTTATAATAGGTTATTATGAGTGGTTTTCCAACCACTTGCTTGGTGCCCCAATCCTCTCACATGCTTGGATAAGGTGTGTGATGTGAAGTGCACATTGAGCACACACTGAAAAAAATATCATTTCCCCAACATCTCCTAGGGAGTGGCCATCTCCATCACTGCCCATGTCTCCAAATGGATCATGAGGTCTATAATAAAGAATGCCCCATCTTGGAGTAATGTCATGTACATGGATGGAAAAAAAATACAAGCAAATAGTAAGTGAATCATGATTCATATAAACACAATCCCTACCATGTACCTTGAACAAGTTGGTGAAGTAGCTCATATATGAACCTATCCTCATCCCCAATGAGGGAAGAAGTGGTTTTTTTAACTCTATAAAAGAGTTATCTCCCTCCTCCCAAAAATCCATGCTTCTCCTCATGTGATGGTTCATCTCCTCTTTGATGCCTTCCCAAGTAGATCCCTCCATGACTGTACAATATGTCCTCATGAAATTAGTGTGATTGGAGAGAAAATCCTCACATGCTGCATGCCAATCCTTCTTCTTGTGCTTGGAGGTCCAAGTCAAGAATATCATATCCTAGTAGTAGATGTCTTCACCCACCACTTTTGAATCATAGTTTAATGTATGGGAGAAGATCATCCCATACTCTTCCAAGGGTAACCAGAGCAACAATAGCTCTTGCTACCTCCTTACACCTCCATCATATAGACCATGGAGTGAAAACATGATGATTGACATGAAAATTTTCACATCACCCCACTGCAACCAAACTCCTTGCTGCCCCATGATGCAAATGTCATGCCATGTCCCAACCAACAACATACCCTTTGAAGTAGGATATGTCACATGATGGCCAAAATCTTCCAAGAGTATCCAACACAGCCTTGCCTCCTGCTACCCTGTGTCATAGATCTGCAAGTGGCTCACCAGCCTCTTCCTCATCAACATCACCCATCCATCCAACGGTGAGTGTCTATTGTCATGCTTCCAATGGGTATTCCTCCAATGGATAATACCATCCTCCCAAATCAAACCACTATCTCTACACTTCATGGGATGTTGAAGTGCGGCCTATCGAAGATATCCATATGAATACCACTCAAAAATGACCATTTTGAACCCATGAGGATCCAAGTATATTGAAGGAAAAATCTTCTCATTGAGTTGCGAAGTGCTCATCAAGAAAGATCCATCATAACAATGGAAGATGAGATGTCTCTCATCAACCATCTACCTAACCCCTGCTACACATGTATAATGGTCATTGGAATGCTCCAATAATGGTTGGGCCCCCAACTCATCACTGCTACTCCATGACAGTGCTTCTGGTCTCCATGATGCTTCTTCTGCTGTCTCATGATCATGCTCAATGCTGAACATATAGTTATGCATTGGATTATTTAGGACAATACTCATCCTATCCTCGAAAAATCTACACTCCAACCCAAATATTTGTGTGCAACTCAACAATGACATACTAGGATGAATGTACATCTCCTCCTTGAACCTGTCAAGGGTCCTCTGCATAGTGATAGTCTGCTGCTCTAAATCAATAGTTTTTTTTTATCCTAGGTCATGCAATGGCATGTCCCCACAACCTTCCATAAGATGTGCTGAAATAATAGAAAGGGGAAACATTTGCATACCTTGGTTTTTCTTGGGAACATCTAACTGCTACGAGGGTTCCTCCTATCGGTGTAATGACTCCTCCAACTACTGGTGTTGATAATGGCTTCTCCTTTTCTGCTGCACCAACGTTGGTATAAGTCTCCTCCTCCTCATGCATCTCCTGAATAATGCATGGGACTCCAAGTTTCAAGAGATCAAGACCACTTTACAAGGATGCAAGTGTTCCTACAGCAAGTGGTGGAGGAAGTTTCTCCTCCTTTGATTTCTTCTTGTCATACTTCTTGATCAACCTTTGAGTAAAATATGCATAAGTGATCACTTTGGCATGACTCAAATGGTTGAACGACCAAACATTTACTTCACCCTCAAGGAACAGATCTGCAATATCAAACGCTTCTCTTTCTACTACAAGATGTAGCAGGAAGAATGCATCTAGCTTTCTCCTCCAAGCCCTTGTTGTGCATGTGGATGACCAATAAAAAGTACACAATAAGAATATATTGTGTCCTCTCTTTCAATAGCTACAAGGTATCCTTTCTTCTTTGATCTGAATTAACTGCAGAAGAGTCAGATTATCCTTGAAATCTCTAGATTGAGATTTGTCTTTTGCAAGATACTCACTTAGAATCTCATGATCTAAGTTTCCTCCATCTCCATGACTTGTATATTCTTCTTATTCTTCAAAAAATGGCATAGTATATTTCTTTGGAGCTCTATGCAATACCGGTTCTTTTTTTACTGATAGGAAGTACATGGACCTTCCTCATCTTGAAACCCTACTATGGTTTCATTGCTTCTCTCCATTCTTCTTTGCCTGACCTCCTTGGTGAGGTCTCTCATAAATCTGAAAAGAGATGAGATAAAATGCATTCATTCCATCATTATGATCTCTTTCTCCTTTTTCTTATTCTCATGATAGCATAATGGCTGAGATCCACAGTCTGAGCCAAGATTATGCTCCGATACCATTGCAATATTCCAAAATGGAAAAAACAGGAATATAGAAAAAAATGCTTGAAAATAGTAGTGTATAATATCAAATCAAGAATGGAGACCAAAATGGATCTTCCTTATTCATCATAACAGTAGTGAAATAATTAAATACAATGATTCACAAACCATACAACATGAAATAATAAGCCTCTAATAGATAAATCCCTCAAGAATGAGGTGTTGCTACTATATCAAAATTTTAGAAGACTGCTAAAGTGTAGTAATAGGAGCACTATTACAACATATGACTATAAAAAAGATGAATTGGCTGATACACACCTCAAAAGATAACATACATGAATAATAAGGCTCTATACAACCCCCAACAAGAAACCCAAAAGGCTTTTCAGAAATACACCAATACACAAAAGATGAACCCAAGCCCTAGGGCTGAAGATTCACTGCAACAATATAGCTAGAAAGATGTGGCTGATCTGATATGACAAGAATATAGCCTCCTCCAATAGACTCTCTAGATGAAAGGCTGATCCCTTCACTAGAGAACCTCCTCCCCAGATGGTGCACTGAAACCACCCCTCCAACTCCTCCATAAAATAGTGAATTTCAAGACAGAAACTACACTGTAGGGGCAAATGATAATGTGGACTGATGCCAAATTCTACAATAAGGCTCAAAGGCCTTCCTCACTAGCCTCCTAATGGAAGGAAATACTCGTCCATTGAAAAATAACTCAGAAATCACCCAAATGTATTCTCCACTGCTACAACCTGCAACACAACACAACCCTCAACATGATCTACGATGTATATTAAAGATGGAGCTTGGCCTGATGCTGAAATGTGGAAATATAGTGCATATAATTCTCCTGAGTAGGCACTTGAAGTCCCCCGAGGATGAAGGTGGGATTCTCACTCGGGAACACCCTATGCTAAACAACTGAAGAAAGCTACAAGTTTAAACATACCATATACAAAATAATAATCTCAAAACATATCATCTATGGCTTCCATCCTCTTCCATATATAAGTGGTCAGCTTCCTCACCCTAGGCCCCACTCATTTAAGACAATACTTCCATGCAAAGAGTTTCCCACCAAAACCGCATTGTCCCTTCATGAATGCTACTCCTCCATGACAACATTGTTGATTTGGTCAAATTTGACCTAGTCTACATGCTCCAGACCCTTTTCACACAAAGGTCTTCAATCTGGATCTTTTAGATGACCTCCATTCAAACTAGGAGTGTCTTTATTCCTACTAAGGAGATTTATGGGTCTCCATCATTAGAGGAATTTTGAGGTCTAAAATGGGCCTCCTAAGAAAAATGTACAACCAAAATAAACTTTATAAGAACCAATAGGATTCAAGATGATGATGTCAACCATGGGGGATGATTCACCATTTTTTAAGTAAAAGGGTAAAAAGATAAAAAAGTAATAAAATAATAAAACTACTTTTTCAACTCTTATTTTCAACTTATCTCCTAAATATTTTACTCAAATTTTGAGCGAGAGTACTCGTTGGATGAAAATATTAATTTCTCATCCAAAGAGTACCCATGTTGCATACTTTCGATGGACCTTGCTATGCGAAGAATGAGAAATACATGAAAAAACCTGATTACAATTACATTTTTCATCTATTTCTCATTTCTCATGTAGCACAGTCCATCGAAAGTATGCAACATGGGTACTCCTTATATGAGGAATTAAATTTTGCATCGAACGAGTACTCCCGCTCAAAATTTTAGTAAAAACTTTTGGAGATAAGTTGAAAATACAAGTTGAAAAAGTAGTTTTTTCTTTTTTTCCTCTAAATTTTGATGATGTCATAAAATCTTATTTTATTATTTCCACTACTATAATATAATTTCCTTAGGAGGCCCATTTTAGACCTCAAAATTCCCCTAATGACCCTCTTATTCCTCCAAATAAGAAGCAAAACAAAATTTTAATATTCCAATTAGTTGTATGCTAATTTAGGAATATTACACCTCCTATATAATAAAATGGCTCAGCTATTCTGTACATTTTGATAGTGTTTTTAGATTATCCATTTACTTAGTTCTAGTTCATCTATTGTGTTTTTGTATTATTGCATTCTCCCTTTTGGGATGTTACAATAATGTAGGAGAAGAATCCGTAGACACCTACGTAGAATATACAAATGGCTAGAGCCGAGCTACGAGAAGAGGATCTGAGTGTAAACATAATTACACGAAGTGGTGCTACCACTGGAGAAGACAAGAGAAAGAAGGTTGATGCAGAGCCTTGGATCAGGAAGGCTTCTGACAAGAAGGAAGGATTCAACCTGTAGAAGTAAAATGAGACTTTTGTAGAAGCTAGAAAGGATTTTGCTACTGCAAGTGCATCCACATCCAAGTCGATCACATAAGCAAAGATCGATGATGAAGTAAAACCCTTCTTGCAAGCATGCATCAAGATATTGTGTAGCCACAATGAAGTAGACAACCTTCAAGCCCTGATAGATAACTATGTAGAGAAAGAGTTTCCTCGAGATGAGACCAAGGATGTAAAAAAGGTCTACAAGAATAAGAAGAGGACAAGTCGAGAGATGTGCATGACCATGCAGATTGGAGAATATGAGATGGATCGGGTCATTCTGGACTTGAGATTTGATATGAAGGTTCTACCTAAGCATACATGGCATAAGATGAGCGAACCAAAGCTGGAATGGTCCAGCATTTAGTTGCGCATGGCTAATAAATAGAAGATTATTCAGTTAGGAAGAATTCCACAGGTGATGGTAGATATTGTTGGAGTCAAGGTATTCGTAGAATTTGAAGTAATATAAATTATTGATGGTACATACCTCTACCCTTTGCTACTAGGACTAGACTGGGCTATCAACATGCGGGTCATCATCAACCTGAAAAACAAGCATATGATCTTTGAAAATAATGGTTCTCAAGTTGTAGTACCTTTGTATCTGGTAGAAGGGGAGAGATATATAGAACCAGTGTGCATAGAAGAAGATGGAGACCGCATCTAAAAATTTACCACATGAGATGAGTATTGGATCAACCCAACTACTGATGGGATGATAAATTGGGAAAATGATAGCTCATGCTTCTCTGATTCAGACGAGGAAATGGAAACTAGCAGAATCACCTGCATGATTTATCTGCGTTGCATTGACTCTGAGTCATTAATAATATATGATGCATCTCGTTAGAGGTACGAGAATTTCCCTATTTTTATGGTTCTGGTAATGTTATTTTATTTTTGAAAAAATTGGAAAATTTTGTCCCTGTAGAACGAAGATTTTGGGCACTCGATCTTTCCATGCACACAACTCTTGCACGTTGGTGGGATACGCACAAAGAGAAATTTGAGGATTGCAAGGAATGTAGTAGAATGACGCGGTTGCGCTTTGATCCCAACCAACTAATATTTTTGGTGGCCAAGGTGATCTGCACAAACACCTAGCTACATGGATGCAGGTTTGGAATAAGAATCCCAAGGCCGAATGGGTTCACATATTTATCCATACGTAGGGACCAATTCTTACTGCATGGTACCTGGAAGTAGATCTGCGTCGAGGGACTCTCAATTGGGTTACAATGAGTGAAAGCTTCTTACTAACCTTTGATATGACCAGTGGATCAGAGGGTCTGGATGAAGCCTTGCAGGATATAGAGGAATTTGTCTTTCATGATTCCCAGCCTCAGATAGAATGTTTTGCGCTAGCATGGGAGGTGTAGATGAACGATATTGCCGACCATAGAAATCTATCAGTAGAAGATAATGACGAGGATCCAAGAAATGTCAATATCTCGAAGTCTAATAGAGAGTGTGCAGTCGAAGGCCCCTTGTTAAGCATGATGGATGTGACTAAGCCCTTAAAACTAAAGGAAGTCAACATTGGGATGGAGGAACAAACCAAGTTGGCCAAAATATGAGATTATTGGGATGATGACACAATGGAAAATATTGCAGAGCTGCTAACAAAATATCAAGATCTATTCCCCACAAAGTTTTCTGAGCTAAAAGGAATTGTAGGAGACTTAGGGGTTATGAAAATCACCTTGAAATGATATGTGTGCCCTATCAAGTAGCGAGCATACCGGTTAAATCCAAAATATAAGTAGAAAGCAAAGGAAGAAATGGAGAAAATGGTTGCTGCAGGAATCATTCAGCGTGTGGAACAATCTGATTGGGTAAGCCCGATGGTTGTTTAGGAAAAGAAGACTAAGGGAGAAATAAGAATCTATGTGGACCTGCACAAACTAAATGATTCATGCATAAATGACCCCTTCCCTACCCCATTTTCAGATAAGATATTGGAAAATGTGGGAGGACAAGAGGCCTACTCTTTCACTGATGGATTTTCAAGGTATCATCAAATAAGGATCGTGTCGGAAGACCAAAGTAAGACCAATTTTCCAACAAAATGGGGATCCTTACAATACACAGTCATGCCTTTTGGATTGGAGAATGCACCTTCTATATTCTCGCGTGTTGTAGTAGTTGTATTCAAGGAGTTCATGAACACATTTTTGGAGGTATACTTTGATGATTGGCCTATGTTTGGACTACTGAAGAAGCATGTTTCCAACCTGTCAATGATGCTCAATACTTGCAGGAAGCATGATATCTCTCTTAGCTTGAAGAAGTGCATATTATTTGTTCCTTTTGGGATATTTTTGGGGCATATTGTTTGCCAGAAATGGTTGATGGTAGATCCAACCAAGATTGCAATTATTATCAATTTAGAGGTTCCTCCCAACATAAAACAACTACACTCTATTTTGGAACACACATGATACTATAGAAAATTCATTCAGGGCTATGCTATGATCACTACACCCATGTAAAAATTTCTGAAGAAAGATGTGTCCTTTTGTTGGGATGGGTTATGCTAGAAGAGCTTTGAGCTGCTAAAGGAAATGATGGTTACTACACCTATTTTAATATTCCTTTACTGGTCCAAGGTATTCCAGGTGCACATTGATGCATCCAACATTGCACTTGGGGTTGTCTTAGCGCATCCAAGAGAAGGAGATATTGATCACCCTGTTTCCTTTGCAAGTAGAAAGCTCTCTAGTGAAGAGTGCAACTATTTCAACCACATAGAGGGAAGGTATAACTATGGTCTAATCTCTCCAGAAATATTAGCATTATCTAATAGAAGGGCACTTCAAGGTGTTCGTTGATCATTCTGCTTTAAATTACCTAGTCAACAAGCTTGTGTTTTGTGGGGGGGCAGATTTGTAGATGGCTATTTCTATTTCAAGAATATGATTTTGAAATAATTGTTAAGCCCGACAGATTCAATGTTGGACCTCATCACTTATCACACATTGAGAATGGGGAGGAGCTAACTAGTCTGAAGGAAGGACTACCTGATGCACAAATATTTACCATTAAAGTGGTCTATGAACACCTTGCAGATATCATTCACTTCCTAACTACTGAGAGTAAACCTGCTGAATATTCGGTGCATCAAAACAAGGATTTGGTTTCACGCGCAACTGAATTTAAATTGATTACTAGTCAATTGTACAAATTGGATCTCGATGAAATTTTAAGAAGGTATCTCTTAGAACATGAAAGACAAGACATATTGGTTGAAGCTCATGGGGGAGTGGTATGAGTCTAATATGCAGGAAAGGCTACTGCGTAGAAAGTTTTTCGTGCTGGATTATGGTGGCCCACAATGCACAGTGATGGACATACATATTGTCGAGCTTGTGATGCATGCCAAATAACACAGAAGCCATCACGTAGAGATGAGATGCCATTACAACTGCAGATGGCCCTAAATATTTTGATAAATGGGCCATAGACATTGCTGGACATAATTATCCTCCTGGGAAAAAGACCGGTGCACGATACATCATCACTGCAACCGACTATGTAACCAGATGGGAATAAGCTAAGCCAGTAAAATATTGTACTGTAGACAACGTTGTGCACTTTATTTTTGAACACATCATGACTAGATTTAGGTATCCAAGGATATTGATGAGTGATTTGGGTACGCACTTTGTTAATGAAACTGTTGAAGCTCTGGCAGAGGAATTCCACATACATCACCAGAAGAGTACCCCCTATCACCCTTAGGAAAATGGTGTGGTAGAAGCCTTTAACAAGATACTGAAGAATGCACTTACAGAGATCTGCAATATAGACCAGAATGATTAGGACATGTGCATACCTATTGTCTTATGTGCTTATCCAACCACATGCAAGAAATTGATTGGTAAAATACCTTTTAGGTTATTTTATGGTCAGGAAGCTATCATTCTAGTGGAATATATTGTTTTAAGCTTGCACATCGTAGTGCTAGCCAATATTTTTGAACCATATATCATGGAGGAGTGTGTATCACAAATGGTTGTAGTAGAGGAGGATCACTTTATTGCCAACTTTCATCAACAAGTCAAAAAGGAATGTGAGAAGGCCTGGCATGATTGGAAAATACAAAAGAAGGCATTCAAGGAAGTGGATCTAGTTTTATTGTATGACAGTCAATTTTCACACCACCCAGAAAATTTCAGAAAGCATTGGTTGGGGTCGTATATTGTGAAGGAGATCAGTAATGGATGTGCGTTGTGCTTGGCCATGTTGTGCAGTGAGAGTCTCCCAAGGTACGTCAATGGGAGTTGATTGAAGCTATATAAGTATAACGTTGTGCCAAAAAAATGACTATATGTCCGAAAAAAAGGTATTCACTTATATGCGTGTTGCGTGAAGGGCATACGTAGGCAAGTGTGACATGAGTGCAATAGGAAAAACTAGTCGTTGGAAGAGTGACTCTGGGTGAAAAAATGATCTACCATTGGATAGAGTGGTTTTTATGCAATTAATGATGAGATATTACGATATTTTTGACTGCTTTTACATGGAAAATGTGCCATTAATGAAGTTTTGACCGTTTTTACTATGTATCGCCCATAAAAGTAAGGAAGCAGGTCAGATTATGTTCCTTTGTTGATTGAGTGAATTATGCACTGAAATTATTAGTGTGCACTGTATGTCTGGCCATGAGACCCCTGCATTTGACATGAGAAATCCCAAGTTTATATTCAAGCCTAGAATGACAGCCACCAACTGCGCTGCTGAGAGTGCAAAGTCTCAAGAGCACTTTGTGCCGCTTACGACATCTACCGAGCCAGGTTCTGACAACGTGCATGAAATTATCCTTGAGGTACATGAAGTCATATCAATTCCTTCCAAATGGAAGGGTAAGTAGATTAAGGGCTCGACTTCGAAACCGCAAACATCTCCTAGGTCAATTTCCTCCCTGTGCTAGGCGATAAAGGACAAGTCCATTATGGGTGATCGTTGGAACAGGGTCTCCTACAAAAGCTGCGAATCTGGTCCATTTTTGTATATTTTTGTTTATATTTAGACTAACACAGGGGTTTTGGAGTGGTTCAAAGCCCCTAATGCATTGTAAGTGGATCAAGGATAAACCAAGAGTCTACAAACCATGGTTTGCGGACCATTGAATGCGTAGGCTAAAGTGGTATAAGTAATTGAACCTTTTTTGGAGTTGTAAGGTAGACATTGAACTATGATTGGTGAAAATCACGAATTAGTAGATCTGTCTTTGGTTTTTGGGGAAAGGACTCCTGCTTGCTATGTACGGACCCTGCTACTGTGTGCGCAGGTTGGGTTTTGGGTATTGTAAAAGGATCTGAAGGATTAATAAAAGGGGAAGGTTGTTGGACTCTATGACATCTGTTATGTTATGCATGATTCTCTATTGAGCTTCGCAAATAACTATGTTTATTACTTGTGCTGCATTGACATTTGATCTGAATCTTCTTGTTAGACTTTATGCAAGAATAGCTGCGATAGTTGATTTATTGTCCTGTATATTTTGTTTATTGTGATTATATATGGTATTGTGCACATGGATGCGAAGGGACTAATAGATCAGGGTTCTGTAATATGTGATATGATATTTGTGATATCGAATGCAACTCTTCCTGACTTACCTGCCCTCTCCCAAGGTGTAGAAACCTGGTTCTAGCAACCTCCCATACTGCTTCGGTTGAGACTTTGGCTTGTGAAAGCATTTCACTACCGAAATGGCCAGTAGTATAGGGGTTTGTTGGAAAACCTTAACCTTCGAACCTGGGTCAGGACCCCTAAAGCCAACAAATGGTTCTGTTGCCGGGACTGGGAGCATTTTGAGAGAGGGATCAGGTAATGCCAAGGCCATACTAGAAACCTGAGAGAAAAGAAATTGATGAATGGTTCGAACAGCAAGTTCAGGAATTCGCAGTAAAATAAAACCGCAGTAAGAGGTTGACCACCGAAAAGTGGAAAAATAAGTATATTTTCATGGAGACCTACGAAATATTATTTGTAACCATTGCGATCAAGCTCCAGGAGTAGCTCGCAAGTTTGGTCGACTTTCAGAAGTGTTGGAAGGACGATTGGGTCACACAGTGGACCCCAGAATTGATCCAGCAATTAGAGAAGGCTGATAACACCATCACTCGCACAATAGGCGACTGGGTGGACAACATGCTAGGAGGATTCGTGACAGAATTTGCCATCGATCAGTTCATCTCCTACTCTGAAGTAGAGCGAAGATTCTTCAAAAGATTTAGGGGTAAGTTTCTAAAGACTTTACCATTGTTGATTAAGATATTACTGTGTGAAAAAATTATTCTTTGTAGCCACACCGAATGAATGACCTCTAATCTGGACAGCAGTACATGAAGTGGCAAATACTATCGGACTAACCAAGAAGGAGGTAGGTCTGTCTAAAGCCTGGTAAGAGAAGCAGTTGCGCAAAGTCCTCTAGCCACACCACTTCGAACCAGCGTAGGGGTAAAAATTCACCTACACCTCCACCACCAGAAGATGACATGGTTGTGCACATGAAGTTGCCTACCTTTAAGGGTGTGGAAGATGAGGACATGGATCAATTTTGGTTTGTCACAGAATCGGTATAGACTGCATAGAACGTAGCTAGTGATGCAGTGAAGAGGGCATAGCTGTCCCTTGCCTTCAAAGGAAGAGCTTTGGATTGGTACATGGGATACATCGGAAAACGTGCAAACTCAACCATTGAAGAGATCAAGAACGCCTTGAAAAAATAGTTCAAGAAGCCTAAGTCCTATTCTTAAATAGTGGTCAATCTAAAGGATTTGAAGCAAGGGCCTTCTGGGTCGGTGTGGGAGTTCGATTAATGACTGAAGAAGGTGATCAGAGAAGGAGGATTGTAGTACAACGATAGATAGCACAAAAAATGGTTCAGTTCTATGCTGCTACCTCACCTTCGCGTACCTATGGGTCACCAAACTTTAGAATCACCGAAAAATCCCTGGAGGTCACTATGAAGTTAGAAGCTATGCCCAGAGATGATACCCAACTAGGCATCCAACAGATCCAATGACAACTGGAGGCGATGCACATGGAAATCTACAACCTCCGAAAGGAGCGAGGATTAGAGGCTAGCCCTGAAAGATGGTGCATACGATGCAAGACAAATGGTCACACCAAGGATATTTTCCCTCTATTAACAGACTACATGCAGGTTGAGGGACCTAGTCCATTACACCCTAGGGAAGTTGTAGGACCAAGTGGGTCGGCACTATGTTGCGATGACTACTGCGTTGCAGGGCTCCACCACATAAACCACTATCCCCGCCTTGCTGCGTATGTCCCAAAAGTAAAAAAACAATGATGTAGGTTTTGCAAGTCTGTAGGACATGAGGAACAGAACCGTCGGACGTATGATTTGATGATCGATCGAGGGAATCTCTATAGGATGTAGTTGGATCCATCCTCACCGAGATCGCTCTTGAGCACAGGGGGCTCCCTAGCAAGGGACAGGGCAGGCGAAAGAGGTGGAAGAGTAGGTCGGGGATGAGAGAAACTAATCTGTTATAACTGTGGGGAGGTAGGGCACTTTTCTAGTGACTGCCCAAACCCTACAAGACAGTCCTTCCAGTATTGTAGGTAGCTGGACCATGCGATTAAATAATGTCTAGTCTTGATAGTGAAGATGTAGGAAAAGTAGCCGACACCTACACAGAATGTGCATAGGGTTAAGGTCGAACTACGAGACAAAGATCCAATCATGAATGTGGTAACACGCAGTGAGATGGCCCCAGGGGGCCTGGGGAGAAAACTACAACTGAGCCTCTGATTTGACTAGCAGCTATCAAATAGGAAGGCTTGGATCTAAAAAATGAGAAAGAAACATTTTCTGCAGCTCGCAAAGACTTTGTTGAGGTAGAGGCATCTACTTTGCAGCCGCTTGAAGACCTCAAGGTAGATGAGGAGGTCAAACCCTTTTTACAGGCATGTATGAATCTGTTGTGCAACCTAAAGGCTGTGTAAAATCTTTAGGAATTTATAGATAGCTACGCAACATGACCTATCCTCCCTCCAGAAGTCAAGGATGTACACAAACTCTATAGGTATAAGAAACACACTGGTAGGGAGATGTGTTTGACTGCGCAAATCGGTGATTATGAGATGGGTCAGGTTATTTTGGACCTAGGGTCAAATGCGAATGTATTACCTAAACATACTTGGCAATGAATGGGGGAACCTAAGTTGAAATGGTTCACTATCCAGCTGCGTATGTCCAATCAACAGAAGATCGTACCCTTGAGAAGACTATCGAAGATTGTGGTGGATATCGCAGGGATTAAGGTCCAGGCTGACTTTGAAGTAATTCATATTGTCGATGATGCATACCCCTACCCTGCGCTCCTGGGCTTGGATTGGGCCATTGATATGGGGGCATCATTAACCTAAATAAGAGAAGCACGGTATTTGAGAATAACAATACAAGGATAATAGTACCATTAGATCCTGTGGAAGGCGAACAATACACAGAACCAATGTGTGACGAAGAGGAGGTGGATCACATCTATAATTTGACTGTGCAAGATGAATGTTGTATCAACCCCATGGCAGCAGGGGTACTTTGCTCAGAAAAGGACAGGGAATTTTTCTCCGACTTTGATGGGGAGATAGAGAATTGGAAAAACTAGTTACATGATGTCTCTGCGCTGCGATGTCTTCGGATCACGAAGAACTTCCACTAAATCTTCTCAAAGGTGAGAGATATACCTTATTTCGATGGTTCTAATAATTTTAGGGAATTTTTGTGGGCATTTGAAGCTGAGGTTCCCCAAGAACGATGGCTATGGTCCTGTAAGCTGGCCATGCGTGGATCACCTACACAATGGTGGTGATGCATGAGGAGGCATTCCAGGATTGGGAGGAGTGTTGGAATATATGATCATATGATTTGAGGCCCCAACTGACGTACGAATCAAAACATTCCTTGGACCTGAAGATCCATGCAAATATCTATTTTCTTGGATAGAACAATGGTGCAAAAACACTGCCCAAGAGTGGTTTCATCTGCTTATTCATGCCCTGGGACCACCTCCCATTGCATGGTACTTAGATGCAAAGCTCCATCAACGCACTCACCACTAGGAGAATTTTGAAGGATGAATTTCTGGGAACATTTGGATTAATAGGTGGGACAAAGGCACTTGACGCAGCTCTGCAGGACATTGACACTGTAGCATGGGGCGAATCGCACCTATGTGTCGCACCTGACATGCCCATTTGGGAACTACAGACACCAAGCATGATCAAATACCGTGGCCTAGTCCCAAAAGAAGGTAAGAATGACCCACGAGAAGGTCTTGACTCAGAATTGAACAAGGTGCACATGGTTATTGGACCACTCAGGCTGCAAACGGATAACATTGAGACGTAATCCATGTTGGCTAAAATTGGGGATGCGAATATTATATATCTAGAGGCTCCCGCGACAAGGGGAAAACTGCGCTCACTTCTCAGCCACGCGGGCTATTACAGAAAGTTCGTTTGGAGGTATGCAGTGGTCATAGCACCTCTGAAAGATTTGCTTACGAAGGCAGTTGGGCTCTGTTTGGATGACACATGCCGAGCGAACATATCTTTGGGTTTGAAGTACTTAGGGATTAATCCTATGTTGGGGTAAGATGCGTAGGAGGCACGGGTGTTTGACCCAAGCGTAGCAGGTATGCCAAGCACACAAAAGGTGTGAAAACTAGCTATTGGCACAGTAACATCTGGTAAAAATAAAAATTTACTGTTAAAAGGAGTGGGCCACTGGCATTTAATGGGGAAAATTTGGAGGAAATATTTTTTACCATTTACCTGATGCTAAGTTCCAAGTCAAGTTTACCCTATCGTTGGATGCCCGCGGGCACTGTAAAAAGGGTCGGATAGCTCAAACAAGGGTTCTGTCCTACTTTCATAACTTGTACTTATCCTTTTTATCTTGCACGAGTTTGAGCTGTAAGATTTTTTGGGTCTACACTATCCCCCTCATGTCGGATCAACCTCCCCCTTCTGATAGTAGCCACCCAGAGTTGGGATTCATTTTTCGCACTAGGATGACAGCCACTAACCTAGCTGAGCCCTTGGCACCTATTGCCCCAGAAGTTGAGGAAGTAATGGAGATCAAGTTTGAAGATGAAGAAGTGCCCTCAACGCCGGTCACAAGGAAGGGAAAAGAGCGGGAACAGGGCTCAGGGAAGCTCCCCAAAGCTGTGAAATGGGCTTCAAGGAAGCCTAGGACCTCCCCAAGGCATGTCAAGTCCCTGTGAGCAATGCATCAGGCTTAATCTGCACAGGAGGAAGCCCTGCCTTCCAACCCAATCAGTTGGTTACCTCCCTTCATCGTCTCACGCAGGCCCTTGACATGCACACCAAATAACCTTGATGGCTTGGCTACCTATCTTTAGACGTTGCTAACCCTGGGAGAAGTCCCTATCCTAAGTGACCCCTGCAAGAAGCTCCATCAGGTTAAATTCGATGATCATGACTTGGTGAATTACGAAGCCTTCCCTGAGCTGACCCCCGCGCTGTACTTCGACACAATTTACGCGGATGATGGGGTCACAGTCGTTCCTCAGCACTGGGTAAGCTGATTGGCTGGATCTGATCTCTTGAACCTGCTGTGTATGCCCCACTTTGGCCATTATAATGTCACATATCGGCTGGCCCAACAACTGCTCGCCCTAATTCACATCCTATGGATTTGAGATAGGGTCCCAATAGATGCTACATTGGTTCATAGAAACACGGGCCTTCCCATGGATAGGCCACAACCTCTAGAGCGTGTGGGAAAGAAATATGAAGGTGACACCACCAAATATGTGTGTAAGACCTACCATGTGGAAAGGAATACATGGGGCTTCATCATAAAATCCATCAGCGACCTGGATATGAATTATTATCCAACGTCCGCGAATCGCAGGAGAAGGGAAAAGAATTTTTCTATGCCTGGCTACTATTTATTATAGCCCTTGTTGCCTGGGAAACCCCTATGGAGTTGGTCCTCCCCGAGCTCCCTCGAGATATGTGCGAAGGGGCTTGGTATGCCCATTTATGGGATTCCAAGGACACGTAGTGCATAGAAGATAACCAAGTCTTCTGGATCCTCTTCTAGAGTAGTGTGGCTGTAGCGATCAATTATCGACCTCGGCTGTCCCCCAAAGTATATGAAAAATACAAGAGTATCGAAGCATTCCAGGTTACCATGAACAACATTTAGCTCCACAGCCACAAGGATAAAACCTGGATGTCACTTCCTTATATGGTAGTAGATGAGGAAATTGACAATGTGATTGCGCTATGGCCCCCCGCCTGGAAGATAGGCTTCAAAACCAATGCAAGGGGCACTGCCGGTACTAGCATGGTGCAGGTACTCCCACCTGCTATCACCAAGGAGACTAGAAGCACAGGGAAAGACTATTGCATAGACTCGAAAAAGGACACGTAGCCAAAGTATACCACCATAAAGAACACCGAGGCTGAAACCCAGGTCGATTCGCAGCTGGGAACAGAGGAAGTAAACGTCAGAGGTGCGAAGCGGATAGTTCAACCTATCAAGGGGCCTCGAAATAAGTAGCACACCCAACAGAAGGAACAAGATGAGACAGTTACATTAACGGACGAAGATCTCGAATGAATCGTAGATGCCATCACACTGGCCACCGAAGAAAAATGGGTAGCTTTAGAGGAACACCAAAAGGCTACGATCAACGCCATCCAGGAAGAGATTTGAACCTTGTAGCTAAAGACAAACACAATACAGACTAGCCTGGCTCAAGGGAAAATTCCCCTGGCATCTAGCAGTCAAGCGCTAGCCATGGAAGAAAGTCGTCTCTATCCCTTACCTTGCACCGCCCTTGTGATCAATTTACTGGACCAGAAGATCTAGCTCCAAGGAGGTGCAGGGGTGTAGTTGAATCTTGCCAAGCTACCCCACGAATCATTACAGGGTCTCCGCTCTGCAGTGTTTCAGGAGATTCACCATCAGGACCAACAAGTACACCAACAACTTGGCATGGCCGAACAGACCATCGCACAACAGAACGCAAAAGTACTCTTTACTGTCGCGCAACAAACAGAGCTCAAAAATTTTATCCACCAGCTCTACATAGAGGTTACAGAAGAAATCTTGGCCACAGCCACCCCCCGGGCTAAAGTGGAAGGATTGGTCGTAGCATTAAAGGCTTTCAGGATGGAAATGTAGGTCATTAAGACACATTTCGAACAACAAATTTCTGACTTACAAGTCAAACTGCAGCCCGAGACACTCTTGGAGGTACGAGCCTAGCGCACTGCGCTAGTAACCATAGCTACAAACACCATTACAGGATAGATTTCTTAGGGAGCCCAGTTACTCGAAGACGCCATGCAGCTTTGGACCAAGGTTAAGTGCGATCGGGTCCTCCAGAGAATAAATTAGGACTTGTGACAAAAGGAGGAAGCTTTCAAAAAGATCGAGGCTACATTACCGACCTTGGTCCTTGCACAATGTTTGGCTTGGTTAAGGACCAGAGACACCCTCCAGGATGAGATCGAGGGACTCCGCCATAAGAAGCATGTTATCGAAGAACACTTGAAGCCTTGGGCTGTCATAGCCTGCCAACTCTCACAGGATGTTGATGGTGCCACGAAATGACTAAACCAGACATTGGAGAGTGTCACAGATACAACAAAGGGACCGACTTCGTAGAAGAATGTAGATATTACGTAGAGTGATGCTACTCAGAGTCAGGAATTGTTGCCCCTGTTGGTCGCAGCCATCAATGCACTGCGCGTAGGTGGAGACCTCACCACCATAGTGACTCAAGATGAGTCACAAGATTGTGTTGGGGGACTGTTGGAATAGGGTCTCCTACAAAATCTATGAATATTGTCCATTTTTGTATATTTTTGGTTATATTTAGTCTAACGCAGGGTTTTGGGGTGGGTCAAAGCCCCTAATGCATTGTAAGTGGGTCAAGGATAGACCAAGAGTCTGCAAACCATAGTTTGCGGACCATTGGATGTGTAGGCTAAAGTAGTATAAGTAATTGAACCTTTTTTGAAGTTGTAAGGTAGAAATTGAACTAAGATTAATGTGAATCATGAATTAGTAGATTTGTCTTGGGTTTTTGGGGAAAGGACCTCACAAGTCGTATGAAGATCTTCACCCTGTCAGTTAACTTCATTGTTGTCTGTGTTGGTTTGGGTATTGTAAAAGGATCTGAAGGATTAATGAAAGTGGAAGGTTGTTAGAATCTATGATATTTTTTATGTTATGCATGATTCTCTATTGAGCTCCACAAATAACTGTGTTAATTACTTGTGCTGTGTTGACATTTGATCAGAATCTACTTGTTAGACTTTATGCAAGAATAGCTGCGATAGTTTCTTTATTATCCTGTATCTATTGTTTATTGTGATTATATATGGTATTGCGCATGTGGATGCGAAGGGACTGATAGATCAGGGTTATGTAATAGGCAATCTGATATTTGGGACGTTGAATGCATCTATGCCTGACTTACCTACCCTCTCCCAAGGTGCGGAAACCTAGTTCTAGCACCCTCCCATAATGCTTCGGGTGAGACTTTGGCCTGCACAAGCAGGTCACTGCGAAAGGGCCAGTAATAGAGGCATTTGTTGGCAAACCTTAACTTCCGAACCTAGGTCAGGACCCCTCGAGCCCATAGTGACCCAACAAAGATACCTATATCAATGACTGCAGAGGTTGCGCTCTTTCCTGAGCCCATATCATGGATCCTTAAGTATTTGAAGTTGTGCATACATTCTGATAAAAAGCTGAAGGATGTGGATACGGTGCACGACTACCTGTAAATGTCTTTGATCCTTGAGGAAATCACTTTGGAGGGGGGAATTTTTGGAAATATCTTGTCTGTTAAGTTCAAGTATTATAATCTAGAAAATGAAAATATATTCCCTGAATTGGCACCATAATACTACCTGGAGTGTGTTTTGTATGGAGGAGTAGTGAAATTCAAGCTCATGCCTTGGGCGCGCGGACTAAGAAATGTCGGGATTCTCAACTTGTTGAGGATTCCCCACTTTCAGTGGTACCCCATCCTTGATGTATGTGTGCACCAACTACTGGAACTGGTGCACAATGGGTGTCTATGGATCCAGAACCGAATTCAAATTGATTTTACACTGATCCACCAGATCACCAGCCTACCGAAGAAGGGACCCAAACTTATGGTCAATTATGGCAAAAGCCAGTAGCATAAATTAGTTGCAAAGGTCAAGAAGGGCTACAAGGTGGGACAAGATACCAGGGGCTTCCTGGTGCAGCAGATTGACAATCCAACGGTGTGCATCGAAACCTTAGTGTTTGGCTCCAAAATGATGCACAAATACAAGCCTAAGGTGGTTCCCGTGCATTTCATCGCACTGGTAGGGAAGTTTGAGAAGGGTGTAAGCTACAACTGGTCCCAATACCTGCGTGTGAAATTTGTGGAGAATGTGCACAAGGTGCTGGAGGAGGGGAAAAGTTTCTTCTACTCATGGTTGCTCTTGCTCATCACTCTAGTAGCATGGGAAATGCTAGAGAGCACAATACTCCTAGATGTGGTGCATGTTTTATTTGAAGGGGCGCGCTATGCTAACCTGTGGGATTCAATAGACCCAAAGCACGTAAGGGAGAATAAGATCTTTTGGCTCTTATTCAAGGGAGAGTTGGCTGCAAATATCCACTTGCAGCCCTGGTTGTCCCCTGCTACACACAAAAAGTACAAGGACATTGCCAACTTGAAGGTGTCAATGAACCATGTACAGATCGATGCACGCAAATATAGGGTATGGTATAACTTGCCCTACATGATGACAAAGGCTAAGATTTACTAGGTAATTGCGACGTGACCAGAAGCATGGAAGGTCAGGCTAGGGTCTGTCGAGCCTTTCATAGCATCAACATCTGACAAAGAGACAACAGATGCCGCCATGGAAAAAGAAGCCGAGAAGGATGCTGAGAAAGAAAAAGATAAAGAAGCAGAGAAGGAAGTTAAGCTGGAGTTGGATGTTGATCTAGATGGAAAAGATGGCCAAGATGGTACTGGAGCCGAGTTCGCCAGAGGTACCAAGCGTGACGCTGAAACTTCCAAGGGCGCCTGCAAGAAGTGAAAGGGATAAAATATGGGAGGCACAGAGGAATTCACCCTCATAGAGGATGAATTGGATAAAATTTCAAATGTGGTTGCATCTGCCTCTGAGGATCGATGGACCATGCTAGAGGAGCAATACAAAGCTGTAGTAGAGGCAATATAGTATGGGTTGGAGGTACTTCAACTAAAGAGATACAACACTCTAGTGAGCATGGCTCAGGCAAGGTAGGGTCAAGCGAGCGTGAGCACCAGCATGATTATCAACCTCACAGATAGTCGGATCTGCCTATTCCCTAGAGCTGCAATTACATTGGAACAATCTGCGTTGCGTGCATAGGTACAAACATTCTCATAGGTTGGAATCGACCTATATATCATTTCTAGCTGGAAGCTGCATACTATATGGACAATCATTACGCATGAGTTTTAGTGTCGAGAGACACACATGCACTAGCAACTCACTGAGGTAGAACAAAAGGTTGCAGCATGAACACAAGAGTCTTTGTAGGCTCAGACAGCTCAACAAGCAGTTGTGGCACAGTGCGCCGAATTAGAAAGTTTGAATGATCACCTATGTGGTGACCTTCTCGGGGTTTCTATACCTGCCTCTGTTGTGCCCCAGGCTAAGGTCAAAGGATTAGTGGCTTCCCTCAATGCCTCTCGCTCAGAAGTGCAAGTGGTAAAGGCTGATTTTGAACAACAGATCACATAGTTACAAGCAAATATTCAAGCAAAGACTCTGCTAGAAGTGTGAGTGAAGCACGTTGCCTTGGTCAATGAAAAATATGCCGACATTGCAACAACAATCTACAAGAGAACATAGTTCTTGGATGCAGCTATGGGATTATGGACTTCAGTTCCGACAGACCCCCTTATTAGAAAAATTTCATAGGACTTGCACGCCAAAGAACAAACATTTGATGAGCTTTAGGAGGTGCTTCCGACACTTGTACCTTCTCATAGAATGGCACGTTTGTATACAAGTCAGGTGTTGCGTGATGAAATTGAAGATTTGGGGTGGAAGAAGCACATTCTGACCACCCAAATAAATCTATGGGCTGATGAAGCCATGAAGTTATCACAGGATATCGACATTGTCATAAAGACACTGGGCCAAACAAAATGGAGCATCACTCTAGTAGTCGAAGGCCCTACATCACAGAAGTTGATCGAAGAAGTTCAGAGTGATGTTGATCAGAGCACAGGCATCCTTTTTCCCTTCACTTCAATGATTGAATAGCTAAAGATGAAGATGGAGATCCTAGCTCCTCTATTACTTGGGACGAGTCATAAAA
Source organism: Pinus albicaulis (assembly GCA_034641835.2). Taxonomy (NCBI): domain Eukaryota; kingdom Viridiplantae; phylum Streptophyta; class Pinopsida; order Pinales; family Pinaceae; genus Pinus; species Pinus albicaulis. The sequence goes on from CM076573.1 coordinate 635,493,228, forward strand.
TTGTTTTAGGGGACTATTGGAGCGGGATCCCTTAGGACCACAATTTTGGGTTAATTGTTAATATTTTTGAAATTTTGAATCATGTGCGTTATGCTATGAAGAGTCAAGGGGCTTTGGGGCGGTTCAAAGCCCCTTCATGAGTTTTAATTTGGTTAATGGGTAAACTAGGGGTCTCAAACCACGGTATGAGGACTATAGTATGAGTGCAAGCGAAAGGTATAAGTAGAAGTCTAGATCGAGTCGTATAGGTAAATTTTTTATGTAAGTTTCGGAATCATAGATGAATGATTGAGCTTTAAAGTAAATCTATATAAGCGTGTGTTTCTAAAATGCTCCTGCTAGTAGTGTGCGCAGAGACCATAGTCTGGCTGTGTGTGGAGCCTGCTAGCTGTGTGCATGGGTAGATCTGAAGAAATGTAAGGGTTTTAGTGAACTGTAAAATGTTTATGACTACGTCTGATGAATAAAGATCTTTTTTGGGTAACTTTGTACTAAATGCATCTATAATATGTTTCTGTAATATTTTTCTATGTATGGTTTCTATTTCATGCTTATGATTGATATTACCTGTGATTGGATCGGTTGTGTTCCTATTTTACTATTGACATGAATCTTAATTGCATAGATATATTACTGTTCACATGAATCTTAATTGCATACATATATTACTGTAAGGACTGAATATCACATTGTTATATATGTTAAAGGGATTGCAGATCTACTATCTGTGTGCATGTAGGGTTAACCTGTGTAAGTTTACCTAGGGTTTCTGGTTAAGGTTTCTAGTGCACAAGACAGTCTATTAATAAGTAGATATGAGGGCCACCCACTTTATTTAATTCTCTCTGAGTGTGTGGAAACCTAGTTCCAAAACCCCCCTATACTACTTCGGGTGAGACTTTCACCTACGCAAGTAGGTCATTGCCAAAAGGGCTAGTAGTAAAAGGGCTTTATTGGTTACACACTAACTCTGAACCTGGGTGAGGACCCCTCAAGCCAAAAACAGGGAGACAGTGAAGGATTACATTATTTTTCACTATCAACCTCGTGCTGAAATAACCAAGGATGGAAAAATTGAGATAAAATATGTTGTACGACTTCATCTCAGGACAATGCTTTTCACTATTTCTTGGTTGGATGGAAGTGTTGCTTTATACTTAGACACCAAGAACCAGATGTAGTATGAATTGGAGTGCTTAGAGCCTACAATATTTAACTATTGTGAAGCGGTTCTAGTCAATCTAAATATACAACTCAATCGAAAAAATATAGGAAAACTGAAGAACTTCAGATATGGTTATATCATTTTATCCTTTTCCTTAGAGAGGATATAGCATTACTTCGTCCTCAGTGGATATCTTGTGTTTTTCTAGGACCTAGAGTGCCTCGTATGAGGCCATGGGTAGATTTGATGTCTCGTCATGGGGGAATACCTACGATGAATTTTACCCCTAATTTATTCATATGGTTGTGAAAGTAGCTAATTATGATCGAGGACTAGACATATTCTAGAGTTGATTTCTGTGGAGACCCAGATATTATCTTACCCGAAGGCGAGAAATGGAACGATGCAGGCAAAGCAAAGTCATTTTGAATATTTTTGATATTTTGGATTTTACAATTTTTTTATGTTTTTATGTGTCGGAGACAATGTATTTTTTTTACATGTAGATGTTGGACCTATGCAACTAGTAGGAATGTTTCTTATTCATCGATGAGTAAAAGCACACATTTTATAGGCTAATGCTACAAGGGTAGAGGAGGAGATGGTTGATCCTGACACTATGGAGATACTCATCGAGTTTGAGCATCATATTGAAGGTTTGAACCATAATATACCAGACATAGGGATTAACAAGGTGTTGATTTGTCTGGAGCAATACACCATAGGAGTGCCACAACGTATCAATCATTTTCTTTGCAAAGTTTCTTGAGAAATTGTATGTCATCGAGAGCATCGGAAGGTTTAGCCGCCTAAGATTATTTTTAGCCATATTTTGTCTACATGTATTTTGATATTATAGGTTGTGTGGCCATATGTCTCTAAGGCACATTTAAAAAAAAAATAAACATTACATACAATTTTCTATATATGGATGTCTTCTACTTTTATTCTACTCTCTTGCACAATATATGATGATGGTTTGTGTATTTACATATGTTGCAAATTTCTGTCTGATACATAATTGGATAATTCATTTATCAATGTATTAAGACTCTTAGGAACATGTTGATATTGGATGTAATCAAAATATCATTCCAAGAGCTGAACCCTTAAAAACATGCATAATAAATTTGGACCTCGTACTGAATAGATGTTGTTTGATTTTTGTACCACAAGTTTCGATTCAATTCTGAAAACTAAGTGGTGAATGCCAAGTGAAATAGCATCAACTAACAATTCAATCATTGCGATATATTCAACAATGTTATTAGTTGAGAAACCGATAAAAATCCCTTATAGACTCACTAACTCGTCATCGGGAGCTTAGATTTCCCACGTTGTGGAAGAAAGGTTATTATTACTATGACTAGTGTTCATCATAACCAACATATAGCTAAGGGAACATCGACATCTACAAACCATATAAATTTGAATATGATCAGAGGTGGTAGAAAACTCTAGAAAACCACACTATAAACACACTAGAAAACCAATACAATATGTACATAGTGACTATGCAGAATAAACATAAGAATAATATTTTTTTGGGTACAACCCACTTCGGGGTTGCACCAAGGGAATTCCATCAATTTCAACCAATTCATAGACACGTTTTTTCTAGTACACACTTAACTATATATGTACCTAACCATAATGGTTTGAACTTCCCAAATCCTAATTTGTCATCTTCCTAGTTGTATAAAAGGACTAGATCACCTTACAAGAAGGCATGAGGTAAAAAAATTTGGTCAAATTGTGCCTTGATACATTTTTTGTTAGCCTCGTTGGCCATTGCGGTGTCGCGTCAGGTCTCATCTAGGCGATCTACGTGTAAAAACACTTTTCTTGTACAAAATTTGCATGAAGAAACTTGATGGCTATTTTTAAGGATGGAATATAATTTTCAATTGAGAGAACTGCTTCTATACCATACACAAACAAAAAGGGTGTGAATCCAGTCATTGTTAGGATATATTTTCAGTATGCCTATAAATTAGAAAAAATAATGGTGGTGGTAACATATTTTGGGCAGTCTCATAGACAAACATGTATCTGCTACATGCTCTACAATGACAATCATTCAAGGCTTTATTGGCCTCATCATGAGTGATACAATGTCAAAAAATTGAATCAATGCCATTACGGTAAGGGGTGTCACCCATTATGATGTATTGGTAAGCCTGGTATCGGATTTGACGTTGATCAGAACGAGTAGTATCAGGCCAAAAAGTTTGAGTTTGGAGATAGATGATGATATCTCCATACCAAGCATAGAAAGAATCAATTTGAAACAAAGTTTCATATGGAATAGAATCATGAGTTGTTGATTCTGAATCAACGTAGGGACAATCGAAAATCAGTTCAACGAAGACTTAGGATTTATTTTATTTTGACTTAATGAATTCCAAATCAAACTCTAGGAAAATGACTATCCATTTCGAGTACTTTCCTCCTCAGTAATAGAAGTGATAGGATGTAAGTCATCAAGCTACAATACGGAACTATAGTAGTCTTTTGAAGCAGGATATAGTGGCGAAATCTCTCGACAACTTGTAAAACTGCCAAAACTAAATTTTATATGTGTGAATACTTGGATTCATTCTTAGCCAAGTTTTGGCTCAAATAATATATAGGGTGTTCCTTAATCCTATCATATGTAATATTCTTGTACTCTAACCAAAAATTGTGGTACTTTATGTAGCTAAATAGAGGAAATAGTGTCATTGATATTCAAGAGGATATAGCAAAAATGCACTGCACAACACATATTCCAAAGAATCAAAAGCTTTTTGAGCAGTGTGATACCAATGGAAGGGAACCCATTTTTTTAGTAAGGGAGTAAATCCCTTTGTAAGTTCTGTGTAGTTAGGAATGAATATGCATAGAAAATTAGCCTTCCCTTGAAGATGTTGTAACTGAATGAGTGAATAGGGAGCATGAAAATCAATGATTAAATGGACTTTCATAGGATCAATGTAGATCTCATTCTTGGACACTAAAAATCCTAGAATTCGACCATAATATACACAAAACACACATTTGTATGGATTTAACCTTATGTTAAAATATCCGTAGAGTAAGAAGATCACTCTAATATGCATCGGGTGATATTCACGATGTTTAGAATGGGAAGGAAGGTCATCCAAATAGGGTTTCACTATATGCTCAATATAATGGAAAGCACAGTTCATTTACCTTTGCAAGGTTGCGCCAATGATCTTCCTACCAATATGAAATTTACAGTAGGAAAACGTAACCCATGGAAAAATGAAGGCAATCTTGTGTTGGTCTGATGGTAGGATGTTGATATGATTGTAACTACAGAATCCATCCATAAATGAAATTTTTTCACTTTCAACACAATCATTAATGATTTGTTCAATAAAAGGGGTCGGGTAGTTGTCTTTGGAATAATATGGATTGATATCCTTATAATCAACACATAATCTGATCATACCCCATTTATTGATAACGAGAAAAATATTCAAAACCCAATTGATTATAGGAACAAGATAGATAAAACCAGTAGGAAAAAAAATTTCAACTTTTTCTTTCATGGAAGAAAATTTCTTCGCATGAACTTGACATAAACATTGTCAAACAAGTTTAGCATCTGGATATGTTTTAATCTTGTGCACCAAAATGTTTAGTTCTATGGCTGACAGCTCTTCGTATGTCCAAGAAAATACGTCACAAAATTATTGAAAAAGGTCCTTATAAATATTAATCTCATCTGGAAAACAAGATGCCCCAATATGGAAATTTTCGATGAACTCCATGTTTGATAGAAATATCAAGGTGCATGGTCTCCTGACATTTTCTAAATCATTCTCTGAATTTACCTCATGAATATAGATAGAACATCGAAGTGACTTAGTTAAGTTGGGTGAATACAAATATTCAATATTATTGTTAAAGATTTTAGGCAAAGAGCGTTGATGATGATTATCGCCCCATGGAGTTTCATTTGGCATCACGATCTCCATGATGCTTTCGTCAGTGGAAAATATGATGTTGAAAGGGTATGAATATAGAACTGAATACTGATAATGGTCAACCTAATTTACTAACATAATGGAATCAGTATCAGGATTTGTCAAACAAGATGAGTAAGTGGGTTCATATACTAGCTCAATGGTATTGAGCAGAATATGGTCACCAAATGAGTTAATATTAGAGATATTAGGTACTATCCATGTATCAATTGGAAAAGTAGAAGATGAAATAATGTTGATCAAGGAAACCAAATTGGGAATGTCAGGAGGTGGGAGTGTGAAAGTTCCCATCAAAGATGAGTCATTAAATAATCCTATCCCAACATGTTTATAAGGGCATTAGGATTCACCTACGAGTGGAATACTCTTAGTGATTTGGGAATCAGTAGGAAAAGAGGCAAGATGATATATGGCCACAATTCCCCCATGGAGAGGGAAAGAAAGAATCCTAAAATAGGCTGAGACGACGACTACCATGGCATAAACCCATGTTATTCCCAGTAAGAGGTTATAATCTAAAGGTTTGTCAATGACTTCAAGCTCTACTGAGACTGTTTTATAACTAGTTCCACTTGTAATGAATTCAGGATACCATAAGTTTTAAGTCCTCTCCCATAAAAATATTTAAGGGTTTATGGTGATTGATTAAGTTATGGAGAACCAATGGATTTCCAACATGAAGGTGACATGATGCAAGTTGAGGCACCTTCATCCATGATTGTGCGGTGGATAGTTTTACTTATAACAACAAATTGACTCATGAATGCTAGTTGGGGTGGAAGTTTAGGAGTATTATTTTCATGATTAAATACAACAAGGTTCAAATTTAAAGGATCTACTCCTCCAATCACTGCTAGTAAGGATTTTTTTTGGGCACAAAAACTCTACAACACCTCAAGATCTAACATGGATGAAGGAGTCTGAGTTATATCATCAAATATATTGTTATTTTGTGAAACTATCACACGAGGGTTAAAAGTTGAATTATGAATCATTCCTTTAGGAGGTTTGATAGTTAATTCAGTAGCCAATTTCTCTATATTGAGAGGACCAGAGGTAGGTTGAGTAGAACTGGAAGGCTGATCATCAACCTTTCCAGTTGAAATATTTGGGTTTCCATAGTCCTTATTCTTTGTAGCCACTAAGACGCCATTCTTGTCCTAAAAGTAGTCAACATCATTACCTAGGAAGAGGAAGATGGATTTTGTGCAACCATATTTGTCTCCTAGTTTGGGAAATGATTTTTCAAAATGAAAGGTGCAATGGATGAAAATTACAAAAACCTATTGATATTTGCATGCTTTGGGAAGTATTTCATGAAATTTTTATCATTACAGATAATACATGGGTAACGAGGCTTTCACTTCTCATCAAGAGACTAGTTCTTCTTCTTTTCCTATGGTAGGTTCTCTTATTTATTCTCTCATTTACACTTTTTCTTACTTCCATATTGCTAATATTTTCTTTTATTGGATTAAACAAGGTTTACCTTTGAATTACTCACAAGAGTAGGATTGTGAGGGTTTTTATTTGTCATAGCAGGAGCATATTTGAAATTAGTTAGATTATAAGGCTTTCTCATTGATTTTTGACCAGTGAAACGAACCACACCCTTAGCAGTGTGCGATTATTTCTTAAGAGAATGCAGAATAGTATCTTAGGGTCGCAAAGCATTGGGTATCTTATCATAGAGCATGCCAGATTGGGTATAAATTAAATCTAGATATTGAGCATGAGAAATTACTTTCTATTCAGTAACAACTCCACATTTAGAAACATCCTCAATTATAACATACAAAAGTGATTTGATGAATCACTCTGCCAATAGCTAATCAGGAATGTAATTTTTGACCAATCAATTTTGATGCCTCCACTCATGTATATGATATGATATTTGGGTGGAGTCAGATTGTTTCAAAGAGGTCAAAAGATCGACTCTAGTTTCATAACGAATATGAATTTGAAAATGGGTAAAAAATGTGGTTTCTAAAGCATTAAATTTGTTTAACGAAGCTTGTGGTAATTCAACATACCACTTAGTCGTCGTACCAGTAAGATTTCTCTGGAAAGGTTGTAAATGAATTGAGTCATCATTTAAGAGTTTAGAGGAACACAATAAATGATAGGTCATAATGTGAGTGGACAGATCTTCCCCAATATTTCCATTAAATTTTGGAATGTCACTCTGCATTTTGGTAGGAATAACCTAACACCAAGGAGAATGAAAAATTGTACCAAACATTTGCCGAGATAAATCTAGTAACTCAAGTGTTGCAAAAAATGGAAATTGTCTATTAAAGTTTGCCTGTAGAGGTTTACCTTGTGGGTAAAGGTTAACCGAGGGTGGAGGATATCCTGGGTATGAAGAAATGAGTTAATCAACCAATATTTGAATTCTAGGATGAGGAGGATTTTGATAACCAACATAACCATAACCATGTTATCCAGCTCCATGAAAACATTAACAAGCTTGGACCGAATTGAGTTTGGATATGTTTACCTTGATAAGCATGTGTGGTATAGTAGGGTCAACAACAAGCATCTGTGGAATATTTTCGTAGATCTATTTTTTATCATTCTAATATTGGGTTGACTGACCAGCACCTGTGGCATGCCATGCATGGGTAGTTTTACTTGGATCGAAGTTATTGGCTGACCAAGAGGTGGAGTTTGTAATGCACCTTAAAGAGGCTGGGTATATGGTATTTGAGAAATCATATATACCATTGGAGTATTCTTTATTTGGAACACAACCAGAACATGTTGACTCCTTTGAGGTGTAACTTGGGCAGGCTGAGGTATAGTTTGGACAAATTGACAAGTAGCAACCTGGGGCGTAGCCAAACTAGGTTGAATGGGAAATGTAGGATGCCAAGGACTAGTATCCATTCCTGGAAATGGAGGAATCTTAGGAATATGACTCAAATAGGGTGGAGCACCAACTTGTAACATTTTATCCGCAAATCGGAACATTCCAACAACAAGTTTCCCCTATGCTAAAGGATAATATTGTGTGGATACAAATTCCCCCCAGTAGGAGGGTACCATGTGTAGGATGGAGTAGGTTGTTGTAGGTGTCCCAATCCATTGGGAAATTTACCATATTGTTTCTTAAGGGGGTTGGCATGCAATAGGTGAAATATATTGTGAGGCACTCATCAAAGAGGGACCAAATGGTATTCTAAATGAAGATGATAAGGGAGAAGTCCATGGACTAGTCAATGCCCCAAAAAATGTTCCATACAATGACTAGTAGCTAGGTGGTACTGATGAACTACCATAAAAATGAGTTTCTAGTGAAGTTACAAACATAAAAGTTTCTGAAACTTCAGTTGACTCACTAATGATAGCAAACATGGGTTGAGAGACTGTCACTAACTCAATCATGGTTAAAATTCTCAAAGGGTTTTTCTAATGGAAATTCAAAGGTGAATAAAAAAGAGGAGTCTTAGGTGAAGGAGCTTTCATTTGAGTATAAGGGGTAAGAAAAGGAAGAGCTTGATAAAGAGGAGTCCCTCTTCAATGGATAGGATATGAAGGTAGAAAATCTTCTTTAGTAATTTCATCAATACTCAAAATACTGGATGGAAATTGTTCTTCACCAGGACCAAAATATAGAGGTTGTGGTTGAGGCAAAGGTAGATAAAGAGGAGAATAAGTCCCTAAAATTGTCAGTTAAGTTATCTAAGGTTCCTCAGGTTGTATAACCTTAGGTTTTAAAGTATTTGAATCTAGAAATCAGGTTCAATGACCTGAGTTTCTAATGTTTCAAGGGCTTCATTTTTTACTGCATCAAACTCGCCAGTTGGTAAAAATGTAATTTCAGGTTCAATACTTATGGGAAGTGACGATTCTGGCTAATTAATTTCGTATGTGGTTCCAGAAGGGTAATTTATAAAGCACTATATTTGGTAGTTTGTGTTTTATTTTTCTTACGAGGACTAGGTGTATCCTCTAGAGGTAAAGGATGCAATATTTGAATTCTACGTGAATGACGAGGTTGTTAAGGATGCTCTTCCATGATGGATTAATAAGTTTTAGAAATTAAAAGCAGAAATAAAACAAAAAGGGGTAACTAAGAAAAAGGGTTTACCAAGTTACAATGAATTACAATATACCATTTCCAGTACGTGTTGGTAATCTCCCCGAATTTCTTGTTCGGTGTATCACAGTAAATAGGGCAACCAAATTGGTTACCTATGGCATGATAGAAACCAAATTGGCTCCTTGAAAATATACTTGGGGGTACGTGGAAGCACAGTCCATGGTAGTGTTTTCTAATATGCCTTGTATGATATGAAGTCTTCCTATATACATTTCATACAGGGAGAACCATCCGATATACCTATAGGTTCGTGGAGAATGATCCAATATACTTACGTACATGGAATATTGAATAAAACCAGAATGTTACACAAAAAGATAATGAAAAATATTACATTTAACGATGTCGAAACACGTCTTCTAGTGTAAACCTCTATATGTATCTTTAATGTTCTAAAAGCTCCTCAGGTTAATTGAATAAATTTTAAATTTGATCTTCAATTAAGTTTTGATTTCAAGCCTCACGGTTCGAATTCACCTGAACTTCCTATGATGCAACTATCATGATGAAAATAACTCGTTCATTTTGATGATGATCTATCTACTGGAAGGAAGAAACAAATAATGATGAAAAAAACAAGAGCTTCCTAAGCAGATCTTTCAATGTACTATTCCAACACAATTCGAAAAACCCTATATGTAATGAAAAAATGGGGTTTTTTCTTTTCAATTTTCGAATGCGATGAAAGTGAAAAAATAAGCTAGATAATTGACCAAAATAAATCAAACAAACTACAACTATAATATTTAAATTCTTTTTATTCAATCAATAATAAAACCAACTGTTCACAAACCCTAATTGACAAGAAAAAATAAAAATAAAATAAACTCTCATCAAAATGGAAACAAAATCAAATGTAAACACACTGATGGCTTTACAAAGACAATGACTAGCTCAAAGACTTAGGAAACTTAACTATATGAAATAAAAAATTAGAGCAAGGCAAGGAATCACTGTGATGCCTCACACATACCGAGAGAGACAAGTGCACTCGATTGCTCTGTCTTGGATCAGAAAGTGTATTGGGGCGTACTTTGTTCAAAAAGTGAAACAAAAACCTTACCAAGATCAAAATATTGTATTCTCAAGACTAATTACTCTATAAATAAGTCAATTTAATTTATAATGAAAGGTATAAAATTCATAGGCAAAGGAAGCCACTATAGGAACATCTCGTTCCCTAGTGGAGTCACCAAGTTGTTTGACGAAAAATTCTATCCTATGGATAAAAGTGAATCCCCTAGATCTAGTTTCTTGAACTAGAAACAAAAGAAACAAAAAAATTGTGCATTCCTTAGACAAATTAGAATATATATGAATGACTTAACTTCAATCCAATGCATGTTCTCTTCTTCTCCCTGCTTGTGAACTTTAGCTCTATCTCTAAACACTATAAATGTAACCTGCAAAAAAACTATAACAAGCATGAGAAATACAAGATAAACATAAAATAGACTAATATCTCTAACCAATGGGTCAAGAAGGAATTGGAATACATATGCATCAAATATACATAAGTATAGGAAAATAAAGAATTTTTTATTAATGAAATGTAGGACAAGAATTTTTTATTAATGAAATGTAGGACAAGATTACAACCCTTTTATATATCTTAACTATATGGATGTCTCTGATTTAACTTGTCCTTCCTTAGCCACAAAGAAAGCCTTCAATCATGACTCAAGGATGGTAATGGATCCTTAGGTAAAAGCAGCAACATCAGGACATAGCTAAGAGTCTCCAAAATCCAACCCAAACTATGTGGGAGGAAGTGAATTTATAGGGTAAATAGGGTAGTTTGGGTTTTACCAATCTAGGGTTTAGATCCACATATGGAGGATAAGCTATAGTGATAAGAGATATGGCCTCTAGGATATGAATTGGAGATATCAATAAATAGTAAATGGTTATAACCACCGTATAAGTTTATGGAAAGAAAATATTTGTAATATTTTTTTTATTTTTCCCATGATTATAAAACCATCGCACGTGTATCAAAGTAAACATGTGCTAGTCAGTGCAGTTGTTGAGTTATGCAGCATGAAACTAGTGTAGGTGGCTAGAAGGTAGGGTGTGTTGGGGTAAAAAAATAGGTTTTTAAGTTGATTAACAAAAATTTCTTGGAATTTTTGGAGAGATAGTGCTTAAATATTTGCAAAGGGATAATTGCAAGGTGTTAAGGATGTTGATTGATTCAGTTTAAATGTAATTAGAGAAGATGTTACAAAATGACTTGTAACAATATATTAGTGGATAAAGAGAATTGTGATCTATGTCATGCTGGACCAAGCTTGGACAATTGAAGGGTCCACATCCTGAGGTTTGGGCCATGGGTGTTGGTTGTACAATGAGGAAAAGGCACACAGGTGGAGCAAGTGCTCTATACTCTTGTTGTGTATCAGGTGGAGCTCGAAAAAAGTTCTAAAATTCTTGATTCTTTTATGAACAGGTAAAGGTCAGCTCTCTAGACTCCCATGGAGGCCATTTAGTGGAAAGGATAATATACTATGGATTCCTGCAGGATAAAGTTTAAGGCACTAGTTTATATATTTCTGATGAGAAAAGTGGGTGGAGGGTATTGGCCCCCTGGATTCTTATAGTTGAGGTGGAGAACCGTTATTTCTAGATTCCTTGAACTGATTGTGGGGTGGAATGAAAGCAAATATGGATTCCCTAAATCAATTATGGGGTGGGGATGTAGGTGTTCTATATTTCCTGACTTGATTTTTCTTGGGTGGAGACATAGTTCACTCTAGATTCCTGGAGGTTAGGTGGAGGCGCCCTGGAATTTGGATTCCATATTTTAGAAAAGGGTGGGGGTGGGACCTGGAATCCCTTGATAGAGTGATGGAAAATACAAGAGGTATAATATAAATTATTGTGATTTCTTTACGATAAATATCATGAGATATTGTATACCATGTTATAGGGAAACATGGGAATCTCCCAGTATAGGTGATTGGAAGATGACCGTGATATATATATATATATATATATATATATATATATATTGTATGCCATGTTATAGGAAACACAGAACATTCCAAGTATAGGTGATTGGAAGATGACCGTGATGTGATATATATATATATATATATATATATCCATTGAATTGCTAGGTACAAGCACATGTTCGTAGGAAAATACATTGTAAATGTTGTACCGAGTTGCATGTATAAAGCTCCATACCAATTGCAATGGTTTAAAGCATGTGTTGTTTGTATATGGTTATTGAACACTGAGGATGATGCTACTACAAGGGGGATGGGTTTCTGATAGCCTCAGGATAATTCCACTTCATTGTAAATACTTCATATACTCAAATTTTAATAAAGAGTTTTGAGAATCAAGACAGAAATTCTAGAGTTTGAGAAGGGAGATTTCTTGGGATTTAAAGAAACTTGACTTATTTTATGAAAATTTGTGAATGGCTACTAGGTATGCCTTTAATTGGGTTGATCATATTAGTTAATGGATCAAGGGTAGAAAGGACAAAAATTAATGAATGATGGGTTGCATTGGCAGGTGGGATGGTTTAATTCAACCAACAAGAAGCAAAGGGGAGCTAAGGTTAGGAGGAGATTTTTGAACAAGTTTTTCAAAAGTATTCTTTTATACAGTTGGTGATTATCCACCTAACAAAGAAAAACAAAGAAAATAATCCTGCAAAACCATTTATCTTCAACACAATCTTCAGATATGGAAAAAAAATGTGAAAAACCTTGCAGAAACACATGCAAATACTAAAAATAATATCCCAAAAATAAATATATTGAACCCAATTTAATGTAATTAATATTTTTATTATTGATTAAAACACACGCTGGAGAAGTAAATCGACATGGGTCGATAACCTCCTCCATGGGATGGGTCCTTTAAGTCCCTACACTTTTGGCTACTGCTTCTTCTCTCTCTTCTTGGTTGCAATGGGCGAGATAGAGAATGATGGTAGAAATTGGAATTTGTAGATCATAAGTAATGAGGGAAGAATGAAGACGATTATTATTATCATGTGTAGAGAGTGAGGGAAAAACCTTTGTATTTATAATAAAATTATAGGATAGATCTAGATCTAGTCAAATAATAAACTATTTTTAGACCAAATCAAGATCTAACCATTCTGAGTATCGTATTATATTTAAGAGAGGAAAATATTAATAAAACTGTCAAAAATATTTATTTAGTGAACTAACTCAGAAAATTATGGTTTATTGAGTTAATTAGGAGCAATATTTAAAGTAATTAATAAATGAAAATGATTTATTAATTACTTTAAGGACATATGGTCAAGGTGAGTTAGAAATAATTAATAAATAATGATTTAATATCTATTTCATAGGAGGAACATGTGATGATTAAGGAATAATAATAAATAATGCTTTTAAGGGAAGAGAGATGGAAGTGGCGACCAGGGTTTCGTTGTGCAGAGTAGTAGAGTTTTAGTTTTCCCTCATGCTTAATGGAGAAAACGGAGTTCAAGGGCACCATAGTATTGGGAAGGGTTATGATATGCCTACATCTACAATCTATATTGCATTGAAGACATTATATGGCTCACCCTTTGCCATAGGAGAGACATTGCTTGTTTCGGTAAATCGGTTTGTGAATGGGGCCGCAATTCCTTCCCCTGGAGAGTCCCCTGCAGAAGATTTGTGGAAAGAATCATCAGAATGGGCGTCTATTCTCCTGCAGAGGGCTTTGTATGATCGATATGGTGGATAGGGGCTAGATCTGAGCTACAGAGTAAATATTCTAATGGATCGGTTATTTTTCTCAACAGATCTGAGGGTATTAGGTTTGGTTTCTAGAGCGTTGGTGATCAGAGATGGGGTTCCCACCTTGCCTCTATCGTCTAACTTGCTCCACCAGGAATGCCCAAAATGGTTAATACTCTCCCTAATCATTGAATTTTTTTCTTGCCACCCTGTTTTCATTTATTATATCTAGATACATGATGGTTGGGGTTCCTTACTCATTACAAGGGCAGCGTGGGGGTTAGAGGCCCACTTGTTACCTCCACAAAACATGTTATGGGAGCGGTGGGAGTTTTTATCCACCAATGGGATCTCCCTATTTTTCATCCCTATGGCCCTTACACAAAGCGATTGCTCTGTAGGTTATGTCTGCACAAAAAACTCTAGAACAGACAAAAGAGTAGGGGTCAATTCTTCCGAGCCCAATTTTCATATTTTCATAAATACCTTAGATGGGAAATCAAGAACCCTTTGGGTACAGGAGATGGAATTTATTATAGACCTGAAGCATAATATCCAATTCTCAACACGTATCTCAGCTAAAAAAAAAATCCCAATCTTTTTAGGGAAGTTGCTACACGAAGAAGACCAATTAAAATAATACCACATTGAAAGGAATTCCTCTATTGTCCTGAATCTAATACTCAAGCACTGTACTCTAGGAGAAAATACAACTGCTAGAACCAAAAAAAATAGAACAACTGGACCCATAAGGGGAGCCAACACTTTCAAATCCGAGTCCTCAAATGGAGGCTTGTACAGGAACATTCTGCAGGGGGGGAAAAAGCAGCAACAACATCCGAACCAACTGAGAATATTCTCAAATCATACATTGTGGAGCAACTGAAATGCATGCCATATCTGAACATAAATGCACTAGAGATTGAGGAGCATCGCTCCACATTTGAATCACAGGAAGTAATATGTAGATTTAACTACTTCTGGCCAAAACCAATGGAGCTCTTTCATTGGATCTTCACCAACTGGACTATGGATTGTGATATCCATCTTTGTTCCAAGGGGTATTTTATAGTCAAGTTCTCCTCTACGGAAGCTAGAGATATCATTCTCAGGGCGGGACCATGGTTCTGAGGTTCTAGCGATCTCTTCATCACACCTTGGTTCCCTAATTTTGACGCAAACATGATGGAGATAACAAGAATTCTAGTCTGGGTCCCACTTTATAATCTCCAGCTCCATTTTTGGAATGAATATGCACTAGAAGGCATTGGAAACACTATAGGGAGATACATTAAAATAGACATCCAATGTTTGGAGGAGAGAATATTCACTTTCGCACGAATCTGGGTGGAAGTGGACCTCAGAAAAGGGTTACGAGAAAGTATTCAACTGATTCATAACCAAAAAAAATGGAAGCAACATCTTGATTATGAAAACACTACATTTAGGTGCAGGATATGTAGGAATACCATAAATTTACAAAACACATGTCCGGATGGCAAAAGAGAAAACATAAAAAATAATAAGACATGGAAAGCATCCAAAGGGTGGCAATTCCCCTCAGGTGCACCAGAGTAAGAGACATAAGAAGAAGGGGATATACCCATACAAAACAATAGTAAAAAAAATACTTCTAATCAAGGGGTACCAGACCATGATGCACAAGACCCATTTGAGTCTAATGCGACGCCTTAGCCCTCACAAACCATGGTGGATCCTATGCCAACTAAGGATCGATATGTTATAAACTCAGGTGCACATAAAATATCTCACGTGTCTGAAATCTCATATTCCGAGAAAGAAAATTATATGAGGAACAATGAGATGGCCTTGGTTACTTCTTCCCTACATTCAGGGACTTGGAAGATCATTCAAAAGAGAAAAGGAAAGCGTGAAAATCCCAACCCTGATGGAAATATGTAATTATATGGGTAGCCTCGCTACAATGTTTTCTTTCACACACGGGCCCTTTAGGCATCTTGAATGCTTAATTTCATCTACAAAATGTATCTTTTCATTATATAATAATAGAAAGTTGCATATTTTTTATTTGGAAAAAAAATAATAAATAATGATTTATCTAATTATTCTCGGGTAATTTGGTCAGAAATAGTTAATAAATAGTGATTTAATAATTATTTAAGGGAATAATAAATAAATAGTGATTTAATAATTATTCAATGGAATAATAAATAAATAGTGGTTTGTTTAATTATTCCTATGGTTTTTTGGGTTACTTTCAGAAATAATTTAGGAAAATGGTTCTCTAAATTATTTCCTAAGGTGAAATTGGGTTTTAATGTGTAAAAATACATACTACATACTACATGCCATATTTCGCTAGTGGAAAATGGATAGGTGATCACTTTTTAGGTGATAACAAAGTGCCCACCAATGTATGAGCATTAGGAGCACATTCTATGACCAAAATACATTGTAAGTTCACTTTCATGAGACACTGAAAGGGGAGTCATATAGATAGAGAGAGAATGGTACAGTGCAGCATAGATAAGGACTAAAAGTAGAGGAGGCAGGACATACTTGTCAGATAAAAGTCTCCTTTATGGTGTGTACATGACCTCAATGAGGTGGGGGAGGCATACCCATTCTCACTGAGACAATTCAATACAAATAATAATGGTGCCCCAAAAAATGTGGGTCTGAGCAACATAATACATGATACGTGATTTTTTGGCATCAATGGGCCAAAAAATAATACAATGATACAAAGAGTTCCATATACATATGTGCCTAGAATACAAAGGCCATGAACAGAACAATGAATATTGATGAACTAATTACATAGGATTAAATTCCCCATAGACGATATGAGGGGGAGATCACAACCAAAGAAGCCTTGTTGAAAAGGAAAGGTCTCTGAACATCTGAATGAACCATCTCAAGGAGGGTCTCTACGACGGGATCTGTGATCAGTTGAAATCAAACTAATGAAATATATGGAACTGAATTTGAGGATATATCTTGAGCTATTGATTGTCGAGCACGTGGGGAATACCTAAAGGGCCACCCCCTCATGAGGTCTAAAACATCTAACACACACCCAGGGAATATTGGGATAATATACTAAAAGATTGGACCACCAAGTGTACAATTCTCTATTGTGCGATAATGAGCTAGAGTCGAGCACTTAAGAAATGATCAAGTCAAAGGACAATGATAGTTCCCCTTGCTTGATCTAGGGCACCTAATATTTAAGAATATGGATCCAAGTTAGAGCACCCTCCAGGCTGCTCTCCTGGAATAAATGTGTTGAAGTCAACAAGGGAGGACCCACCAAAGAAAAGGAAATGAAAGCTCCTAAACAAAGAAACGAGGAACATAGAAATGTTTCTAATAGAGACTAACACCAGGGAGGATGACAGGAAATGAGGGGTGGACTTATGAATTCCTTTGTTAGATCATGATATGCAAGGTTGAACTAGTAGTGAGTGACACGATTTTGGAGGGGATGGTCAATTACTTAGATAAATTTTGTTCAAAGATAGATCATGATAGATGGGGGCCAAATATGGGAAAGACAAGTTGAATGTAATGCATGGAGGAGTTATATATTGTAACATGACTCAATGAGGTTCTAAACAAACTCCATGGAATATAATGGTGACTCATCTTTGATGTTGTGAATAAGGGTGACTTAATGGTGCTGCCACAGGGGATAGGCCCAAAGGGGATTATGAAATAATGAGTAAAAAATGGTTTCTCATGACGAAACTCGACACATAAGTCGACATGTGGAAAGATAAAGCAGTTCCAGAGTATGAGTGATCGGTATGAAGGTATTTGATTTTAATAGGTGGCAAAGTGAGACCTCACCTAAAAATGTCTTTCGAGTGAAGTTTCAAATTAATCTAAATGAAGAGAGACCCATTATAGAGCTCGGTGAGAGATTTATAGAGGTACAAAGGGTTTGTCAAATTGAGATACGATGAGCCTATAATGGATAAGGGAAAATATTAGGTTTTCCCTATAAAAGGATTTCTTCTCCCCAATTCAAATTCATTTGTGCATTGTGTTATTGGTGAATTTGGAGAGGAGGAGAGAGCCCTAAAACTTGGTGATCTTGTAGTGGAAAAAATGATTGGTGGATTTGGGATTTAAAAATTTCAGGTTGGTGACCTTACTTCTCTAAAAATGGCCTTAATTCTTCTTGGAATAATGGTTCCTAATGAATAATCAAGGTAAGAAAAAATTTAGGAATGAACAACTCGAGGAGGTCTAGAATCATCCTTTCCCACGAAGTCAAACATGGGGATTAGGTCATAAGTGTGGCAATGAATAGAGTATAATATTTGAATACATTGTATCAATGATCTAGTATATGAAAATTATATGTGCCTCATTAATGAGACAAATAGGACAAACTATCCAAGGAATGAAATGATAATCGACCATACCTAGATTATTAGCATCTAGGTCGAGACTGATGTGAATTAAGTGAGAAGGTTTCGAAGGGGGCATCATGCCCCCAAGCATGGGATATCCCCCCCAACATATGGTGATGGGGGGGTCTAATCGATTATGCACGTCACTATTTTATCTTGCTTCATTGTGAAAAGAGATGATGTGATTGATGGCATGATGCTAAATTTTAGACTTGTGGAGGAATGAGGTGTTTCGTTCCCCCTCTTTGAGCCAATTGATCCTTGTGTTAGCCCCCTATGAATTTTTTGACAAGCAAACAGGGGGCTAAATTGTCTTTGAGCCTTCAAGGAATGCATTCCCTCTGAAAACACATCATCCTTGAAGCCTCCTTGTGCCTTTTTCCTTTGATTAATCCTCACTATTGTTCCCAGTTTTAAAGCCTCTCTGTTTGTGAAGAAGAATGGCCAAAAGGCCTCCTTTTCCCTTGTTTAATTTCCCACTAAACCTTTGTTTTCATCCCCTTGTATCCCCTTCTAATTCCCTTCTTACCCTTTAAATCATCTCAAATCCCCTTTTAACCCTTCAATTACCTTTTGACTAGTTTAATACCCCCCTTATTCTCTCTACCATTTCCCTCTTTAGCCTTAAAAATCCTCCTTTTTGGCTTAAAAATCCATCTTTTAACATATGACAGGCTTAAGCCCCTTTCGGCCAGCCCCCTTGAACCACTTCCCCATATGCCCCGAGCGCCGAGACCAGGTGCTTAAGCCTTGGGCACCTTACCACAATCGGAGGTTTCGCGGGGCGCATTTTCTTTGTTCCGCTTGTTTTCCCTGATGCGATTGGACTGTGGTCTATCGGCTTCCACAGCGATCCCTGCCATCGATCTATATAGATCCGACAGCCCAGCGCTAATCGCATCGCACCAGTCGTTCCCCACCAATCACCCCTCCGATGGAATGTGGGACATCGATCTAGTTTAAGATCGGATGGCTGGCGCGTAATCGCACCATCGCAGGCCCATTCCCATCGCTATTGACCTCCGCCAATTACCGATCCCCGATCCATTCTCCGCTGTTGATCTCTTGGGATCCAACAGTTTGGATCTCATCGCTCCCACTCATCGCATCAACCTTCCTCCCTGCCAATTGATTCTCCACCGTTGATCTATCACTCTGATCCAACGGCCATCGCATAATCGCAACATCGCTCCAGTTCCAATTGCAAAGGTCTTACTATGTCACCCTCCGTCCCCCCGATTGCGACCCAATGATTTGATCGCGATCATCCGTTGATCCAAGATCGATGACCCATATTTCATCGCGTCTCCCTCCATGTTTCTTCCATTGGACCTTCCCAAAGGTTCATCTTTTAACCTCCACTGTTGATCTCCTCCTGAGATCCAACGGCTCAAAGCTAATCGCCCTCCACCCATGTTGGGTCCCACATCATTGGCTCTGCTTCATGCGTTTCCCATTGATTTCCTTTGTAATTTTCCCAAGAATTAATCTTTGGGTTTTTACACTAAACATCATTTCTCCACCTGTTTTTAACCATTCTTCCACTATAGCCACTGTTTCCACACTCGTGCCACCATTCCTCCAGGACTCTACAGCATTGCTTCTACCGCCCCTGGATTTCATGATTGGTTTATTTCATGGTTGTAGGTTTTACAAAGTGGAAGTTTCACTCTGTCTCTGTAATCACAACCTTTTCGATTCATAACACAAAGAGGCCATTATAGTGGCCAAGTGAAGCAGCAGAGACGGATTTGAGGGATTTAAGCTCGTAATTGAAGATTTAATGGGCTAATCCTATGTTCAAAGGATTAAGGCGCAGTTTGAAGACTAAAGAGTGCACTAGCAAGTCATATCAGCGCTACATAATAGCAGAATGCGTTTTCTCCAGAGGTACACCTTCCTACAGCAGTCTCCATGCCTCCTCGAGCCCAGAAACAGTTAATTACTCTGACAGCAACTTCTTAAAGACTGTCAGGACTACAGTTATGGAAGCATGGAGACCTGAAGACTTTTCAGTCACCTTACTTGCTTCAGAAGATAGAACAGAGGGCGTTACAACCAGAAAGTACTCCAAAGAAACATCAGAGGTCAAATATCGACCTGACAGAGGCTCTGAAACAGTCTACAGAGTACAATGCAGAGTTATTAAGCAGAGTGGGCTTGGAATTTTCCACCACCCTGTCTTAATGGGTCCATTTAATTTGTATCTACTCCTGCTATTATTCATTCTCCTATAGGAATCCCCAAGAACATATTGTAAAGGGTTTTTCTTGTTCGGTTGTTGCTGTTGTAGTTAGAGGGATTCATTTTTGATTGTTAGAACAGTTCTGGGAGAGAGTAGCAGAGTAGTTTGTAATGTAGTAGGCTGGGAGGAGAAGTTTGGATTGTATTCAACCATTGAGCTCAGTGTATGTGACTGGTTTTGCACATCAATTAATCAAGCATTTCACAGGATCCTGGTCTATTACTACGGGTGATGTTTTTCTTATCACGATTGTTTTATTACATTTTCATGTTATTCATTGGTCTTCTGGTATGCATCAGAAATATGGCATAGGATATACCCTCGCATGGTACCCTATGTTTCTACTCTCCCTACCATTGATTTTTTCTGCTGATTGTGAATCTAAGAGCAAATGCATGTAATTTAACCAGTGTAGCAGCCCTTATTCACTGTTAGCAGATGTGTGAGTTCGGGGTTCGCTGCTTAGTTGTTCTTGTTGGGTTTAAGCTGGAAGATTTGGGATACTGGGGATTAGAGTTAGCCATGTCCATTAGGGTCCTTGTGCAACCAGCTGGCCTTTCTAAGATCCCTAAGAGTGGTGTCAAAGCAGAGAATGTCAAAAGTCCTTCTCCGATCTATAGACCCTGCTCTATGTTAAATCTTATCTTTGTTTTCTTCTGGAATATGCTGAAGCAGATATGGAGTTAGATGACCTCTAGTCTAATCTCAAGCTGCCCTTTGTGCCTTCATCGAGTGTTGCCTTTGAGCATGTCTAAGCATTCGTGGAGTTAAATGACCTCTGGCCTGATCTGAAGACTTCCCTCTAGTTTCTTTCCTTATTTCACCTTCACTCTTATTGTTCCATTCCACCATCTATCTAAAATATCCTTTAGTATAGATGACTTTCCCTCTAAAAACCTTGGCTAGTTGTTTGCAAGTAATCTCCTTTCATGACTCCATAGCCTAATGGATGGCACGTTGCTAACCTATCCTCTTTTGCCGAAACATCCTGCTATTTTTCTCCTTTCCTTCCATTACTTTCTCAGTCTATGATCTCATGACTCAACCCAGCAACCAACCAACCAAATCATTTAAAACCCCATGCTTCATACCTAGCCTAATACCCTATTTCGAGCTCCAAAGATATATCATTCTTTGCTTCATGGAGAGATCCATATCCGGGTCCAGGAGGGCTAGATCCTAGGGCCCCAAAGTGGTTATGATGTTGTCTCATCTTTTGGTCTTGCCAATCTGGCCAAAACATGGGAACCCCAAAACCTTGATTTTTTCTTCCATTATATTTCCTCTTATTTATAACATTCCACCAATTATTTGATGAGTGCTTCCTCCTCCCCTTCAACTTCCTTAGTGTGACCATGAAGAATGATCTACTGCTATAGGGTAGTCATTTCCTTTTCTAAATTATGTTTTTCATGAAATACATTTCCAAATTTGTTGTTGTTCCATTTTATAAGGAGAAATTTTATCTATTTGAGCTTCTCTTGGAATACGTACATTTTTCATCCCCCAATGTGTCTCATTCCTTTCCACGAGATTTCAATTTTTTTGATGATATTGAGGTATGAGAGCTAGAATTGTTCAAACGTGAAGGGGAACTTGAGGGGATTTCCAAAGGTTCTCCATGATATGGAGGTGGGCCAATGGTCTAATCCATATCAAAGGAGAATTCTCATAGAGAGCTCATTACCTCTTGTGATGAGTTGTTCCCCCACCAAAAATTTATCCAATTGGAAAGAGATATGCGTTGAACCTACTCTTCTAACAATCCAGGTGAAAAGGTCATTGGTTTTCCACATGTCCACCATGTTTGTTTTCAATGTGCCTTAGGTCTTCAAATTCAAGCTCTATATGTCATCTGCCTCCCTTATTTGCTACCAATGAAGCAATGATGTTGAAGTCTCCTCCTAGGATACATTTATGACGTTCTAGTAGGTCCTTTAAGGAGTGTAGGTGCTTGAGCATATCTTTTTTTTTCGATGGGGCTTGATGTCAATACACATTGGATATGAATCAATGCATATCTATACCTAGTAAGTGAAAATATGTAGTGAGGATAGATGTATTCATAGGTATAAATTCCATACGAATTTGAGAGGGGTCTTAGATAATCCCCAAACCTCTTAAAGATCCTTCTGCATCCACCATCATGCTTCCTGCTCTCTTCCATGATTTTTCCATTATGGATTTTGTTATTCATGATAACCATTAGGTTTGTTTTCCAGTCAATTAGGTTAAGTGACTTAGGTTTTAATAGGATTTTTAAGTTTATGATTTTCAAAATTTCACATGTATGAAGGTCCTTTAGTGATGTTGAAAGGTCATCATTAGTGTTTATGGGAGTCATTTTCAAAGAAAAAACAAAAAATTTCGTTGTGCATAAGTTGATCTAGTCATTATGGTAAATTTGACACTTTTTCATACTTCCGCAGAAAATTCATTGTAAAAAGGTTAGGATTCTCTATAGAATCTCGTGACTGTTTTGTAGCAAATATACCCTCTCAAACATAGGATTTGCTATCGAATTCTATTTTTCTGCTAATGGTAAAAAAAGCGTACAGAGTATAAAAAAAGTTATGGTAAGATATTTTCAAAGTATATTGGCTCATGATTCCTCCTCATTGTCATTTTCCATCATTCTTGAAACACATGTTGCTAAGTAATCCTATCCCCTTTTCACTTTTTCATTCTAATTCCTTGTATCAAATACACCTTATCTCATCCTTGTGAGCTACTCGGCCTATCTCAGTATCGGTCTGGAGGCCTAGGATGTATGTCTAGATTTCTTGGGGTTAATTCGATGAGAGTCAAAAGCTCTGTGTGGTGTCTCTATAAGTCTTTGCAGGTGTCAAGGAAAGGGATGACTATTCAATACACTTTGGAGCCATGGCATCACAAAAGAAGAAATATAAAGGAGGATTTATTTTTAGGTACAAGCCCATGGACATGAAGCAACTAGAAGAATACCCCACATTCTCCCAAGCGTTTCCTAGAGTGGTTTACCTCTGATTTTATCAAAAATTGTAGGGACATCATGGGCAAGTTTCACAAGACATTTCAATCAATTTTATAGGCATAGGTTCGAAAGTGTGAATGTTAATTTTTGCTATTTCCCTAGACACCATTGTGAAATCCATTGAGATCCCCAGATCAAGAGAGTCATGGTTCAAAGTACAGAAGTTTAAATTGAAGAATTGTGATGAATTCTTGAAAGAAGAACACAGAGGCATCGATATGGTTTTAGGCATCCCTAGAACATGCCGTAAAGAGTATTTTTCAAAATTTCTGATGGTGATATAGAATTATTTCACGTGTGAGGGTAGATTCACCATAGTATATCAATACCATTTCAAATTTTTTCTACACTTCACAGGTAAGCAACCCTTATATTTTCATTTTTCTTTGTTTAGGAGCTTGGGAAAAATGGCAGACAAAGATCAGGCCAAACCTCAAACCAGTGATACCTCAACTTTTCACCATGCTCTAATCAAGTTTCTAGTGGTTAAAGAATTAAAAAAATTGAACATAGATTGACCTACATTTTTATTTATGAGTGGTTATGAAGTTGATGTTGTCACCCCTAAGAAAACACTAAGATCTAAGTCCACTACTCTAGGGAAAGACAAATCATTTGAAACAGAACATGTAGCACCATTTGAGTCAGAACATGTAGTTGACCATGATGCAAATATGCAGACTTTGATTGAGCTTATGGAGCTGGAGGTTGAACAAACGCAAAATACTGTGGTGCCAAAGAAAAATTCCACAAGAAAAAAAAAACAAAAACATATACAATGACACATAGGAGAGTTACTAGAAGTCAAAATGAAGGAAGAGGAAACTTAGTAGATATCTTGGAGGCTATTGAAATTGAAGAAAGCTCCATTGTACAGTCTGTTGAAATAAAGGAGACGGAGACTCAAAATAAAAACAAAAGAGCCAAGAAACTATACTTTTCTCAAGATGATTCAGGTTTTTATCTGAAAGCATAGAAAATCATTCACAAGATCACAACAGACAAAGAAAAATATGCCCGAGCAACCATTGATGAAAAAATAGTCACTTAGGAAGTAATTGGAAGAGGAGCCTCTAGCAAAGGAAGAATCCATGAAGAGAAGTAAAGGTAAATAACAGGTACAAGAAAATACTGAGGTAGAGCTTCTGCAAGAACAATTAAGGGATGCTAGAAATGAGGTAATAGAATCAAAATTCCTTTTTTAGGAATTGAAGAAAGACATATCTAATCAACTCGATTATTACAAAGAAGTGGTAGATAGATCAAGAAATATTTTAAAGATGACATTTCCTCTACACAAGATGTTCAAGCATCTATGCAAAATAAATAGGTGGTTGTAGGCAGAGAGGAGAAGGGTGCAGGATCAATCCAAAGACCTAGAAGTACAAATGCAGATGATACAAGTTGAAATTTTGAAGAGGGACCTAAATTTTGTTACTGTTAATGATGATGTTGCTCCATAAGCATGGTAAGATTACACATTTGTTTTATTATATTATGGCTTATGCTATTAAACAAGAATGTATAGGCTTCTACAAATTTTTTGTAGGTGATACACATGTTTTTGAGCTGATAGAAGGAGGAAGTGTAAAATCTTAGAAAATTATGTACTTCCATAGCAAATTCTAGGCTTGAAGGCAGAAATTTGCTACGGAAGTGTTGTAGCTTTCCATGGAGGTAAACATCAGCCATAATTTCAAAAAAATAGATGGTTCATGGCATGTGTTTAACCCATTAACCTCAAGGAAGACCTTGGAATAGTTAGAAAAGTTAAAAATAATGTAGAAGGGTTGATTTTGGTATTTTCTATGGAAGTTCACTACCGAAGTGCGTATACTCTGTTTTTTCCCAGTGTTAGGATATTTTGATGATTTTGGGGTAGTATATATAGTGAATAAGTGGATAAATCATAAGGTAGGAACATGCATATTATTATGCCTCTTGTTCAAGAGTAAAAATCAACAATAAACCTCCACGTGGCTGACTTCTCATCAAGTCAATAAAGCATGCCAGCTCATCAATATAGCTCACCATCTCAACTCAAGCTCGCAAAGTCCTAACTCTAGTGCATTAAACATCCAACACCTAAATAGTCAGTTTGGTTAGATAAAGATGACAAGCATAGTTTGTTATCTTTTTGTTGGAATTATTTAATGTTCATGGATTCCTATTTGAATACAAACTCTATTAAAACAGAAAATGTTCCTATTAATTCTCCATGTGATGTAATCCTATTTGACTTGGGTCTCTATTTCAAGGTATGAAAGTCTAACCCAGGTGGAAGACCATTGTAAAGAGACCTCACTCTATAAATGGGGGAGTTTTTGAGTTTTAAAGGGTTGATGAATGTTATGAGGAAGCTATTGTGTAATTTGTTTCTATCAAACTAATACAAAACTTACAACAACTTCCTTCAAAACCTGAGATTATTCTTGACTTATGTTTTTGTCTCTTCAATTTTTATATTGTCATCAACTTCACGGTATTATGACTACTTGGAATTCATAAATTTATGATCCAATTTCCTTCATGTACTATGTTTTGTTGTAAAATTTTTATTTAAAGTCAATTTTCCTCAGCTTCCATGAACATATTTGCTAGTAATTGAATCTCATTATCTGACACCATGCCCAAGGGTAGCCATCATACACTCCTCCACCTAAATAAACCACATAAAACATAAAAATATTTAGCCATATGAAATATAGATATTATCTTGAGTATTTAATTATTTTCTTTAAGAGAGCCCTCTCTGATTGGAAGTGCTAACTTCCAGTACAAAGTGGTCTGAAATAGTTGTACTAGGTTGATAGTTGAACAACCCAATTGGTTCCTACCTAGTCATAACATATTGGAAATATTTTCTAGATAATTTTATTGTTTTGATGAGGAGGATTTTCGAGAGATCCTATTGGATCCTCCTGCATAGAATACATTGCTTTGAGGGGCTAGTTAGACCCCTTATGTTCCAATATATTATCTTCATGGGAAAACGATGGTTTGAGAAGAGTAGATCTCTAAGATCTTCTTTTATTGGTTTCAGTTGAACAACCTTCTTCCCAATGTGTCTAAATTTTGTAGCGCTGATTTCCATCCTATTTTCTTGAATATTTTACCACTCTTCTTCCCATATTTGGTGGTGATGGTTTAAGCCGTTATCTGAGTGGAGGGATTTTATTTTTGGAGGGAGGTGTTGGGCCATGAAAAAGGTATGTTTTACCCTCATAATTAGCTCGATTTATTACTAACTTTCATATGTTTACCTTCACTTTGGAAATAAATCTATAATAATTAATTGTAAAAGAAGGGTAAAACTAATTATCAACAAACTATGTGATTATCGGCATAAAAATTAACTTTTGGAGTTTTTATGTGTAGGAAATCTAAACGAAATGACTATGGTTCAAATGAATGAACAACAGCAGCCAAGAAAAGGAAAATATTGTGTCATGTTCATGCGAACCATCAAAAGATGAGGAGAATCACACCTATTTCACAATGCAATCTACTGGACAACTGTGAAATCCTCAGGATCTCTTGATCTTGAGGATTCACTATTATCCATTTTTTTTCCATAGGTTATAAAATACTGATAGATGAAATAGAAAGAGAGATTTTTTTACCCATATGTTGTAATTTTACATTATTCACATTTATTCAAGACAATTTTTTTCGCACTCAGTGATGTCGTGCCCTTACTATTGAATTTAATGAAAAATATAGCATTTCCTTCATAATCGTGTTCTGAATATATTATGGCAGGGACTTCTGGAGGCTCTGGGCCCGGTCACTAGGAGCTCAACTACTTTTCTGTGTTAAATTCTTAGTTTTCCCTTTCTGCAATAAATCATTTCCGTATTTCATAGAATCATAGTTAATCTAATTACCATTAGCATTGAGTGGTTTGTGTTTCCATTGATTTGAAGTCTTAGTTCATTTTACTTTCCGTCTGAATGTTATTCTTTCATTTACCAGAGTTATTCAAGCATTTGTGAATGATTGTTGTTCATTACGAGTGACATTATTTTGTTAATCTGTTATTGTGAATTTCAACTGTAGAGCATGAATAAGTTACTTGATGTTCAATTGCTGCAGTATTCCCTTTCTTATTAAATAGATTGCCATAGATATTAATTAGTGATTTTGGTTAAGTGTGAATTCTTGAATTCTTGCATTTCAGTTTTATTTCTGCATGGAATTAATCATAATTAAGTTAAGTTGATTGATTGAAATTATTTCAGTTGTTTTCAGAATTGTTTTGATTGAACTTCAAGAATTAAATATTACTTCTTGCATCAATTTTGAATTCTTAACCTCTGATTTCACTTTCGTAAAATTTTCTGAGCACTCTTGAAATAAACATACTTACCTTAGGTTGATAATTAATGTAGGTATTAGGATTACCTTTAATAGTCATCTTAATGCACCAACATTTTGGCACCGTTGCCGGGGAGAGTGTTTAAAAGAGATGTCTTTTCATTTTTTTGTTGTAAAATAATTAGGTATTGAAAATGGGAGGCAAGATCCTACATGCCTGCAAGTAAAGTGCTTGCCCACTAGCCCTCTTTTCAGCAAATGCATAGACATTAAATAGGAATAGGTGTTTGTCTTTATGAATGAATAGGAAGAAAAAGATAGAAATAAATTTGAACCCCCCATCCAAATCCACTAAACCCAAGGGACTGGTGACCCTTGGAAGAAAAACGTTCATAAACAAAATCATAATAAAATTTGAATCTCAAGCATCCGTAGGACCCAAGACCATTTCCAAAAATATTCCTACTATAATCCCTTAGGTAGCAGGCTCACCATCTGCAACTCACACTGAGATCCATAGCGAAACAAAAGGGTCTGAACAAAGCTTTCAGGTCATAGAACATTTGAGTCTTGACCCTTCACAAGAAAGAAATTCTTGCAACTTTCCATAAGGAGAGGGCGAAACTAGTAGTCTTGTAAAAAAAAACTTACAATCTCCAGAGCCTAGATCTCCTGAAATATTTGTTGAAGGAAAGACACTCGATATCCCAGATTGTGGTAGTGTTGTAAAACCTTTTCCAAATCTGTCTTCTAGTTGAGTAAGAATTAATTTCCCAGATCAGGAAATTCATGAAGGATATTGCCACATAATTGACCAGATGGCACACAGTCAACCCCAGGGAAAAGCATCGACATATGAGTACCCTATTGTTGACCCAGTCATTAATGCCCCTATGAAAGATGTTCCATTACAGAATATCCCTACTTTCCATGGATTAACATTGGAATATCCAGATGCTTTCTTGTTTGAATTTAATGTTTTATGTAGGGGATACGATTACACCACCGACCCTCAGAAACTAAAACTGTTTCCCTCTACATTAAAGGGAGGAGCTTTGCACTGGTTTACGGGGCTTAGTGGAGGGACTATTAACTCCTGGGATCAAATGAATAACTCCTTTCTTACTAAATATCAAGAATATTGTAGGACTAGAGAATTAAAAGATGGAATCTTCAAAATTACTGCAAAAGATAACGAAACACTACAGGAATATGTTGAACGATTTTAGTATAATGTACAAATTTCCCCTTATGCAGCATTATATAAAGATTTTTTAAAAGTAACTATGATAAA
The DNA here is from genome assembly GCA_034641835.2 of Pinus albicaulis. NCBI lineage: Eukaryota > Viridiplantae > Streptophyta > Pinopsida > Pinales > Pinaceae > Pinus > Pinus albicaulis. The sequence goes on from CM076573.1 coordinate 635,522,480, forward strand.
AGGAATGAAAGATGAATGGATAGAAACGTTAAATCTAATGGGGGAAAGATATATCTTTCAGGAAAATTATGACAATATTATTTCATTGTGTGTCAGGTGCTCTAGAGGCAGCACGCGCATTACGCCAACTGGATGGTATGCGGCTACTAGGAATAATATAACTTCAAGCGGTAGTGTAACAAAAACATAAATTGATAATATCCTGGAATATTTCAAGACCGATATCTTGGGCACCCTCACAACACAATTATATGTATTACAAGCCAAGAAAAAGCAAGTGTTAGCAGAACATAACTTGGCCATCTTCTGCCCACACTGTCGAAAGAAGCACAACCAATGAGGATTCCCATTAGACATGATCCAAAAGTGTGCCATCTACACTGAATACCACGCTACTGAGTAATTCCCATCACTTCCAAGGTTGAAAGAAGTTTTCAAGGAAGCAGAAGAAGATACAGAACCAGTGTACTTCATGACTCGGCATCGACAATGGCAATCCCGACCTCCAGGTATGTCACAAGACCCATCCTAGTTCCTTACTTCTTCGCATTTCAATCAACAATGAAACTCCAGAACAACATGGCAAGGCCAATCACCTTTTTCCACTTGGCCATCCCAACCATTCTAAGAACTATATCAGCAAATCCATGTATTCTCATTTACAACAGTAGTCAGTCCTAGAAAAGACTGCACTACTGTTGAGCCACAAATATTTCATTATTATTACCACTTTCTAACGTCTATTTCATCCATTTCTACCATTATTTATCACATTCTACAACATAATTTATCATTTAAATCCATTTTATTATAATTTATGCTCTTATGGATAAGTACTACATATTCTCCTTTATTTATGATAAATTGGCAATTATAATGAATTATTTTTTCAAATATGGTTTATTAATCTGTTCTAACATCAGTCACGTTTTTAGCCTTTAATATCTCTTCCATATTGGAAATTAGATCTCCAACTATTCCAATCCGGAAATTCACTGGGATAGAGAGTGACGGTTTTTCATTTGCTATTTTGGATAAATGAAGATGAATCTTGAAAATCTAAGACATGGGTTTTTTTCAGAACAGACCAATTCAGTTTTCGTATGAGTTTTTTTCCAAAATTCAACTTGGATTGAGATAAATGAAAGGCTATATGAAGGTGATTTTCTCATATTTGTGGCTATTCCAAATTCTTCCAATTTCAATAACATATTTGACTTGCTCCAACTGAGTTATGATATTTCAAATATGATATTGCTGATCAATTTGTTGTAGACAATCTCTGATTGTAATGGTAAATCATTTTGTAATCAAGTTAGTTGTAATTTCCCTTTATTCTCTCTTTATTTAAGAAAATATCAAAGAGATGATGAACAATCTCTGAATTGAATTGAGGAATGAACAGATGGACAATTGTTGGATGAACGAATGAAAATTTGTTGAATACAAGATGAATAGTTGTTGAGCTTGAGACAAAGCCAATAGCTTCATTCTGATGTAATTATTTCTTTCATATATTTCAATGAAGGAAGTTATCCATTTAGTTATACATTTTTTACTTGTATTATGATCTGAGCTTCTTCTCAAGGCAGAACTGAGTCTTGGGTAGTGGGGCCCACTACCTTGGACGAGGTGTTTCCTTGAACATCTAAAGTAGTTTAGTCGTGTTCTTGTTTATTTGAATTTTAATTGTTGTTATTTAAACTAAATTTCCTTTCTTTTAAGTATTTTGTTGTTTGATGCATTTTCCAGATTGTTATTTCTCGCAATTTCTAGATTTCATTTAATTCACTACCCTAGATTAACATTTGAATTATGTTGAGTGTAATAGTTTAATTTTCCAATTCAGCAATATGTGTTTTAATCCATTACTTATTCAAGTCGCGTGATCAGCATAATTACTTTCTTGTCATTTAATTTCTGGTTTTGAGATTTAGTATTGTTTTTGAAGTCTTGCATTTTATTTCTTTTCGAATGAGCTTCATAGTGTAGAAAATAATCATGTATAACCAATGTTAGCTATTGGTATTTTCTATGCGTATATTTTTCTAATTTCTTTTGAAATAAAAGGGTGTTCCTTGTTTTATAACTAATGATTAGGTGATTAGTTGTTTTTATTAAGCAATTAATTTTGCCCAACATTTTGGCGACGTTGCTGGGGAAGGCAGTCAAATAGCACTACCACACTAATATCTGGTTGTATATACATAATTTGATTCTAGGTAGAGTTTTTAAAAGTAATTTCTTTTTATCTTCTTGTTGTAAAAGAATGGGGTATTAAAAATGGGAGGTAAGAACCTACGTAACCAGTAAGTAAAACACTTGCTCAACGCCCCGCTTTTCAGAAAATGCATAGAGGTGAAATAGGATAGGTGTTTGTTTTTTTATGAATGACTAAGTAGGAATATTAGAGGTATAAATTTGGAAAAATATTATCATTTCACTTAAGTGGTGATGTAAGCACTACCCGTTCCACTAACCAATTGACAGGAACATTTGAAGGAGGAGCCTTAAAGCAACACATGAAGAACATCTTCTATAATGGTAAGGAATGGCACACACTGCTACTTTTGATTTTCCTATCAGAGATCTAGGAGGAGTGACACAAACACACATAATTCCCTCATATTCTCTACAAGATTTTCATGGTTTGGTAAATGAGGATCCAGATACATTCTTATTTGAGTTTGAAGTACGTTGTAGTGCATATGATTATTGTACTAATGATAAAAGGTTTAAGGTGTTTCCTCTTACTCTAAAATAGGAAGCTCTCCGATGGTTCATGAGCCTTGGTGGTAACTACATTCAAACATGGGAGGACATGAAGAATGTATTCTTGAGGAAGTACCAAACATATTGCAAGGCCATTGAAGATATTTTCATTGTGATATATGGGGAAGATGAAAGCATGGAGGACTCTATGGAGCGATTTAAATACAACCTTCAAAAATCAAAGCATAAGCATTTGGAAAAAGATATCTTAAAAACACTCCTACTCAAAGGAATCAAAGACGGAATTTTAGAAATATTAAATTTGATAGAAAAAGGTGATGTTTTGTAGCTATCATATGATGATGTTTGTGATTTATGCATAAGGTATTCAAGAGGAATCTCCGAGGCTGGTAAGAATTCTAGAGAATTTTCTTCTTTCATTTCCAAATCTACTACAAGAATAGGAGATATAAGAGTTGAAATCAATGATTTATTTGAACATTTTAAAATTGATTTTATTAGCTCTCCAAATTCGCAATTGAACGTTCTGCAAGTTAAGAAAAATCTAGAAAATTTTGAAGAAGTGTTTTGTCCTCGATGCCGAAAGAACATCCCAGGGGTAACTAATCTTTCCTACCTAGGATTAAAGAAGCATATCAAAGAGATAAAGAAGATACAATTTCATAACCATGGAAATCATGGCCTACATGTATGGTTCAAAACACTTCCTCTTAATTTTATTACTTGCATAACCCATTATGGAATACTCCTTTGTTAGGGCAGCCATTTAAATCTAAATATAACCACCACCAATCTTATCCAGAAGCTTGGCATGGTTCATCTTATGATTACATGACTACTCTCCCTCATCTTGTAGCACAAACACATCATCCATATTCTTTACCATCTCTTCAAAAAAATCTTGCTTGCCTATCAAAATCATCTACTCAACCCAATCAACTACATCATCAAAATCCTCCATGCCCTACCAAATTTCCTATTCAAATCATTCCACACCCTCACAATAATAAACCAGTACAACATGCTTACAGTGTTGAACTGCAAAATTTACCAACCCTTCCCAACAATTCTATCTCACATGCACCATTGCAAAAAAATTATATTGAGATTGGGAAGGCTTAAAATCCAAAAATTGCAGAATTTATGGAAGAACTTCATGATATGAAAACCATTGGAAATCAAGAGAGTCAAGGTTGTATCGAAGTTTTGTTTTACTCCACCATTTTTTTGCAGCATCGCTCCATACTTCAGCAATTTTTGGCACCATCCTTTCAAGGGAAGTTGGTCTCTCATACCCTATTATTTACTAACACGTATTTTTCAAATTTGGGTATGTACATACTTGAGGCCTTATTTCGAAAATGCTACATTGGAAGTAGTCTTACATGTAAGTATATTTTATTTTTCAAAGTAGAGTAGGTTTGTGTAGAAAATAGAATAAATAAGAACATAAATATATAAATTTCTTTATCTAAAAAAAAATTATTTTTGTTGCAACACACTGTGGAAATCAACACCAGTGATAAATGTCTGAGCATATTTACGCATGTAGATGTATTATATTGAATATAATGTTTCTACAGACACTCATATTCATTTTTGCCACCAATTTGGAAAATTTTCTTGAATATCATATTTTTTTGGCTTGCAGTCTTGATAAAAGTTTTGTAAACACATTCGGGACAGTCATCTCTTGAGGGACCAAAAGGGAATATTTTTAAAACCTATTTCTATCCTAAGTATCCCTTTATGTCTACATTACAACTCAATTTTAATCACTCAATTTGGATTTGAAATGAAAACGTTATAGCCAAAATATTGACAGGATGTCTAGGAGGTAGCTCAGGGACACTGATGGGACAGTCAATTTTTGGAGGTCCAAATGACTAGAACTTGAAAACATGTTTCTATGGTATATTACACTATGAATCTAGCTTACAAGGAAATTTTAATCACTTTATTTCGATAGCGTATGAGAAATTTATGACCAAAATACTGATTGCTTATCGTAAATCATCATTCTCAAAACTCTGCTTTTCCAGTTGTTCACTAGAATATTTGATCCATCAATTCTTATTGCCTTCAAAACCTGTTTCTATTGGAGATATATAAGTGAATCTACTTCATTCTCCAATTTGATCATTTGAATCCGTCATCGAACTAAAATTTTATGCTTAAAATACCAACTATTGGTCTAAGTTGGGAAATTGAAAATGACTTTGTTAAGCAGGTTGTTCTAAGTAAATTTGACATATCATCTCATGGAGTTCTTAAAACATGTTTCTTTTGGAGATATACCTATTACCTCACTTTCATTTTCCTTTGTAATCACTCACATCGGACAAAAAAAAAAGAATTTATGATTAAAACACTGCTGGTCAGTATGGTCGACTAATGCTCTTGTGCAGGTGACATATTAATTTTACTTTGTTTATTTTCTTCTTTGGATTTGTTTTACAGAGTAACTACTTGTTATTTTTTTCATATGTCTTGGATTAGGAGAGCTTGATCACCTCTCTTCTTCCATGATTTCATGTTTTATTACAGGTAGACGCTCATTTTTTTGCAGGTCCCAGGAGAATAAAGGAGGTCAATTCATGACCGAGTGATTCTTGAAGGAAATAATAATGACATAAGATATTTTCGTCCAATCATCTATTAAGAAATCTAATTTCATATGATTTTGAGTCTTTCTTGGTGTCATAAGAGCTTGTTGCAAAATTGTCTCCACTATTTCTCCTCAATATGAAGACTTTTTCATTACCTAATGGATTCATAATAGGAAAAATGAAGAATTGATCATTCAAGTCATTTCCACCAAGGAATTTTTCCAAAAGATAATTTTTTTCCCATTTATTCACCATTGACATATTCTTCTTCCTGTAAATAGATTAATGTTCCCTTAGGGAACAACATTTCTGCAACTGAAATCATAGCTGTTGTAACTTAATTTATTTATTTATTTACTCCTTTTAATAAAGTGTTGTTTCTTTTCTAATTTCTATTAGGTTTTTCTGTTTCAGGTGTTTCTTCCTTCAAAGTTTTGGTTTCCATTTCATTAGAAAATGTGCAGGTGCTATATTAAATAAACAGTTTTTTCTTTCGTCCAACGAACATTTGTTATTTTATCAAATGAAGAGTTGTTGTTCCATTCCCGACTGCATATTTTTTGTCACGTCTTTGACTGCGTAGCTGCTGTTCGATAAAATGGACAACTGTGTTTCTTTTGTGTATTCTTGATAACTATCGTTCAATCAATGAAACAATGTTGGTGTGTTTTTTGTTGTTCAATCAATTGAACAACAATTTTTTCGGTGTGTTTTTTTGTTGTTCATTCAATTGAACAGCAGTTTTTCAATCACTTGAACAACAATTTTTTTGGTGTTTTTTTTTTGTTCAATAAATTGAACAACGCAATTTTTTGGTGTGCCTTTTTTTTGGTCAATCAACTGAACAAAAAAAAAAAATTGGTGTGTTTTTCGTTGTTCAATCAATTGAACAACACAATTTTTTTGGTGTTTTTTTTTGTTGTTCAATCAATTGAACATGAAAATTTTTTGGTGTGTTTTTTGTTGTTCAATCAATTAAACAACACAATTTTTTGGTGTGTTTTTTTTGTTGTTCAATCAATTGAACAACAATTTTTTTGGTGTGTTTTGTGTTATTTAATCAATTGAACAACACAATTTTTTGGTGTGCTTTTTTTTTTGTTCAATCAATTGAAAAAATTTTGTTCAATCAATTGAACAACAAATTTTCTTGGTGTGTTTTTTCTGTTCAAACAATTGAACAAGGCAATTTTTTGGTGTGTTTTTTTTATTGTTCAATCAATTGAACAACAAATTTTCTTGGTGTTTTGGTGTGTTTTTTTGTTGTTCAATCAATTGAACATCAATTTTTTTGGTGTGTTTTTTTGTTGTTAAATCAATTTAACAACACAATTTTTTAGTGTGTTTTTTTTGTTGTTCAATCAATCGAAAAGAAAAAATTTTGGTGTGTTTTTTTTTGTTCAATCAATTAAACAACGTGATTTTTTTTGGTGTGTTTTCTATTGTTTAATCAATTTAACAACTACTATTCAATCGACTGAAAAACCATGCTTTTTGTAATAAATAGCTGTTTAAATGAATTTTTTCCAATTTTATGGCCATATAACCATTCTTTTATGCATTTTCTCATGAAAATCATCTTGTTAATGGGGAATGTGCATCTAAAAAGGGGAAAAGCATCGACACTAATAAAAATTATGATCCTTCTACCTTTGATGGATATCTTTATTTGGAGACATTGATATGGCCTAACTATGTAATGGCTTGTTGGATATCTTTTCTTCAGACATATTATAAGGAAATCATTATCTTAATACCATGCTAGGCTTTTTTTTATAGTATCAATGGCTAATATTCTAGGGTAGGGTGATTTAGGAATAAGTGTATCACTTTTATTGGCATTTCTTTTCACTCCTCACACCATCCCTAACTCTTAAGAAGTTAATGAGTCTCTCTCTCTCTCTCTCTCTCTCTCTCTCTATATATATATATATATATATATACAAAAACTAAAATAATATGCAAATCTTTAGAAAGGATAGGGGATCTCATCATGAGCCAGCCTACCATGATCATAGGCAGATAAAAAGTAACATTCCCACAATGGCTATCACACCAGGGCAATGACCTTCTAGCCAAAGTAAAAACTGCTTGAAGGACAGGAGGTATCATGACGAGCTAGCCTGATTACTTTGTTAATTCCTAGTGAATGGCATTGTGGCTATTTGGTTACCATACCAACATTGTGGTATTTCTATAAGAGCAAATAAATTATCTAAATACTAAATAGAGGATTCTCGCTCATATTTGGGTTAAAAAGAAACCTTGTCGAGGCTATCGACGCCTGCTGGTAGCAGTGGCTCTGCTTGTGGCATTGGAGTTTCATGTTAAACAACCAATCATTTTTTCACTTATTCTTACAAACCCATTCTCAAAGGAGAACTTACCATTTGAATAGTGTTATCTTTATAAACACTAGTTTGCATGGTAAAACTAAATATGAATTAACTTAATTTTGTCTGATTATTTAATCCCAATAGTTTTTACCATTCTTTACATATCATGTTCTGTCACTATTTTCCATTAAAGCAAAAATCCTTTTCATAACAATTATTTCTTCATTTTTGCTTCTTAATCATTTTCCCACCATCCTTATGATTTGCACTGATTTGATTGATTTATGCAAGAAGATATGTCATTCTGGTTATTATTCTATTGCATTTATGAATCCATAACGTCTTTTCCTGTGTTGTCTGGTCATGGACACCCGGGGGAAGAAAAACCCTGCCACACTTTGTAATTACTTTCAGCTTGCATGGCTTCCACCTTTTTGCTTCACTTTCAACATCAGCTCAGCCTACATCAGCTCCAAAAAATGCCAATCCCTACATGCCATTCCACATTTTTACGGAGGTAAAACTAGAGGTAAAATATCATAAGTTTCTGATTTATTAAGAATTTAGGAGAATTTCATGAAAATCCATTGAGAATTATTTGTCTGCATTTGTTCCACTTCTTTACCACTTCCCATTTTTTAGAGACACAGAAACTTTTAGTTTGGGGGAGTGTTAATTTCTTTCGTTTATTTATTTTGACCATGCCATCATCTATCGATCTCCTTATTCATTCTCAAAACCTCCCTTATTCCATGTTGTTGTACACCAAGCATACCAATTGTAGCAACTACCTCAATCTGTTTTCTAGTATAGCATGAGGGCATACTAATTCCCTATTTTTAGGGAGGAATTGCTATACATGATGGATGTTTTCTACTTTATTTCTCATTTAATACATATAATTTCATTTTTATACAGTGCAAAAATTGATTTGTGGATATCTTTAAAACTATGAACTAAGTTCTTGTGATTTTTGGACAGCAAAGAAGTATCTTTAAACTACACAAACCCATAAAATATCAAGCTAAATTAGTTTGTAAAATTTCATAAATCATGCACTATCACCTACAGCCATTTTTCTTATATCTCATGATCCATGCATCAAAAAGATCTGACTTTTGGATTAGAGAAGCATTAACATACAGTTTAAATTCAATGTGAAAATTGTTGTGCCTTCACCAACATCGCTAAAATTGAATATTTATTATTTGAGGAAGAAGTCATTTGTTCCATCAATATAATGAATTGGGGTGAACATTTTGATTATTGTATTACAACTTGGTTAATACAGAGGCTTTGGGTTGCATGAGAACATGCAACATATCCAATTTGGGGGTATGTTGGGCCGCAAATATGTCATTATTATTACCACTTTCTAACATCTTTTCATCCATTTATACCATTCTTTATCACATTATTTAGCATAATTTATCATTTAAATCCATTTTATTATAATTTATGCTCTTATGGATAAGTAATACATATTCTCCTTTATTTCTAATAAATTGGTAATTATTATGCATGATTTTTTCAAATATGGTTTATTAATCTGTTATAACATCACTCATGTTTTTAGCCTCCAAGATCTCTTCCAGATTGGAAATTCGATCTACAACTATTCCAACTCAGAAATTCGGTGGGATAAAAAGCGACGGTTTTTCATTGGCTAGTTAGGACAAATGAAGATGAATATTGAAAATCCGAGACATGGATTTTTTGCAGACCAGACTAGTTTAGTTTCTCTACAAGCTTTTTTCCAAAATTGGGCTTGGATTGAGAGAAACGGAAGGTTCTCTGAAGGCGATTTTCTCAAATGTGTTGTTGTGGTCGTTTTCCAAATTTGACTTGCTCCAGCTAAGTCATGATATTTTAGATATGATCTTGTTGATCAATTTGTTGTAGACATTCTGCAATTGTAATGGTAAATCATTTTGTAATAAAGTTAGTTGTAATTTCCCTTTTCTATCTGTGTATTTAAGCATAGATCAAAGAGAGAATGAACAATCTTTGAATTGAATTGAGGAATGAATAGATGAACAATTTTTGGATGAACGAATGAAAAATTATTGAATACGAGATGAATAATTGTTGAGCTTGAGACAAAGCTAGGAGCTTCATTCTAATGTAATTATTCCTCTCATATATTTCAATGAAGGAAGTTATCCATTGAGCTCTATATTTGTTACTTGTAGTCTGATATGAGTTTCTTCTCAAGGCAGAACTGAGTCTTGGGCAGTTGGGCCCACTAACTTGGACAAGGTGCTACCTTTAACATCTAAAGTAGCTTATTCGAATTCTTGTTTATTTTAATTTCAATTGTTGTTCTTTAAAGTAATTTTCCTTTCTTTTAAGTAATTTGTTTTTTGTTGCATTTTCCAGATTATTATTTCTTGCAATTTCCAGATTTCATTTAATTCGTTGCTCTAGATTAACATTTGAATTATATTGAGTGTAATAGTTTAAATTTCCAATTCACCAATGTGTGGTTTAATTCATTATTGATTCAAGTCGTGTGATTAGCATAATTAATTTCCTGTCATTTAATTTGTGTTTTTGAGATTTAGTATTGTTTTTCAAGTCTTGAATTTTATTTCTTTTCGAATGAGCTTCCTAGTGTAGAAAATTACCATGTACAACTAGTGTTAGCTATTTGTATTTTCTATGCATATATTTTTCCAATTGCCTTTCAAATAAAAAGGCGTTCCTTGGTTGATAATTAATGAATAGGTGATTAGTTTTTTTTATTAAGCAATTAATTTTCCCCAATAGCTAGCATAGCCTCTGACATTTTGTATAGCAGTTGTTCTTCATATTTTCTGTACTAGGTCCTTAGAGGCTTTTTTTCCCTAGCTTGGGTGTCTTTTTCCTCAAGATATTGTACACATTTTCTACTATAATGTTTAATAAAATAGCTTTATGATCTGCTCCTATTTTATGTGTTGATATTTCATTGCAATTTCTAGTTTTATGTTGTATATTCCTGTTTTTCCTAATTGGGAATATTACAGTGGTATCAGAGCATAATATTGGCCCAGCCTATGCAGTACAATAACTATGTGATAAGAAGAAGGAGATCCTCTCACAGAGAGGGAGAAACGATATCTCAATAGAAATTGGATATATGTTTATACATACAACAAAGAAGACAAAGGCAAAACTCAAATAACAGGATAGATGGATGAAAAGGAGTTTCCCAAGCTTCTTCTCCAAACCATGCAGGATATTGCCAGAGAAATCAAGGAGATGAGGATGGAGAGAAATAAAGAATCCCTAGAGGGTTTCTACATGGAGAAATCTCCAACATTTCACATCACTGGTATGAACAAATAGTAAGGCAACATGTTTCCCAACGCTCAACTATGCCTACATTCCTAGCAGTGGGAATTGGAGGTGGAGGACCTCAAGAACAAGAGACTCTTGGAGACTATTTTCTAAAGTATGAGTCTCAATCTCAGAGATTCAGAGATAACTTGAACTTTCAAGATTTTTTTCAGAACAAGTACAATAGGAGACCCCGTAATAACAGTAGAAGGGGAGGGTACATGCATAAAAATGATTTACAGTGTGCTATGGGTATATTTTTTCTACCTTCTTTTGATGGGTCATCCAAGTGCACAACCAAGTCTTGGGTGGAGAAAATAGACATATATTTTCAGTTGAACCAAGTACCGGTGATTGAAGCCATCAAAATAGTAGCACTGCATCTTGAAGGTGAAGCTCATGATTGGTGGTTGCATGGTCTTTCTACATTGGGGCATGCAAATGTGATTGCATATGAAAAGTTCACAACGAGACTAGTGGAAATATTTGATTGAAGAGATTCAGAGGCACCCTTTGTTGAGCTAGCCAAGCTCAAGTAGTGAGGTAATCTAGAAACCTATATCTCTGAATTTCTAAAACTTTTCGTTATGGTGCCAGATTTATCTACAACTAAGAGAGTTTATATTTTCATCGATGGGCTAGCAGAGCCTCTGCATGTGTTGGTTAAGTCCACTAAACCAACTACACTCCAATATTCCATTGAGAGGGCTAGAGACTTACAAGATGCTTTACCAAGGGCAAGAGCTCCATTTCAATAAAATCCCACTTTTTATTCAAGGGGAAAGATGTGAAGCTTCTTCCTCCAAAGGAGAACTAGAACAAGGGACCTCTTAGTGATGATGTCTGGAGGGACTTGAGGAGGAGAAAGCTTTGTTTCACATGCCAAGAACCATAGGCACCCAAGCATCAGTGTGCTATAGGGAATACCCACTATATAGAGGTATTCTCTGATAGTGAGGAGGAGAAAGAAGAGGATTCAAAGGGAGACAGCAGCATTGTGATAGAAGGGGAGGATCCACCACCACCAGAAGGTGGGAATGGGGCATTTGCTCCAATTGGAGGTGCCCTTGAATCTTTGCAGGGAGTACCCAAGTATCTAAATTTGAGAGTTTGAGGTACAATTCAGGGGAAACGGGTATCAGTGTTGATAGAGAGTGGGGCCACCTAAAATTTCATTGATGCTCAGTTAGTGCAGATGAGGAAAATAGGCACTAATTATTTTGAGTGATTCTCAGTTTGGGTTCTAGTAGCTAGAACCATGCAGTGTATGAAGTATGTTCTGACGTTGTCCATGACCTTGGGGACATATACTTTGACTGATCACTTATTTGTGGTTGAAATTCCTAACACCAATGTGATATTGTGTGTGTAGTGGTTGATTACATTGGGAAAGGTCACCACAGATTGGGAGAATTTGCAGATGGAGTGGATAGGTAAGAAGAGTGGCCAAATTCAGGTGATTAGGGGCATGCACACCTCTCCATCCTAGAAAGTCTCTGCACCTAAGATGGAGACTGATTTTTGCAGTGGCAGCAAGGAAAAATCAGTCCACTCAAACATACAATCTAATCTAGACCATGATGCTAATTTATTTGGAAGAATTCCGCCGAGAAGACCCCCAGACCAGAAGTTTACCAAAGAGTTCTCACAACAAGTTGCACCACTCATACATCTGGCTAAGGAGGGGACCTTGGGCGAGACTAGCACAATGCAGAGGGTGTTTGATTGGCTAAAAAAGGAGATGAATATTTGTCGAGTATCGGTATTACCAACTATCACCAAGCCTCTTGTGCTGGAAGGTGGTGTTTCAGGAGTAGAAGTTGGCACAATCATGGTGCAAAGGAGCTACTCTATAGCCTTTGAGATTCATAATATAATTCCCAATAGGAAGGAGTCCTCCATGGGATTTTTATCATTTATGCATGCATGGACCAAACTCTGGAAGTTTTGGATGGGAAAAAGATTCCAAGTGAAGATTGACCACCGTAAACTTCAATCTTTTCTTGAGAAAAAACAGCTACAAAGAAGGCAGAAAAAGTGGGTAGCAGTACTCCAGCATGTGGATTTGTCATTGAGCATGTCAAAGAGGGGAGATATGAGGTGACAAGTGCCTTATTACAGAAACCTGCAAGGTTTTCATTGAGGAGTATAGACCCATATTAGGAGTCCCAGCTATTGTTGGAGTATTCCAAGAACCACTTCACATGTGAAGTACTTGATGGGTAGGTGACTAATGAGAGGTACAGAGTCGTGGATGGATTCATCTATTACCAGGATCGGGTCTTCCTAACTAGAGACTCCAAGCTCAAGGGGAATATTATACATGCAACACATGAATCACTCCTTTTTGGTCACCAAGGTTTCATTGGTACATATCAGACCATTGGGGAGAGATTCTCATGGGAGGGTCTCAAGGAGGATGTGCTATAGAATATCAAAGAATGTGGATTTTTCCTGAAGGAGGAGGAAAACAACCATTATGTAGGGTTATTCTAGCCCCTTAATTTTCGAGGAGAGAGATGGGAGAGCTCATCTATGGACCTCATGACCAACTTTACAGTAGTACATGGTAAGGATTGTATCTCTATAGTCATTGATAAACTGAAAAATCATTTGAATTCCTTTTTCATTTACTTACAGTACATTTCTCCACAAGAGGGCAAGCCTCTCCTTGGACTTCATGGTCTTCTTAAGACCAAAATCAGTGGCATAGATAGCCACTTCCTCAATGGATTTGGGCAAGTTTTATTCTATTTTGGGTGTACTCAGTTGACACCCAATGCCATTTACTACTTCCAAGTAGATGAACAAATAGACACAACAAGAAAGTGATTGGGAAGCCACTTACCTCATTATGTTCTAAGGTAGTTAGACACAGAAAAATGTTGGTCTCACTTGAGGGGCTATTTTCACCATCCGACATTTCATATGGCACTCAATGTATCTCTCTTTTTAGTTCCATATGGAGATGATGTTATATTCATTTTTTATGGAATGGGTTGGGAAAGCTAGGTTCCTAGATCCAAAGGCTGGGTCCTGGAGAGTCAGGATGCATTCTGACCTCTTCAGGACAACATTTTTGCAACTCAAGAGCAGTAGGAGTTCTACACAGATCATATATGGTGAGAGAGATAGCGTGGAGTGGACAGTTTGGTATATAATTTTTACAACCCATCTACATTACAGAAGCAGGGGATTGATGAGATTTCCTATGGGCCACATAGGGTGATCCATTTTGTTGTGAGAGGAGCATATAGGTTGGAAATTCTCACTGGGATTAAGATCCAAAAACAATTTCATATTTCATGCCTCAAGAAGGCCATTAGACAACATGTAGTTTCATCCATGGATCTCCCACTTCTTTATGATGTGAGCCAATTGGTTTTATCACCAAGGGCTAACTTGGACACCTGGGAAGGGAAGCTAATGGATAGATTAATTGGATAGCATCTGGTTCAGTGGAGAAGTCTATCAGATGATGATGTTATAGGTGAAGGAGAGGAGGTTTTTCAGTATCGATCCTCGCAGTTGCTTGAGGATAAGCAACATTTGGGAGGGGAGGACTATAATATTCCCAATTAGCTTTTAGCTATTTGGAATATTAATTTTTTCTTTTTTCATTTAGATAGATGAATAAGAGGGTAGAGAGACCCATAAGTCCATTTAGTAGGGATAAAATCACTTATAATGTGAATGTGGTTCATCTTATCAGTTGAATAAAGCACTCTTAGGTGTGAATGGAGGTTAAAACATGTGGATGGGTTCAAGTTTGACCAAATCAAAAACACTGGTATGGAGGTAGTGGAGATTTATTGAGGGACAACGTAGTGTTAGTGGGAGGAAGTCTCCATGAGAGTAGTATCTTTAATGAGTGGGACCTGGGGTGAGGAATTTCACCAAGAATATAAGGAATGTGATGGCATCCATATAAGGCATTCTGATTATTGTTTATTTCTTTGTCTTTTTTGACTTTCTGCACGCTTCAGCTATTTAGCAGAGTCTTTTGTGCTATTTAGCACAAGGGTGTTTCCGAGCTGAAATCCTGCCCTCATCCTCAGGGGACTTCAAGTGCCCACTTAGGAGAGGTTCACTGAGCTTCATTTCCACTATACAACATCATGCCAAGATTTATCCATCATCTACAACGTATTATCCTTCAAGAATTGTGTTGTTTTGTAGGGAAATAGAAGTGGAGGGTTGATAGAATCAGTTTCTAAGATTGTTTCCAGTGAGGGGAGCATCCCTTCATATGGGAGGCCAGAAAGGAAGTTCCTTTAGCAATATTCCACCATCTGACATCAGGCCAAGTAGCAGCCATCAGCTACAGCGTAGTCTCTTCCAGAAACTACGTTATTTTGCAGTGGAGGGTTAAGTACCCAAGTTCTTGACCTTGTTTTCTAGTGAGGGGAGAAGCCCTTCATCCGAAAAGTTAGTGAGCAGGGATATCAGCCAAAGTTTACATCAGATCAGCCACCTCTTAGTATTTATCTAGTTTCAGAGCGTTATTTAGCCCTAGGGCTACATTATTCATTTTTTGTATTTCCAGAAACCCTTTCTGGGTTGTCTTGGAATTATGCTAGAAAGCCTAAATCTTGGATCCTGACATTTTCTAAGCACTATATCATCACATTCATGTATTATCATTGACAATAGCAGTCATTCCAAGAAAAAACTTTGTTTTCATAGCCTCCGGAATTTCATATAGCATTTGTTCTTCATATTTTATGTATTGGGTCCTTAGAGACTTATTTTGCCTAGCTTGAGTGTATTTTTCCTCAAGATCTTGTACACATTTGCTACTATAATGTCTAATAAAATGGATCTATGATCTTATCTTATTTGATTTTTTGATATTTCACTGCATTTTCGATTTTTTTGTTCTATATTCCTACTTTTCCTAATTGGGAATATTATAATAACTTATCATTGCTTCTCCTTGGTTCCCTGAGAGATTAGTGATACCCAAGACAATTGTTTATCCATATTTTTATCTCCTAGGGGAACTTAAAAATATTTGTATTAAAATTCTTCTCCTCCAGACCATTCATGATATCCCTATCTATGCTAAGACAATTAAAGAGCTATGTACGAAAAATCTCATGAGGAAAACACAATTTTCACCAACTCTCCATGTCGTAGGGACCCTGTCTAATTGATGTTTGGGCAGAGAAACACCTGTGAAATATGAAGATCCAGGGAGTCCCATAGTTACAGTCCAAATATATGGCTTCTCTTTCCCAAACACATTGGTCGAATTTAGAGCAACCATTAACATTTTCACTGCAGAAACCTATGAAACACTTGGTATTACAGCGTTGGAACCAACCACCTCCTTGCTGGAACTTGTTGACCATTCAGTTTTTAAACAAGAAGGAAATTTACAGTATATCATGGTTTCCATTGATTCATGGGAGTACCCGGTGGATTTTCTAGTCATTAATATGAAAAGCCAATTAGATGGACACCCCTTAATTCTGGGTCGACCTTGGTTGGAAACAACATATGCTTACATAGGTTGTCGTACAGGAAGCATGACCATTGCTAAGGGAGATGCTGTAAAAAAACCTTGTTCTATATCTACCTGCCACACAAAGTCTTCCCATTGCAAAAACTCGTAAACATCCACCCGCATACCTGGAGGAAAATATCCGCTCACCACTTACAGTGTCATAAGCACTTGAGTTTAAGAATCAGACTAAAGATGATGTAATTAATAATTTTATTAATTAACCAGCCACTGTAGGAAATATAAAATTCCAAATGTTAAAATATATCCTTGACAGTGAAGCCCAGGAATATCATTTAAAGGATAATGATGACCAGTAGATACCAACAACTTCCATTCATAATAATAGACCTGTTGAAATCAAACCAAGAAAAATTTTAAACATCAATGACAATCTGGACAGTGACCAACAAAAAAATCTCATTGAAGTTTTAAAAAAATATAAAGGGGCCTTTTCTTGGGACTATCCAGACATGAAGGGCATAGATCCCCAACTATGTACACATCATATCTGGAAAGGATGCTCGCCCCATCAGGAAACCTAAACGAAGACTAAACCCACACCTTAAAAACATCATAAAAGAGGAGTTACAAAAGTTTCTAGATGATGCAAACAAGCTTCAAATATCAGAATACGCATGCAGAGTTGTGTTTTATGGGCCCACATAGTGGCAACCAATCACAAACGATCACACTTCCCAACAAAAAAAAATTACCTCCTCACACTTTCACACTTTTCTTAATAACAATCTTTTTGATTTCGCGATTTCACACTTGGAACATTTTAATGTTTACCAAAATTAATACTCCCTATTCCATGTGATCTGTGATCACATCACATTGCAACAAAAACAACTTATCGTTGTGATGCCTTAATACTAAACCCTAAAATCTGCGATTTGCAAAATCACTCCAGGTGCGATTTGATCTCTACCACTGGTCTTGTTGGATCGGACTGTCCACACTTGTCTTTTCTTATTGTTTCGCCAATCAACCCTTCTATGGACGTGTTGTGCGATGGCTGATGCACAAATTCAAAGCCTGGATTACATCAAATAAGTTCACATAAATCTTTTACAGAGAAGCCCGTTGTGTCCAATGCGATGTCAAAAATTAACAGAGAAATAAAAGAATGACAGTTTAAACATAGACAGTCGAATTAAAACACGACATACTTGGAATTAAATCAATGCAAATATACAGATTCGAGCACTTTAATGGCTGAATTTTACATTTCTTTTACTCTCTATTCATTCCTCTCTCACTCTTCTCTCGCACCTATTCCACCCCCTTTTTTCTCACACCTATTCATGCTTATATATATATATATATATCTCTGAAGCAGTTCACTTTGTCTTTTATTATATTTCTGCTGAACAACTCTAACAAAAAAATTCTATCCTATATAAAATCTCTAACCTACTTGGCTTAATTTCCTCCCAGGGAGAACCAATTGCTATTTTATTCCTACTTAAGTTAGGAAATCAAAACAAAGTAACTTGTCACAATTACAAATAAATAAAATATTAATAATCAATGTTTCTCCACCTCTTGTTAGCCACAACATGTGAACACACAATCACATTGCTGGCTAAATCTGGATGCTCCTACATCAGACTCTCGGGGAAGAAAATATTGATCCATCAATGTTTCAAGATCTACATTAAACTTCTATAACTCTGCTGCTATCATCCAACTAGCATCTTCCATTGGGTGTCCTTTCCATTTGACAAGATATTGATAATAGGTCTGTCCTCTAGTCTTCGTTGCTTCTCTTTTCTCCATAATGGCTTCCACTTCTTTCTTTGTTGTCTTTGGCATATGTTCCTTCCAATTCAAAGTCTGGTCCTTTTCTTCTATAGGTTCTTCTTGTAGTTATTATTTTGTTCCTTTGTATGGGTATAAATCTGCAACATTAATTATGGGTGATATCCCAATTCCTATTGGTAATTCAATATCATATGCATTTGAGGAAAACTTCCTCAAAATTATACATGGCCCTATCTTTTTCATTTTCAGTTTGTTATAATTCAAGAATGGAAACCTTTCCTTCCTTATATAAACCATGACTTAATCATCTACTTGAAACTCATTTTCATTCATCTTCATATCAGCTCATTTTTTATACTTTTGGGTGTTTTTCTATAAGCTCTGCTTGACATCTTCCTGCAACTTCTGTATCTGTTCTACAAATTATTCATATTTTTCACTCATTGTCTCTTGGTTGTTCAAATCTATACATTCATACACCCCTCTTGAATGCATCCCAAAAACTATCTAAAATGGACTCATTCCAGTACTCCGATTAGTAGTATCATTATAGGAAAATTCAACTTGAGCAAGTGCTAAGTTCCATTGCTTTGGATTTTTGTAAACCAGACTCCTTAATGTATTTCCCAGGCTCCTATTGACCACTTTAGTTTGTCCATCCATATGAGGATGATAGGTTGAACTGAAACTAAGGTTTCTACCTAGCTTCTTCCATAGATTCCTCCAGAAGTGTCCTACGAACTTTGTATCCCTGTCTGAAACAATACTCACTGGCAGTCCATGTAAACTTATAACTTCAGAGAAAAACAAATTAGCAATGTGAGTTGCATCACTACTTTTATTACAAGAAATAAAACGATCCATTTTAGAAAACCTATCTATGACAACATAGATACAATCATGTCCTCTTTGATTCTTCAACAAACCTGAAACAAAATCCATGCTGACAGACTCCCAAGTTCTATTGGTTATTGGCAATGGTTGATATAATCTAGTGTTTTGGCTTCTTCCTTTGGCATGTTGACAAATCCTGCACTTCTCAACAAAAGTTTTGATATCAGTTTGCATTTTTGGCCAATAATAAAAAATTCTTACTTGAGTAATTGTTTTGTCTTGTCCAAAGTGTCCAGATAGTCCTCCAGTGTGTTTTTCCTTAATCATATTTTATCTCATGGAGCACTTAAGTATACATAGTTTATTATTATTAAACAACAATACTCCTTGAATCAGGTAGTCTAACCATTGGCTTCTATTATGAATCATAATATTTTCAATAGCTGCATATATTTCTTTGAAATATATGTCTTCCTCATACATATCAATCATTTCTGCAAACCCCAAAATGTCAAATTCAATTCCTGCATAATCAAATTTACTCTTCTCAAATCATCAACAACTTTATTTGACTTACCACTTGTCTGTTTGATAAAAAAAGGTAAAACTCTACAAAAACTCCACCCACTTAGCATGTTTTTGGTTCAACTTCGACTGATTATTTATGAACTTTAGTGCATGGTTATCTGAATACAACACAAATTATTTGGGTGGCAAATAATGCATCCATTTATTTGAAGCCTGCACAATAGCATAGAATTCCTTATCATAGGATGAATACTTCCTCATGGCCTCATTTAAATTTTCAATGAAATAAGCTATCGGTATCTACTCTTGAATCAAGACAACTCAAATTGCTATCCCACTAGCATTAGTCTCAACTTGGAATATTTTATCAAAATTTTGCAAGGAAAAAATAGGTCTTTTAGTGATATTCCTTTTCAACAACTTGAAATTTTGATTTGTTGCTTCTATACACTTAAATGGTTGGTTTCTCTCCTTTATTGTTTCAATCATTGGTGCACATATTTGGATAAAACCTCTTATAAAATTTCTTTAAAAAATTGCAATACCATGAGAACTCCTTAGCTCAAATACACTTCTCAGAGTTGGCCAATCCAATATTACCTGCATCTTTTCTGGGTCCATATTCAAGCCTTCTTTCGAGACTATAAATCCCAAGTAAATGAGTTCCTTCTTCATGAAACTACATTTATTCAAAGTTATAAGCAATTTCTCCCTTTGCAAAGTGTTTAACACCAGCTTGACATGCTCCAAATGCTACTCCTTACTCTAACTCAAAATCAGAATGTCATCAAGATAGACTATCACAAATTTACCTGCATACTCTTTCAAGACCTCATTTATTAGTCTCATAAATGTGCTTGGTGAATTAGTGAGGCCAAAAGGCATCACTAATCACTCATACAAACCACTGTTGGTCTTAAATGAGGTCTTCCATTCATCTCCCTCTCTGATCCTTATTTTATTGTATCCACTCTTCAAATCTATTTTAGTAAAATATTTTGACCCTCCTAAACAATCCATCAAATCATCTATGCATGGCAATGTAAATATATACCTAATAGTGATCTTTTTTATGGCTCTGGAATCACTACACATGCCCCACTCACCTCCTTTCTTTAGACTAAGCACGACTAGTGCTGCACATGGACTAAGAATTCCTTTAAGCAGCCCTTTATCTAACAACTCATGTACCTGTCTTCCAACTTCTTCATTCTCTCGAGGGGTCATTTTATAAGCTACTTTGTTTGGTAAACTTGCACCAGGTATTAGATCTATATGATTACTGGTACTTCTGATTGGTGTCAATTCACTTGGTAATTCATCAACAATTATGTCAACATAATCATCTAATAGATTTTTAATTTTCATAGGTAGATTATCTAAATTAGTAGAAGTCAAGATTACCTTGGGTTTACCCACAACAACAAAATGCATTTCTTTCTCCTTCTTGGCTTCTTGCAGCAATTCCTTTCCACTAATTAGCATAACATTATTCCCATTTGTTCCTTTATCTGCTTCATCCTTCAAAGGTAACAATGTGTGCTTCTTACCATCCTTCTCTATGGTATGGGTATTCATTTTTCCATCACGAATGGATTTTCTATCAAATTTCCAAGGCCTTCCTAGCAATACATGGCACACATCCATTGGAATCAAATCACACAACATGACATCCTTATATGTACCAATCTGTATCTCTACATTGCACTCTTCTATCACCAAAATATGATGTTCCTTCTGTAGCCATGACACTCTGTAGGAAGTAGGGTGTACCATCTTAATCAACCCCAATTTCTTCACCATCTTTGTGAAAACAATATTATCAGTGCTTCCATTGTTAATAACAAATTTGCAACACTTTTCTTTACACTTGCATACAATCCTGAATAAACTCTCACTTTGCACTGGATCATTTTCTTCCTTCTCTGCCTTAAGCAATACTCTTTTGAGCAATAAATATTCTCTTGCCTCAGGTGGTTCTTATTTTCCCGTAACCTAAGGATTTTCTTCCTTTGCTTCAGCTACATTCACATTTTGGTGATTTGTTGGTTTTTTATGAGGACAATTCCATGATCTGTGCCCCCATTATCCACATGTGTAACACTGAATTTCTCTTCCTTGGCCTCAACCTCTAGGTGTAAATTTCCCTCTACCAAAGTCTCCTCTCTGCGGCAGTCTACTACTCAAACCTCTTGTTTCATTCTGAGAGTGTTAAAATCTTGATCTGAAAGTTAATCTTCCTCTTGTTGTACTTTTACCTCTATTTCTCTGACTTTGTTTCCTCAACATTTTCTCCTCTGCCTTCAAAGACGCTTGGTAGGCATCCTCAATCATCTTCAGACACAAAAAACTAATTTCATCATGTATGTCATACCTTAAACCATTGATGTATTTGGTTACTTTCTCCATATCATCTTTAGCATGTCCTGCTCTAATGCTCTACTTGTAAAACTCCTTTGTATACTCCTTGATAGTCATTCCTTTATGCTTCAAGTTTTGTAAGTGTCTGAAAATATTTAACTGATAATATTTTGGCATGAGTTTACCTTTCATTTTACTCACCATTTTATCCCACTGCCTTACCTTGGGCTTTCCCTCTCTCTCTCTGGATAATTGTAGCTCATCCCACCACATGGTTGCATGACCCTTCAATCTGGTAGCTGCAAATTTCACCTCCTTTTCATCATCGACCTCCTCATAGTCAAAATTATTTTCTAATGAACTGATCCAGTCCATCAGCTCTTCCACAGTAAGGTTCCCATCATACAAAGGTATTTCCACCTTTGTTCTTCCACTATCCTTTGCTAACATCTTGAAAACTTTAGCTGCATCGCTTTATTCCTCTTCTTCTTCCTCAGTATTTTCCTCTTCCGCGCTAGCATTCCCTTCTTTGGGTGCTCTCCTACGACCAGTCTCCATTGTCTCAATCCTTGTACGAAGATGTTGAATCTCTTCTAGAAAAATTGCATTGGATACAGGTCTTCCCCGACCTTCCCCTTAAGAACAGAACTCAATGTCTGCTCTGATACCAAATGATGCAAACAAGATTCAAATACGCATGGAGACCTGTGGTTTATGGGGCCACACAACGGCAGCCAATCACAAACGATCGCACTTAGCAAAAAAAACAATTTACCTCCCAGCACTTTTGCACTTTTCTTAATTTAAAAATCTTCGATTTTGTGATTTCGCACTTCACACATTCTAATGTTTACCACAATGGGTACTCCCTATTCCATTCTATCTTCCATCACATCGCTTCACAACAAAAGCAACTTACATTGCGATGCCTTAATACTAAACTCTAAAATCTGTGATTTGTAAAATCACTCCAGGTGCGATTTGATCTCTATCGTTGGTCTTGTTGGATCGGATGGTCCACACTTGTATTTTTTTGTTGTTTCACCAATCAACCCTTCTCTGGACACGTTGTGCGATGGCCGATGTACAACTTCAAAGCTTGGCTTGCATCAAATAAATCTGCATAAACCTTTTACAGAGAACCCCATTGTGCCCAATGTGATATCCAAACTTAACAGAGAAATAAAATAATGATGGTTTAAACACAGAGACAGCCGAATTAAAACACAACACACTTGGAATTAAGTAAATGCAAATATACAGAGTTGAGCCCTTTAATGGTTGAATTTTAAATTTCTTTTGCTCTCTATTCACTTCTCTCTCACTCTTCTCTCACACCTATTCCACCCCCTTTTTTCTTTAGAGCTTTTATATAGGATAGAAATTGTTTGTTAGAGTGGTTTAGAAAATAGAAAATAAAATACAAAGAAAATTGCTTCATATACATATATATATATATATATATATATATATATATATATATATATATATATATGAAGCAGTTTTCTTTGTATTTTATTTTCTTTTTTCTAAACCACTCTAACAAACAATTTCTATCCTATCTAAAAGCTCTAACCTACTTGGCTTAATTTCCTTGCAGGGAGAACCAATTGTTATTTTATTCCTACTTAAGTTAGGAAAACAAAACAAACTAAATTCTCACAATTAAAACTAAATAAAATATTCGTAATCAATGTTTCTCCACCTCTTGTTAGCCACAACATGTGAACACACTATCACATTGATGGCTAAATTCAGATGCTCCTGCATCACTAGATGTCAATTTTATTTATCCTATTTCGGATATTAAATGGGTCTCTCCACTGGTATTTGTCCATAAGAAGAATGGGAAGTGCAAAATTTGTGTGGATTACAAGTGTTGGTTCCCTGTGATTTTCAATATTGGCAAGAAAAACTTTGCAGTGAACCACATCATACCACTTTGGAGTCCATGGATCTAGCCGTCTTGGACTCATAGAGGGCTCTCTCTATATAAGTGTTTATAAATGGTATGTCTTTATGCTTCTATTTTGATTTTAGGCTAGTTATGAAGTTCTGAGGACTTGTTTGTTTTGATTGATTGGATTGGTTGATAGATAGACTAATGGTGTCATTAACTGAGGGAGTGTTTCAGCTAAATATATAGACCATGAGAAACATTAATCCATTGGGCTATGGAGTCATAAAAGGATTTAATTGTTCATCAACTCTTCAATGGTTTTCATAGGGCAAGCTAACTATATCAAGTGGATCTCTTAGATTAGATGGCATATGAAATGACAATAAGTTGTGAAATCAACAAAACTAAAAGTCAGTTAAGAATCTTCTAGCTCTACTTCAATAAGAAAATCTTTTTAGTTAAGTGTTTGAGGCAAACCAAAGGACAAGGCATACCATAGACTTCTTTGGCTAGACTTTAATAAGAAAACCATTAAGACAATAGTCTAGCAATCCTAGAATTACTTTTAGACACAAAAAACATTTAAGATAATAGTGGGTGCAACTAAAGAGCAAGATAGACATGTCTTCTTTAATCAAACACTATAAAGACCTTCAAAGTAATAGTTTGAGACATACAAGAGGACAAGGCATACCATAGACTTCCCTAGATGGACTCTACTAATAATACTTCAAAGAAAGGCCTTAAAAACAATATTTCAAGCTACACCAAAGGACAGGGCATACCATAGACTTCTTTGGCTTGACTCTATTAAATAATTTCCAAGAAAACAAGCTAGGTGGAACCAAAGAGAAATTAAGAATTCTCCAATCAGATCTTGCATAAGAAAACATTGAGATAAAGAATGTAGCCAGAAATAGGGTGCCAAGACAACATATCCTAATCTAAAATTTATTTTCTTTTATCAAAGAAATAATGGACAGAATGGAAAATAGAAGGAAAACATTGACAAAGAAGGAAAAATTCACCATTAACATAGCTCAAGAATCTTGTGAACGTGCTTGTATTACTGATGTTCAAAAAAGTTACATTAATCCAATATAATAGATCTCTGCAACTCAGAGCTTTCTCAAATCTAACCTAGCAATCAATCCTTTAATCAACAACCAACAACTAGCCAAAACAACCAACCTCCAACCAACACTAAAAATGAATGATACATGTAGTATATATCTGCAGAATGAGGAGGTGATCCTAAGATAGGGTTTCATATGTTATTTATTACAGAGTTAATGCATTTTTTACCTTTGAGACCATGCAAGGCCTAACTTAACTTCTGAGCTAAATTTTGGAAATATTTGACTTTAAGGCTTTCTTAACAACTTTTACAATAACTTCTCGGTAGATGAGAAATATCTTTGACTGTTTGTAATAACTGCTGATGTTTTTATTGAAAGAAAACATGTTGTAGGTGTCCAAATGTGTTTCTGAAGAACTAAATTTCTTTGGTTGAGTCATTCGAATCTACCTTTGTGTTAATCTCTCCTTGTTTTATCCTTTAAACCCTATTTTAGGCCTTTTAACATGGATTTTCCCCTTCACTATCTGTCTTACTATCTTTTCCTTTAATTCTGCCTTTACCTCTGCCTTTAAATCTTTTAATCCTTTGTTTATGCTTTAACTTGGATTAACCCTTCTAATCTTTTCATTATCCTTCTCTAACATGGTCCTTTCACTGTGTTTTTCTCTTTACAGTGCCTCTGTTTGTAATTTTGCTGCACAGTGGGGTAATATTTTGATTATGTGCGTGTCAATGATCACTAATGATCATGATTCATTAGCATTTTTGCTTGATTTTATTCTTTTGGTCCTTTTAATGGAACTAGATGCTCTCGAACATCACCCAGATCACTTATTCAATCAATTTCGGACCCTTGGAATGCCAATTACGCATTCCTGCCATGAAACCTACAAAATAAAAAATAAAATATTAGCTTAAAACTTGTGTTGAGGGGATTTTCTGTGTTTGTTTGGGGTTTTTTCGGCTTTTGGAGAGCTTATAGTGGCGTAAATGGTGGATCAGGCTTCATCACAGAGCCACAGGGCTCTGGATAGTTTGAATTAGATGGCAGTATCGAGCATGACGCGAAGGAGGGAGAGCGGTTTACCGCAAGCGAGGGAGGTGGTTATCACATGGAACGAAGGTGGTAAGCGGAATTGTTTGCGCAAGTGCAATTCCATTCAGAGGGTGCCACGTGGCGGATGGGACATGGGCTAATGCCACCCATTTAGTAAGGTTAGGGGTCGTTTAATCCCCGTGTAGGAATTAGTGCGATATTCCCTATCGACCGTTGGATCTCAAGGGATGAGATCAATGGTGCTTGAGAGTTTTGGGAGCGAAAATTAGAACAAATGGTGGGGTCCGAGTGGACAGATGGCGGGGTTTGATTGCAGCGTGGGGTTAGGTAAGGAGCGGGGCCCAGGGGTTTAATTAAATAATTGGAGGCTTAGAAATAAGAAGAAGTGGGATTAAAACAAAGGTTTTTTCAATAAATGGCGGAGGATAAAAAAGATTAAAGTTGGGGCTTTAAAACTTTATAAAGTGTCGGGTTTATAAAAACACAAAGGGTTGGGGTTTTTTATATTAAAACAGAGTTTTAATATATATAAATGGGTCGGAAAAGTTTATTGTTTATCTAAAAGAATGTAAAAAGAAATTTTTACATTTTTTTAAAAAAGCAAGGGAAAATTATGAGGTGAGGGGTTAAAATGGGGGTCTTTAGAGATGAAAGTGGGGAAAATGAGGAAATGAGGCTCTTTTGCGTAGGAGAATGGCGAGGATGAGAAAATTAATCCCAAACATGAGTTTTTAGAGCAGGAAGGTAATTTTGAGAAGGCATAGATGAAATATAGTGAAAAAGGTTTTATGAAGATAATGAAGGTAGTGAGATTTATGAAGATATTTGATAGGCAAGGAATGTTATCTTCAGCAGATTTTAGAAAATCTAGTTACCTAGTGATACTGTAGATATAGGAGGATAAGAGTGGCTCCAGCTGGGGAGGGCATCTCCTTTAGGAGGTTTCAAGAACCTTAGAGTTCATATCTCTAGATTTTGTAGACCAGTGCCTTGTCTGTACTTGGCAGATTTTTCATTTTACCATTGTTGATTTTTTGCCTTTCTTTGAAGCTGTGAACTTTAATATTTGAAAAAAATTCTTGTTTCAACTCAACTATATATACCCATCATATTTTCCTAGCATTTTTTCATCATTTGGGTGCATATAGACTAGCAAACCCTTCACATCATTTTTCTTTTAAAAACAAGAAACTATCTATTTATGCACTTATATCATCCAAAGGCTCAGCTTAAACTGATGAGCTCTTTTATTCTCTACCTAATCTACTTATCTATCAAGTTTAAACATTTTGACAGATTTTAATTCTCTAATCTATTAACAGAAAATTGAAAACAGGACCAAACCAAGATTAAGCAGTTTGATTTGTCGTGAGCTGTGGAATTTTGGACAAGCTGCACATAGATTTTATTTTTGCAAAAAGTAAAACTAAAAACTAAGGGCTATAATTCGGAATTTTTCATTCATCCCTCTCTTTTCTCTTTGGCTCAGATTTGGACTTTGGGAACCAATATATTTTCTTACCTATCGATAAGCCAAGTTTAAACAGTTTGGAAAATCTTCATTTACTAACTTATCAACAAAAATTTAAAACTCGTTCAATCATGATTAGGTTGACTGAACAAGACTTCCTCTTCAATATTAGTGGCATTTGGACTTGCACACTTTCAAAGATATTTCTTTTTTGGTATGGGGCTTTACCTTTTCTTTTTATCTGCCCTCTTTTCTTCTTTTCTTTTTTTTTGTGTTTATTTTTCTAATCTTCTGTTTCAACAATGTTATATACAATGGAAAACTTAAAAATGGGAAAATGCTCACAGTACTGAGCTTATTTTCACACCTACCTATCCTATTCTAACTTGGAGATTATATATACACTAGGTGAACTCCTTTCTCCAATGCAACCAATCAAGTAAATGACTACATGATTGACTGTTGTTCAGCCCTTTGGGTATGCTAGAAAAAAAAAGGCCACTCCCATCTTACTTGCTCTTGAACAAAAATGCTCAAAATTTTCTTTACACCCTGCAACAAACCATTCCTGGAATATTTTACTCCTTCTTTAGATCTTTTTAAGAAACCAACAAAAGGATCTTTGAATAATATCTGGCCCTGAGGTTTTAAAAAATAAGCTTCATCCAGGACTATTCCCTACTCCACCTTGTTGTGCTTGGGATTATTTTGAGAAAAACCTTCTACCTCCTCTTCATTATCATTTGAGTTGTCAGCCTCAAAATTTACTGCCATGTTTTCCTTAAGAAAACGTGGTATCCTTTGATTAAATGGGTTGAATTTTGCCTAAAATACATCATTAGGGGCATTTCCTGGCAGTAGGTCCTCTTGAGAAGGTAGTGCAGCATCAACATTAATCTATACTATAGTTTCTGCATGAGAAAATGCATCAGTGAATAAGTCAGCAGTATAACAAATAGAAATATCTTCTTTACATAAAAGTTTAGAGGCTAGATGTATGTTTAGAATATGATTGATTTCCTCATTATTTAAATCGGGAGGCATTTTCCTTTTTCCTTAGGTAGAACTATGATGTTTCTCCTTCTTTTGTGACTGATCATAAGGTTGAATGGCTTCTTAAGCCTCACACAAAAGAGGTGATGAATCATTACTTGTCCCTTTAGAGAGATCTTGTGGATCTTCCTTTATTTCTTGATTGATTTCATCCTCAACCAACTTATTTTGGTTATCATGGTAGTTAACTTGAGTATGAAATGCATGAATTTCCTCTAATAGATCTTCAGGATGCCTATTTCCCAAGTCTTCATCAATATTTACGAGGTATAGTATGAGATCCTCAGACTGATCACAACAATTTTCAGCTAGTGATAAAGATGGGAAATTTTCTTTATAATTCTCATAAAATACCTTTTGGAAATATTTCAAAGAAAACAAACAACCAGGTTGCAGAACTTCATACCATTCCCTTGCTTCCCCTTCTAAGGTTTTCATGAAAATCTTCATGAGGCAATCCTCATGCCATTCAACTTTTAACCTCCATGTATATATATGAAATTTTATGAGATGTAACAAAGGGTCATCAAAATTTTCATCTTGAAACATTGGTAGGTTTGTGTCCCAATTTATCTGAGGCATTTTGTGTGGGAATCCAGGTATTGGATCTCTATTCATTGGAGCATATCTGTGTTGTATCCTTTGATCCATTTTTACTGATTATTCAAAACAAGGATTGTTGCATCTTTTTACAATCAATATGGGTTCTTTTTCTGGTAGAGTCTTTGGGCTTACTGAGAGCTCTAGAGTCACCAGGTGCAATATTTCAATTTTCTTGAAGTAGGCTACTGTCCACCATTAGCAACCAGATATTTTGCAAGTGTTTTAAGGTTTTCAGGTAGGGAACTTGCTCTGTGGATAAGTCTTCTAACAATTGTATTTTTGGATCTGAGAAACTTCCTAAGGATGCTTTCAGGATTGTCAATTATTGCAGGAGGATTCGGGTCTAGATGAGATCTAGTACAGATTCTTCTAGAAGCCAAAATTTGGACCCAAGCTTCAGAAAAGTTTAAAAGGTATAACAATTTCGAAAAACAAACCAATATTTGAAAGAA
This sequence comes from Pinus albicaulis, assembly GCA_034641835.2. Taxonomy (NCBI): domain Eukaryota; kingdom Viridiplantae; phylum Streptophyta; class Pinopsida; order Pinales; family Pinaceae; genus Pinus; species Pinus albicaulis. Next base: position 635,552,095 of record CM076573.1, read on the forward strand.
ATACTTAATCCACAAATTATTCTTGACTGGTTTCTTTTGATGTTTCGATGATAAAATAAGTTTCCCAGTGGATTCTATGGAAAATCGGTGAAGTTAGTAGGCCTACTGAAAACTAGTGGAGTCACCAAGTGGAGGATTTTTAATTGTTTTGAGGTTGCTTGTTGTCCACCATTAGAAACCAGGTACCATTCTTGGCTAACACTTTATTCATCTAAGTTAAAATGAGGTTTTCTAAGTTTTGAGTGAATTTAATTTTTCTATTACTTAGTATCCCTAGTATGGTCGCCACTATGTTGGCTCCCCGTGATTTTCAAGATTGGAAAGAACAAACTCTGCAGGGAACCACATTAGATCACTTTGGAGTCCATGGACCTAGCATTCCTGGACTCATAGAGGGCTCTCTCTATATAATTGTTTACAAATTATTTGTCTTTATGCTTCTGTTTTGATTTTAGGCTAGTTATGAAGTTCCGAGGACTTGTTTGTTTTGATTGAATGGATTGGTTGATAGATAGAATAATGGCGTGATTAATTGAGGGAGTGTTTCAGCTGAATAGATAGACCATGATAAACATTAATCCATTCGGCTATGGAGTCATAAAAGGATTTAATTGTTCATCAGCTCTTCAATGGTTTTCATAGGGAAAGCTAACTATATCAAGTGGATATCTTAGATTAGATGGAATATGAAATGACAATAAGTTGTGAAATTAGAAAAACTAAAAGTCAGTTAAGGATATTCTAGCTCTACTTCAATAAGAAAATCCTTTTGGTTAAATGTTTGAGGCAAACCAAAGGACAAGGCATACCATAGACTTCTTTGGCTAGACTTTAATATGAAAACCTTTAAGACAACAATCCAGCAATCCTAGAATTACTTTCAGACACAGAAAACATTTAATATAACAGTGAGCGCAACTAAAGAGCAAGATCGACCTATCTTCTTTAATCAAACACTCTAAAGACCTTCAAAGTAACAATTTGATACATACCAGAGCACAGGGTGTACCATAGACTTCCCTGGATGGACTCTACTAAGAATACTTAAAAGAAAGGCCTTAAAAACAATATTTGAAGCTACACCAAAGGACAAGGCATACCATAGACTTCTTTGGCTTGACTCTATTAAATCATTTCCAAGACAACAAGCTAGGTGAAACTAGAGAGAAATTAAGAATTCTCCAATCAGGCCTTGCAGAAGAAAACATTGAGATAAAGAATGCAGCTAGAAATAGGGTGCCAAGACAGCATATCCTAATCTAAAATTTATGTTATTTTATCAGAGAAATAATGGACATAATACAAAATAGAAGGAAAACATTGACAAAGAAGGAAAACTTCACCATTAACATAGCTCAAGAATCCTGTGAATGTGCTTGTATTAGTGATGTTAAAAATAGTTACATTACTCCAGTACAATAGATCTCTGCAACTCAGAGCTTTCTCAAATCCATCCTAGAAATCAATCATTTAATCAACAACCAACAGCTAGCCAAAACAACCAACCTCCAACCAACACTAAAAATGAATGATACATGCAGTATTTATCTGCAAAATGAGGAGGTGATCCTAAGCTAGGGTTTTAGATATTATTTATTACAGAGTTAATGCATTTTTTACCTTTGAGACCATGTAAGGCCCAAAGCAAAATATATGAGAGTGATTCACTGTAATAATAACTCCTAACATAAATTTTGAGCTAACTTTTGGAAATATTTGACTTTAGGGCTTTCTCAATAACTTTTGCAATAACTACTGGGTAGATGAGAAATATCTCTGACTGTTTGTAATAACTGTTGATGTTTTTATTGAAAGAAAACATGTTGTACGTGTCCAAATTTGTTTCTAAAGAAGTAAATGTCTTTGGTTGAGTCATTCGAATATGCCTCTGTGTTAATCCCTCCTTATTTTATCCTTTAAACCCTATTTTAGGCCTTTTAACTTGGAATTTTCTCTTCAATGTGTGTCTTACTATCTTTTATTTTAATGTTGCCTTTATCTCTTCCTTTAACTCTTTTAATCCTTCATTTATGCTTTAAATTGGATTAACCCTTCTCATATTTGAATTATCCTTTGCTCACATGGTCCTTTGATTGTGTTTTTCTCTTTATTGTGCCTCTGTTTGTAATTTTGTTGTGCAGTGGGGAAATATTTTGATTATTTGTGTGTCAATGGTCACCAATGATCATGATTTATTAGCATTTTTACTTGATTTTATGCTTCTGGTCCTTTTAATGGAACGAGATGCTCTGGATCGTCACCCAAATCACTTATTCAATTAATTTCGGACCCTTGAAATTCCAGTTATGCATTCCTACCATGAAACCTGCACAATAAAAAAACAAATTGTTAGCTTAAAACCTACATTTAGGGGCTTTTCTGCGGTTGTTTTGGGTTTTTTAGGCTTATGGAGCACTTATAGTGGTATAAATGGCAGATCGGGCTTCATCGCAGAGCCACAGGGCTCTAGACAGTTTGAATTGGATGGTGGTATTAGGCTTGGCGCGAAGGAGGGAAAGCGGTTTATCGCAAGCGAGGGAGGTGGTTTTCATATGGAACGAAGATGGTAAGCAGATTTGGGTGGGCGAGTGCAATTCCATGTAGAGGGCATCGCGTGGCAGATGGGACATGGGCTAATACCACCCATTTCGCAGTGTTAGGGGTCATTTAATCCCTGCATAGGAATCGATGTGATATGCATCGTCGACCGCTGGATCTCGAGGGATGAGATCAACGATGGTCTGGATTTTTGGGAGTGATGGGAAAAACAAACGGTGTGGTCCGGGTGGACATATGGTAGGGTTTGATCGCAGCGTGAGGTTTTGTAAGGAGCGAGGCATAGGGGTTTAATTTAATAAGTGGAGGCTTAGAAATAAGAGGAAGAGGAGTTAAAACAAAGGTTATTTCAACAAAGGGCAGAGGGTAAAAAACATTAAAAATGGGGCTTTAAAACTTTATAAAGCATCAGGTGTATAAAAACACAAAGGGTTGAGGTTTTTTATATTAAAAAAAAGTTTTAATATATAGAAATGGGTTTGAAAGGTTTTTTTATCTAAAACAATGTAAAAATAACTTTTTACATTGTTTTAATAAAACAAGGGAAATTGATGAGGTGAGGGGTTAAAATGGGGGTCTTTAGAGATGAAAGTGGGGAAAATGAGGAAATGAGGCTCTTTTGGGTAGGTAGAATGGTGAGGATGAGAAAATTAAGCCCAAACATGAGTTTTTAGAGCAGGAAGGTAATTTTGAGAAGTCAGAGACAAAATATACTGAAAAAGGTTTTATGAAGATAATGAAGGCAGTGAGATTTATGAAGGTAGCTGATAGGCAAGGAATGTTATCTTCAGCAGATTGTAGAAAATCCATAGTGACCTAGTGATACTATAGAATGCGGGAGGATAACAACAGGGAATTGAATAAAGCCACGCAGAAGGGCCACTTCCCTCTTCTGTTTATCAATCAAGTCCTCAATACATTGGCAAGAAAGTGATTCTTTTCCTTTCTTGACGGCTTCAACGGCTATAATAAGATCAAAATTTCCCCTGAAGACCAAGAAAAAACTACCTTTACCTACCCATGGGGTATTTATTCTTATATATTATTGGCTTTTGGTTTATGTAATGCCCCAACTACATTTCAGAGGTCCATACTCAACATTTTCTCTGACTTGATAGACGAAGGACTTGAATTTTATATGGACAACTTCACCCCATATGGGGACAACTTTGAATAAGCACTACAGACATTGGAAAAAGAGTTGGAATGATGTATCACCACCAGGTTATGTTTTATTAACAAAAAGTGTCACATGATGACGACGGAAGGTGTAATCCTAGGACACTACATTTTTGCTGCTGGAATATAGGTAGATCCGACAAAGATAGAGGTATTTCTCTTACTATCTACACCATGTACTCAAACGGAGGTGCGTAGCTTCCTAGAATATGCAGGATATTATCATATATTCATAAAAAAGAAAGAATTAAAAAAAAAAAAAATCACATATTGATGTGCCTTTGTATGCTTTAACTGGAAATGTTGAATTTAAATGGTTTGGTAAATGTGACACTACTTTTATAGATTTGAAGAAATTATTCTCGACTGCACCAGTAGTGCGTGGTCCCAACTGGGAAATACCATTTCATATTTCATATGATGCATCAGACACAGTGATAGGAATTGTTCTCTGTCAAAAAGAGGAAAAAATCCCTATGCTATTTATTATATCAGCAAAAATCTTACTCTTGTTGAACTTAATTATACAGTAACAAAAAAGGAATTCTTAGCCGTCATTTACGCCATAAACAAATTTAGACATTATATAACTGGATATCAAGTATTTTTTTATATTGTTCATTCCACCATTATATATTTAGCTAACAAACCAACTACAAATGGTCAAGTGAGTCGTTGGCTGTTACTTTTGCAGGAGTTTGACATCGCTATTAAAGACCGTCCAGAAAAGGAGAACCAGTCGCAGATTTTCTGTCTCGGGTTCCAAAGACAAACGATCCGCTAGAATTAGATGACCAGTTTCCTGATGAACATTTGTTTTCCATACCAGTGAAAGCGCCAGTGTATGTAGATGTAGCAAATTATCTTGAAGTAGGAAAACTACCCAAGCATTTAACAACAAAAGAGAGGAATTTTATTTTCCAGTGCAGTGCCAGATTCTCTTGGATTGGTGGATATTTTTTTCAAACACGGCCTGATATGCACATATGCAAATGCATTTGAGAAGATGAAATCTATGACATCCTGATAGGCCTACCCTGACGAACCTTGTGGTGGACACTTCGCAGACCACAGAACCGAGCACAAATTATTACAAAAGGGATATTATTGGCCCACTATTTTTGAAGATGCTAAGAAATATGTGCAGGCCTATGATAGCTACCAAAGGATGGGCCGCCCTGGTCAATCTAAAGAAATTTTGTTGCAACCAAAATTGGTAATAGAACCTTTTGAATGGTGGGCATTGGATTTTGTTGGCCCATTCAATCCACCATCAAACCATAAAGCTTAAATTCGTGTTGCTATAGAATATGTAACAAAGTGGGTTGAAATAGTATCTTTGCTAAGAGCTACAAAAGAAATTGTGATCAATTTTATTTTTGAATTATTTGTGCGGTATGGTTTACCCAGGGAAGTTATAACAGACGCAGGGGTGCAATTTGGAGGGCATAAAATCACATCCACTCTACGAAACCACCACATCATGCATAGAATCACTTCTTTGTATCACTCACAGGAGAACGGGCAGGTTGAAAGTACCAATAAGGTCATTGAAGCAATTATGACCAAGACGATTTCGACACATTGGCGGGACTAAGCTACTAGACTTCTATAGGCCTTGCGGTATTATCGCACAACTTGAAGAAACACTACTGGATATTCTCTGTACCAATTTGTATGTGGAAAAGAACCTATATTTCCTATAGAATTTGAATTAAATACTCTTAGAACAACCCAAGAAGTGGGACTGGACTTGACAGAGGCTCAAACTAAAAGAATTCAACAAATAAATGAATTAGATGAAGCCTAGTTACTTTCTCTACAACACACTGCAATTGTTCAACAACAGTGGGCTAAGTGGCATGAAAATATTATAGAAAATAAGACGTTTCATAAAGGAGACTGGGCACTCCTCTACAATTCCATATTTCAAGACTTTTCGGGTAAGTTACAAACAAGATGGCTCGGGCCATATGAAATTCAAGAAGTGCAAAAAAATGGCACTCTCATGTTGACCACCATAGATGGGTCTGGCTCTTCCTTCCAAGTAAATGGACATTGGGTACGTATTTATCATAAAACACTCACAAAGGAGTCTTTTTGCCAACAGGTACGTGACGACCCCACTATTCAAATCTTAGTTGCAGGGAGTAATGATCCGACATCTTTAATTTCATGAAAACATGTTTTCTTTCAGTTGTAAATAATGTATGTATTTTCTTGCATTTGATTGTAATTTTTTTTTTTTAGGTAAGCATCATTGTACAAATGCAAAGGCTCCCATTGTTTTTCTTTCATTCCTTCTTCTTTTTTGTGTGTGTTTAATAATTGTTGTTCAATATATTGAACATCTGCTAGTCAATCAATTGAACAACTACTGTTCAATCAAATGAACAACCACACTTTTTAATAACTTTTTCTCATTCAATTGAACAATTGTTGTTTGATCAAATAAACAACCTAGTTTTTTTGTGTGTTTTTGTTTTTCAATCAATTGAACAGTTGTTGCTAAGTCAATTGAACAGTTATTGTTCGATAAAATGAAAATTTGATGGTTTTTTGTGTGTATTTTCTTTCAATGAATTGAACAACTATTGTTCAATCAATTGAACAGTTGTTGTTCAGACAGTTGAAAAATTGTTGTTCGATTAAATGAACAACTGAGTTTTTTGTGTGTGTGTTTTTGTTGTTCAATGAATTGAATAAATGTTGTTCAATCAATTGAACAACTAATGTTCGATCAAATTAACAACCGAGATTTTTTGTGTGTTTAATAACTATTTTTCAATCAATTGAACAACTGTTGTTCAATCCATTGAATATTTGTTGTTTGATCAAATGAAAAACCATGTTTTTGTATGTAATAAACAGTTGTTCACTAAAATGAACTTTTACAATTTTTGTTGCCATTTAATCATTTTATTCATACATTCAATCATGAAAAACATCATGTTGGATGGGGAATTTGTACCTAAGATAAGAGAAAAACAGCGATACTAATAACATTATGATTCTTTTTTACCTTTGATGGGTATCTTTATTTTCAGAAATTGACATGGTTCATCTATATAATGGCTTGTTGAATATATCCTCTTCAGATATATTATAAATGGTTAATTATCTTAATAACATGTTGGTTTATCTTTATGCACTCTCAATTGATGATTCTCTTTGGCATGGTAACATAGGAATAAGGGCATAACTTTTATTGCCATTTTTTTTACTTTCAACACCATCCCTAAATCTTGAGTTAAAGAGCCTCCCTCCATTTAAAAAATATGAAAATAATATGCAAATATTCTTAGAGATGATAGGGGGTCTCATCGTGATCCAGCCTACCATGATCATAAGGAGGTAACAAGTGGCATTCCCGTAATGGCCACCACACTAGGGAAATGACCTTCTAGACAAATAAACTGCTTGAATGACAGGATGTATCATCACAAGCTGGCTTGATTACTTTGTTAAACCCTTGTGAATGGCACTATGAATATCTAGTTACCACGCCAGCAAAGTGGTCTCTCTATAGAGGATTCTGGCTCATTTTTGGGTTAAAAAACAACCTTGTCGAGCCTATGGGTGCCTGCTGGTAGCAATGGATCTGATTGTGGTCTTGGAGTTTCATGATGATATCCAATTATTCAATATTCCACCTACTTCCTATTAACTCATTCCTGAAGAATAATTTACCATTTGAACATTGTTATCTTCATATCAACCAATATGCATCGTAAACTACACTTTTATATGAATTAAATTAATTATGTCTGATTGTTAGGTCCCTATATCACTAGTATAGTCCCTTATTATTGTTAGTGTAAACCCCTTATTGTTATTATTGTACCCTTTTAACCCCCATTTTGTTATTATTGTGCCCTTAAATTATTATTGTTAGGTCGGCTAGGGATTACATTCCTTATTTACTTGGGATTACATTATGGCCCCATGGACTCCTATATATAGAAAGGAGGTTTGTGAATTGTATCATCCAAGAATTGTTCATTTATGTAATGTATTGGAGGTTTCCCCCTCGAAATTGGCTCATTTCTAAGGCGTTTATATCTCTTTTCTTCTCTTTTTGTAGCTGGTTACACAACATTTGGTATCGGAGCTTTGGATTCTAGGGTTTCGCTGCTCCAAACAGGTCATCGTGGCATTTTCGCTATAAATTTTTTTCTACGAAGTTTCAGAAGCCGAAATTTTTAGGGTGTGAAGCTGAAATCTTCAGGAAGCTTGTATAAACATTTCAGAGCTTGGTTCGCAATATTTTCGGAGATATGATCTGTGGAAGTCAGGTCTTTTTTCAGGCTCCTAAACAGGTCATCGTGGAATTTGCTCTATAAATTTTTTTCTAAGAAGTTTCAAAATCTGAAATTCATATGGTGTGAAGCTGAAATCCTGAGGAAATTTGTCAAAAAATTTCAGAGCTTGGTTCACAATATTTTTGGAGATATGATCTATGGAAGGTAGTGCTTTTTCAGGCTCCTGAATTTCATCTCAAAGAGGTGATCGTGGGAAAAGTTCAATAACTCTCTCTCCGGGGATTGGATTGGAGTACCGTAAAAATTGATCGCAATTACACGGACTGTAGTTTCGTGGCTATCAATTTCAGAGACAAAGGACAAAAAAGTGACACATGGCAAGTCGTACACGTTCGCTCTACTGAACCAGTCCAGAATTAGGTCATTGTGGGAGATTGGACACAAATTTGTCTTGGAGAATCCAAATCAGGTCAGACCTATGGAATTTGAAAGAAGCTTCAGAGGGCTACTATACGGCTGAATTTCAGATATCAAATATTTTCAATTACAGAGATAATTCAATTTCAATATCGAGCTCCACAAAGCAAGTAAAAGGTGTGTATTTTTTTCCGAATTGCATAAGTCTTGTTTGAAGAATCAAGTTGAATTGATTCCAAGGGCATCTTGTAGAATAGATATAAATATTGAATTCTAAAATGGCCCCTAAAAATAATTCAACACCCATTAAGCCTTCAGAAGGCTCTACTATGACTCATGAAGATGAAGAATTGCAACATGATCTATCAAAATTACAAGAGCAAGTGCAACAGTTTTCACTCTCGCAAAGAGCAACAAAAAATGAAATGGAAGTTTTGAAGAAAGGCATGGAAGCTAAGATGGATGGCGTGGAAGCTAAGATGGATGGCATGGAAGCTAAGATGGATGGCATGGAAGTGGGCATGGGAGCTAATATGGATGACATGAAAGACAACATGGAAAACATGAAGAATGATCTAAAATCATACATGGAAGGCTTGATGACAAGCTTAAAACAAGAAATGATTCCTAATGGTGGAAATATAGTAGAAGAACCTCATGATGAGAAAAAAATAAATGTTAATCGTGATTTCATAAACTCGAATGTTGGTGGGAAGAACCACCATATTCCAAAAATGGATATGAGGAATTTTGATGGAAAGGATCCTGTAACATGGATACTGCAGATGGAGCAATATTTTGATCTCCATAACGTGCAAAACACACAAAAGGTACGCATTGCAACTTTACATTTAGAACAAAATACATTTGTATGGTATCAATGGCTTTGCTCCCGTAAAAAAATTGTCACTTGGTCAATTTTTACGGAGGAGATGATAGCACATTATGAGGATACAAAGAGCAACACCTTCTTTAGCCAATTGATAAATCTCAAACAAAAGGGTTTAGTGGGGCAGCACATTGAGGACTTCCAAAAATTGAATATAAGGGTAACTGATATTCCAGAGGAACACAGGATTGATCTCTTCATAGGCACTTTAAAGGATAACAATCAACATGAAGTTCGCGTTCTGGAACCTGATTCATTGGAGAAGGCATTCAGGTTGGCAAGAAAAGTTGAATGTAAAATTATGGCGACAAAGAAGCCTACCACTCAATTCTATAAAGAAGGAAGTGTTGCTACGCCTAGATTTCCACAACCTACAAGGTTGACACCACAACAATTGGAAGAAAAAAGAGCAAAAGGGCTTTGCTACAGTTGTGATAGCAAATACACTAAAGGTCATAAGTGTGCTGAGAAGAATTATTTTACATAGATTGTGAAGAAGAAGAAGAAAATGAACAAGAAGAGGATATACACCAGGAACCACCCCTAGAAGAGGAAGAAATGAATCCGACCATATCGTGTAATGCACTGGCAGGAATTACCACTCCTCAAACTCTCCAGATAGAAGGACATATAAAGAAGAAAAGGGTAATAGTGTTGATTGATTCAGGTAGCACCCATAATTTTATTCATTATAAGGTAGCCAAGGAATTAAATTGTTTCCTATACCCAGCACCCGAATGTCAAGTGATGGTTGCAAATGGAGGAACTATAAATTGCTCTGGAAAATGCCATAATATCAAGCTAACCATGGGGGAATATGTATTGACTAGTCCAATGCTTTCCATTCCTATGGGAGGTGTTGATGTTGTACTAGGAGTACAATGGTTACAATCTTTGGGGACGGTAGCTTTTAATTTTCAAGAACTTTTCTTGAAAATTTTTTCAAAAGGAAAGGAATTCGAATTACGGGGTATTTCGGGGAAGCCGGGAAGGATAATAAGCTCTAATGTCATGACAAAGCTTCTAAAGAAAGAACAGTGAGGCGTAATTGCACAATTATGCTCACTAGAAGTTCCAACATCAAAATCATCTATTTCTGCAGATCTCCAACAAGTCTTCAACAATCATTCCAAGGTGTTTGAAACTCCCAAAGGACTCCCACCTATTCGTGATCATGATCATGCTATTCATTTGATTCCAGGAAGTGTTCCTCCAAACATCAGGCCTTATAGATATCCTTACTTCCAAAAGAGCGAAATTGAATGTATGATTGCAGAAATATTAGAGGCGGGTATAATTCAACCTAGTCAAAGTTCTTTCTCTGCTCCTGTAGTATTGGTACACAAGAAGGATGGATCATGGCGAATGTGTCCGGATTATAGGGAGCTAAATAAGCTCACCATTAAAGATAAATTTCCCATTCCTATGATTGATGAATTATTGGATGAATTACATGGAGCAATTTATTTTACCAAGTTGGATCTTCATTCAGGATATCATCAAATTAGAATGAAGACTGAAGATATTCCAAAAACAACATTTCGAACTCATGAGGGTCATTATGAATTTTTGGTCATGCCTTTGGCCTTACCAATGCACCTTCTACATTTCAAGGGTTGATGAATTCCATTTTCAAACCCTTCCTTAGAAAATTTGTGCTAGTATTTTTTGATGATATACTAATCTATAGCAGGTCTTGGAAGGATCATGTTGAACATGTTGATAGGGTGCTCAAACTATTGCAGGAGAAACAATTATATGCAAAAACATCCAAATGTTTCTTTGGAGTACAAGAGGTGGAATATCCAGGTCATATTGTATCTCACGAGGGTGTTAAAGTAGACCCTAACAAAATTAAAGCCATTAAGGAATGGAAAGTCCCCACAACCATAAAGAAGTTCCGAGGATTTCTTGGGTTAACAGGGTATTATCGCAAGTTTGTTAAGAATTATGGGAGAATAGCAGCACCTCTAACAACATTATTGAAGAAAGATGCATTTTCATGGACTCCTGAAGCAACTAAGGCCTTTGAACGTCTTAAGAGGCAATGTGCCTAGCACCGGTCTTAGCTACACCAGACTTCACAAAAACCTTTATTGTGGAATGTGATGCCTCAGGAAATGGAATTGGTGCAGTTTTAATGAAGGAAGGAAGACCCATTGCTTTTGAAAGTCGTCCAATCAAAGGAAAGTATTTACAGAAACCTATTTATGAGAAGGAAATGTTAGCATTACTACATGCACTAAAGAAATGGTGAACTTACCTAATGGGAAGACACTTCAAGGTAAAAACTGATCATGATAGTCTTAAACACTTTTTGGAACAAAGACTATCTTCAGAAGAGAAGAAAAAATGGGTTACAAAGATGTTGGGTTATGACTTTGAAATAATCTACAAAAAAGGAAAGCTTAATGTTGTTGCAGATGCACTCTCAAGAAAGAATGAAGAGGTGGAAGCATTGCTTTGTGCCATTTCTATTATCCAACCGGATTGGATAACCGAAGCAAGAGATGAATGGAATAAGGACAAAGATGTATGGACACTCATTCAAAAGTTGCAGCAAGATCCTAGTACATCTGATACATTTAGTTGGAAAAATGATTCCTTATAGTACAAAGATCGCTTATATCTTTGTAAGAATTCCCAACTAAAACAAAAGATTCTTCTGGAATTGCACACTTCTCCTTTAGGAGGACACTCAGGATTTTTAAAAACTTACCACAGGGTGAAGAAAGAATTTTTTTGGAATGGCCTTAAATCTGATATTCAAAAGTTTGTGGCGGAATGTTTGGTTTGCCAGCAGAATAAAGTGGAAACAATTAAGACCCCAGGACTTCTACAACCTTTATCCATTCCAAGTCAACGTTGGGAGGAGATTTCAATGGATTTTATCACAGGTTTACCTAAGTCCGAAGGAAAGAGTGTCATCGTGGTGGTAGTTATAGACTTACCAAGTATGCACACTTTTGTGCATTATCTCATCCATTTAAAGCAAGTACAGTTGCTACTACATTTATGGACAAAATTCAAAAGCTACATGGAATCCCAAGTGTTATTGTGAGTGACAGAGATCCCATTTTTACTGGAAATTTTTGGACGGAGTTATTTTCTTGTTTGGGTACTCAATTAGCTCATAGCTCTTCTTATCATCCTCAATCTGATGGTCAAACTGAGATAGTAAATAAATGTTTGGAAGGATATCTTCGTTGTTTTGTATCTGATAAACAAACACAATGGGTCAAGTGGTTACCTCTTGTTGAATGGTGGTATAACACTTCCTTCCATACTGCAGCAAAAATGACCCCATTTATGGCACTTTATGGAGATCATCCACCATCCATCACATCATCTTTAAGGGAAAATTCGAAGGTTCAAGCAGTGGAAGATCACATCGAGCATCAGCAAGAAGTTCTCCAACTCTTAAAGGATAACCTGAATTTGGCACAAAATCGAATGAAACAACAGGTAGATCAACATCGTAGCGAGAGAAGTTTTGATGTAGAAGATTGGGTATTTTTACGGCTACAACCATACAAAAAAATGTCCCTCAAGCAAGCAAAGAAGGATAATAAATTATCGCCAAAGTACTATGGTCCTTACAAGGTGTTGCAAAAGATTGGTACTATGGCATACAAATTGGAGCTTCCTGCTTCTTCACGAGCACATCCAGTTTTCCATGTTTCATGCTTAAAGAAGGTTATAGGTGAAAATATTCCAGTTCAAACAGTATTGCCAGAACTTGATGAGGAAAGGAAAATCATATTGGAACCTGAAGAAGTCATGGAAACAAGAACTCGACAACTACGGAATCGATCAATTTCAGAGTATCTCATCAAGTGGAAGAACTTACCCACTGAAGATTCTACATGGGAGGATGAGAATTTTATACAGAAGCACCCGGAGCTACTCAAACATTGAGGACAATACTTGTTTTGAAGGATAGGGGCATGTTAGGTCCCTATATCACTAGTATAGTCCCTTATTATTGTTAGTGTAAACCCCTTATTGTTATTATTGTACCCTTGTAACCCCCATTTTGTTATTATTGTGCCCTTAAATTATTATTGTTAGGTCGGCTAGGATTACATTCTGGCCCACTAGGATTACATTATCGCCCCATGGACTCCTATATATAGAAAGGAGGTTTTGTGAATTGTATCATCCAAGAATTGTTCATTTATGTAATGTATTGGAGGTTGCCCCCTCGAAGTGGCTCATTTCTAAGGCGTTTATATCTCTTTTCTTCTCTTTTTGGAGCTGGTTACACAACACTGATCACTTGATACTAGCAGTTATTATCATTCATTACCTTTCATGCTTCTATCATATCTTTCCATCAATGGAAAATACTTTTTCTCATAATGATCATTTATCTGTTTTTCTCCTTTTCGGTCATTTCCCCACTATTTTTATGATTTATGTTGATTTGACTGCTTTATGCCATATGTACACTTCTCTGACTTTTATTCCACTGAATTTATGGATTCCCAATGCCTTTCCTCTTTTCCTGTGCTATAAGGTCATGGACGCCCTTCTCCAATTGGAGGGGGAAAGGTGTACATTATGAATACGAATGCAAACTAATTATTAAAATCCACTGAAACCTGTTGATGTGACAAAAAAATATCATTGCATTTACAAAATAGTTTCAAAATATTGCATGTAGTATTTGTGTTGTTCCAAATTAAGGAAGCTATGAGAGGTGCATGTAGAAGTGTGAATTTGGTCTCTAAAGCACAAAAACTATGGGTGGGAGATCTGTCTACAACGAACCCAGAATGCTTAATATAACAGATCAGCATGGAAAATTTTAGGGGCTTATATTCGCAAGTGGGCTAATTTTCCATGCTTTTTCAAAAAGAAAGATTCACCAATTTCCATTTTTTTCTAAAATGATTCACCCAAATTTGATAGTATACCATTATTTTACCTTAAAAATCGCTAAAATATTATATTGACTAATATAAAATCATTGGAAATATATATATTTCTACAAAAATATCTCCAAAAATTTTACAATTTGCATATTAAGGACTAGTAATATTCGCCAAGGATTTTAAATTTTAAGGTAAAATTCCATCCTTAAAATTTTCCCTGCAGATCAGGCTCGCAGTATTCTTCAAGGAGCTGGTTGGCTTCCATATCTGAAAAAAATACAGGGATTTCATATTGAGATAGCACTTTAATTCCTGCAGAACCTGTAGGATGGACACACAATTGTAAGGGCTAGAGATATAGCAGTGTCGGAAGCTGTAATAGTTGAGGTCTCTAGACTTCCAGCAGTAGGAACAAGGTGGATAGGTGATCCGGATTTATGCAAGAACGCAACAGAACAAACATATAAACATAAATACAAAGATGCAGCGGAAATAACACTTCATTTCATTAATATCAAAGAACTGAAATTTGCTTACAGACAGAATGGAAATAAAACTAACTAGGGTGCTGGTAGCTATCTCTGAGAAGATATGTGGTGCCTACAGGCCTCTGAACTGAGTTAAAATGAGGCTCTAGGGCCTATTTATTATTTAGAAACAATGGGAAATCATAAACAACCAAAAACCTAACCCTAGGAGATGAAGCACCAAAACTATGGGCCCCGTTTGGGTAAATTGGTGTTTCAACTTCTCGGGGATGTAACTTTGGCATACGATCTTCGTTTGACGCGTACCATACCTCGTTAGAAATATATATCCAAGGACTAAAAATTTTTAGTGAGAAACATTGATCCATGGATCATGTTGCTCCTTGTTTTCCCAAAAAATGTCGTTTAGGGCCTCAAAACAGCTCCGGAAGTTCAGGACCCGAAAAATTGCTAAAAATAGTAACTTGTGCCGAAACTGAAAAACTGAAAGAGACAATGGTGGGGCCCCAAGTGGAATAGGTGGGTGACCAACAATATCCACCTGGATCATTCCTCCCCCCTTAGGAAGCAATGGTCCCCATTACGTTAAGTTCCTCCATTAGATGAGGAAATTTCTGTTGAACTTGGTCCCTGGTGAACCACTTTCCTTGGTGCAGGAGTTGGCCAACTTTGACAACCCAATAGAGTTGGATCTTCTGTTGGCGAGTGTTATTGATTTGCATGTCCATGATACAATCTGTGGTGGCCTGTTCCATGCATTCTGGGTTTAACTCTTCTGGTGTGAGTTGTTCTGCAATGTCAGAGGTGTCCAGTAGAGGTGGGAAGTAAGGATGAAGGCAGTCCACATTGAATAATGGGTGCAGACCAAGGAATGGTGGAATACTAAGCTCAAATGAATTGTTCCCTACAGCCTTGGTGATGGTGTACGGTGTGTATCGGAGCGGGAAAATCTTGCGGTGGGGTCCAGTGAGGTGCTTCTTCTGCAAATGTAGCCATAATTTGTCACCCACCTGGAAGTTGTGTGGCACCCGGTGTTGATCATGGCATTGCTTGTACTTAGCATTGGCTCTGTCCAAGATGTCATGAACCTGTTGGAAGATGTGTTGAATGTGCTCGATGAAGCTATTTGATTTTTCAACTTCAGACTGGACATGAGACGAATCGGCCTGATTAGTCACAAATGGCATGGCTACGTCAATGGGACATAGTGGCTGGAATCCCAAGCCCACCTGAAAGGGGCTATGGCCGATTGCACTGTGGAGAGCTAGGTTATAACTATTTTGTACATAGGGGAGGCTCTCGTCCCATGTGCGTGGATGCTTTGAATTGTACATGCACAAAATGTGTACAATCATTCTGTTGACGACCTCTATTTGGGGATGGAAAGTTGTGGACTTGGTGAGCTTGGTGTCCAGCATTGACCAGAGGCTGGACCAAAATGTGTTGAGGAACTTGTTATCCTGATCTGATATGATAGACTGTGGGATCCCAAAGTGCACCCACACTCATTCAAAGAAGAGTTTAGCA
This sequence comes from Pinus albicaulis, assembly GCA_034641835.2. Classification (NCBI taxonomy): domain Eukaryota; kingdom Viridiplantae; phylum Streptophyta; class Pinopsida; order Pinales; family Pinaceae; genus Pinus; species Pinus albicaulis. The sequence goes on from CM076573.1 coordinate 635,568,290, forward strand.
GTGCCTTCTGCTGTGATATTCTTCTTGCAGGCCACCATAATGGCCATCTTCGAGAATCTATCGACAACCACGAAAACACAGTTATTTCCATGCTTAGTAGAAGGTAGGCCCAACATGTAATCCATGGAGATGGATTCCCAAGGTCGACTAGGGGTAATTAGCGGAGTATATAGGCCTTGCTTCTTGATAGTCGGTTTGGCAATGGCACAAGCAGTGCAGGATCTGATGTGCTTCCCGACATCCTTTCGAAGGTTCGGCCAATAGAAATACTTCTGTAGTACTGCTACTATTTTCTCAACCCCAAAATGCCCTGCGACTCGACTATAGTGTGCTTCCCATATCATCTTGGCACACTTTCTTGAAGGAACACAAAGGTGTCCCAGGTGACATAAAAGTGCATCTTGGAGGTGAAAATTTGGAACTTGCGTACCCCCCAAGAGTGCCTTGTAAGTGTGGCTGAATTCTGGGTCACTCTTGTAGAGAAGCGGCCAATCAGAAGTCTCGTGCCCACAAGAGTTGAGAATGGTGGTGAGCATCACGATCGGTGGTCGGCTGAGGCTGTTTGCAACATTATTGGTGCTACCCTTCTTGTACTTGATGTTCAAATGAAACTGTTGTAGATATGTGGACCACTTCTGACGGCGATCATTCTGCAACTTCCCTTGTGTTTGTATGAACTGTAGGGGTCGTTGGTCTGTGTGGATGATTGTTTCCTTCCCCAAAATGTACTACTTCCATTTTCCACAAGCTTGCACAATGGAATACATTTCTTTGTCATAAGTGGGATACTTGCGAACTATGTTAGACAACGTCTCACTATGATATGCCACTGGATGTCCCTATTGAGTAATAACTACCTCAATATCATAGTCAGAGACATCTGTCTCGATCTCAAATGGTTGTTGCAAGTCTGGTAATGTGAGCACTGGGGCAGAACAGAGGCGATTTTTCAATTCTGTGAATGCCTTATGTTGAGGTTCCGACAAAAGAATTTTTCTCTCACTCCTCCCTTGGTGACTTGACTCAAGGGCCAAGTGATATGAGATAATCCCAACACGAACCTAAGGTAGAAATTAGCAAGACCCAGAAAGCTGTGAAGCTCTATTATAGTGGTTGGGGCTGGCCAATCCAGAATGACTTGGATCTCGGTTGGATCCACATGCACCCCTCTTTCATAAATAATGTCTCCCAGATATTGAACCTGGGTCATGCCAAAAGTGCAATTCTCCAAATTGGCACACAACTTGTGTTGCCACAATGTTTGGAGGACTTGTCGAATGTGGTGAAGGTGCTCTTCCCAAATCTGGCTGAAGATCAGAATTTCATCCAATTACACCACTACAAATGATTTGGTGAATGGCTGCAAGATGTCATCCATCATCCGCATGAAGGTTGCGGGAGCATTCTTCGACCCAAAAGGCATGACCAGCCATTTGAAAAGGCCTTCCTTGGCTTTGAAGGCATTCTTCCACACATCAGAGGGTTCAATTGGTACCTGGTGATACCCAGACTTCAAGTCGATCATGCTGAAATATTTTGCACCTTTGAGTTGGTCCAAAAGGTCATCAATTCATGGGATCGGGTACCTATTCCGGACAGTGATTTTTTTCAGCGCCCGATAGTCAATACAGAGTCTCCACATCCCATCCTTCTTCTGTACCAACACGATCGTGCTCCCACAGGGCGATGAACTTGGTCGGATATGACCTTTTTGCTGCAACTCCTGAATCTGCCTCTTGATTTCATTGTTCTCCAGAATAGAGCATCGATAGATCGGTCCATTGGGTAGCGGCACACCTGGGGTCAGACCAATTGGGTGCTTGACCTGACAGTGCAGAGGAACCCTTGTGGGTGAGGTGAAGATGTCCCTGTACTCCTCCACAACCTTATCCATTTGTTGTTTCCATGTAGAGGAGCCCTGTCTGGAGGTCGTGGCCACAGTATTCTTCTTGCCCTGGGGGCAGATCATCAGGAAAACGAATTTCCTGGTTTGGGAAATGAGCTTACTGCATTGTTTTGCAGTAACCAAAGAGATAGCGGCAGGAGGGGGTACCTCTGGTATCCTGTACAACTTATTTCCCAAAGTAACAATAACAGCGCGAGGTCGAGACTCATACACAGCATGACGCTTCCACAAGTATGGTTGTCCTAATAATACATCAGAAACATCAATAGGAGCAACGTCACATAATACCTCATCCGTGAAGGGCTTGATGCTATAGGGAAGACGACACTGCCGGCTGACGCGGAGATCTCGTCCTTGGTGAAGCCACCCGATGGTGTATGGATGTGGGTGAGCTGTGGTCGGCAAGCCCAACCGCTTCACGGCGTCTGCTGAAATGAGGTTCTTTTGGCTCCCATTGTTGACAATGAACTATACCGGGGAGCCCTTTACCCACATCTGGGAGTGGAAGAGACGTTCCTCCTCCTCTGGATCTTCCGGTTCCTCCTTTTGGATCTTTGCAGTGGCAACAGTGGCGTTGGGCTCCGCATCAATAATCTGTTTCCCTTTTTCATTAGCCTTTTCAGGTTCTGATTCGGAGTCAGAGCATGCATCTGACTCAGAAGCCCTCATCTTGGCCACTAGCGACTGCTTGGCCCGACACTCACTTGTGTTGTGAGTGGAGCTCTTATGGAACTCACACCACTTTCTCGTGTCCTTCTTTGGCTTTGCGGTGTTTTTATTTGATTTTGGCTTCAACAGGTTGTCTTGAGTCGCCATGCCTTGGCTTTGTCCTTTGTTCTGTGGTTTGAGAGCACCTCTCCCTTGCTTTTGATCTGCAGATCCAAAGTCTCACTTCTTCTGTTTGAATTTCTGCTCAATCTTGGCAACATACCGGTATGCTGTACCAAGCGAGGAGATGTTGAAGAACTCCATTTCCTCCTGAATGTATCTATGCAGAAAACTGTGATACATTTGCACCAGATGTTTCTTTGAATCTTTGATACCCAACTTGGTGCGCAGGGTATGGAACATATTCGTCAGCTCATGCACATCTTGATCCCTTTGTTGTCGCAGCGTGGTCCATTGTATGTACTTATCCTCATAGCTCCCCATGGGATAGTATTTTTCCTTGATGGCGTCTCGAAAATAATTCCAAGTGGGTACAGCCAAGAACAGAGAGGGTTCTGTCTCGTCCTTTTTTCTCACAGTGGGTTTCCCACCAGTCCTTGACATGGGGGGCATCTTTGAGGAGTGCAAAAATAATCTTCTCCATTAGGGGAATTTTGAGGTCTAAAATGGGCCTCCTAAGAAAAATGTACAACCAAAATAAACTTTATAAGAACCAATAGGATTCAAGATGATGATGTCATCCATAATGGATGATTCACCATTTTTGGAGTAAAAAAGTAAAAATATTAAAAAATAATAAAATAATAAAATAATAAAACTACTTTTTCAACTCGCATTTAAACTTATCCTCCCACAATGAGCGCCGGACTTTGACAATTTAATTCCTCATCCAAGGAGTACCCATGTTGCATACTTTCGATGAACTCTTCTACACGAAAAATGAGAAATACATAAAAAAACGTGATTGTAATCACGTTTTTTTTATGTATTTCTCATTTTTCGTGTAGTAGGACCCATCGAAAGTATGCAACATGGGTACTCCTTGGATGAGGAATTAAATTCCGCATCCAACAAGTACTCCCGCTCGAAATTTGAGTAAAAACTTTGGGAGATAAGTTGAAAATATGAATTGAAAAAGTAGTTTTTTTCATTTTTCCCTCTAAAATTTGATGATGTCATCAAATCTTATTTGATTTTTTCCACTATTATTTTATAATTTCCTTAGGAGGCCCATTTTAGACCTCAAAATTCCCCTAATGCCTGTCGGAAAAGTCATGAACCGAGAAATATCCTTCTAACAGATTCAACAGTCTATCTATGGCATTTACATCTATTTGACCCTCAAATATGGGAATGTCAAAATTTACTTGTACCTTAAAAGGAGTCGCACCTCCAGAGTGGCTACTGGATGCAGCTGTGCCGCCGGTGGGCAGCCGTTGAAGGATTTAGAAAAATTTATCCATCATCACATTCCTTTGTTTTTCGAGGGCCTCCTCAAGTAATATTTTTATAGGATCTCTTGTTCCCTCATCTTTCTTTTCGTCCCCCATGGGCGGCCATTAGGGTTTGTGAGGTTAATCTTGCAAAGGTTCCACCATATTGATCCCTAACTCCTTATACCTTGACCTCATTGGGGACATGCAAAGAAGGATCGAGAAAAGGCAAACCACTCTGATACCACTGATCCGGATTTATGCAGGAATGCAACAGAATAAACATATAACCATAAATACAAAGATGCAGCGGAAATAACACTTCATTTCATTAATATCAAAGAACTAAAATTTGCTTACAGATAGAATGGAAATAAAAATAGCTAGGGCATTGGTAGCTATCTCTGAGAAGAGATGTGATGGCTACAGGCCTCTGAACTAAGTTACAATGAGGCTCGAGGGCCTATTTATTATTTATAAATAATGGGAAATCCTAAACAGCCAAAACCCTAACCCTAGGAGATGAAGCGCCAAAACTATGGGCCCCGTTTGGGTAAATTGGTGTTTCAACTTCTCGGGGATGTAACTTTGGCATACGATCTTCGTTTGACGCGTACCATACCTCGTTAGAAAGATATATCCGAGGACTACAAATTTTGAGTGAACAACATTAGTACATGGACCCATGTTGCTCCCCATTTTCCCAAAAAATGTCGTTTAGGGCCTCAAAATAGCTCCGGAAGTTTAGGACCCAAAAAACTGCTAAAAATAGTAAGTTGTGCCGAAACTGAAAAACTGAAAGAGACAATGGTGGGGCCCTAAGTGGAATAGGAGGGTGACCACCAATATCCACCTGGATCAACTGGTAAGCACGTCCTCTTACACAATGCAGTTGTAGTGTTCGAGGACCAAGATGAGCAATTGGTACGCAAAGGAAAAGGTATTCACCGTGCATATTTGAAGAAAACTTGGCAAGAAATGGAAATCACTGTCCAGAGGTACATCACGGCGACGGATGTCAAGACGTGCTAAAACCTTGACAACTCAAACTACTAGCCATATTAAAATATAAAGTTTCAATTAATTTTCCATTATTTTTTAATTCTGTGTTGCATAACATTTCTAGTCGGGTTAGGAGGGCTAAGAATCCACATATAGTTATCAGACACCATGTTCTAATAAAGTTGATTATCATTCATGAACTAACCAAGCACCAGTTAACTTGGTACAACTTTGTAAATCCTTCTATAACCCCACCAGAAGAAAACCCTGATAACACAAAGATTGAGAAGCCAAGAATAGAAATATTAGTTCCAAAGAAAGCAAGAAAAAAGGGGACTTACCCCTCGCCCTCAGGCCTAGTAAAAAGAAGAAGCTCTGAAAGGATAATTTCAAGACAAGATATCTCAAATTTAGCAGATGAGGCAGAGCCATCCCATACACCTCCTCTAAGTACGCAAAATGAGTTCCCATAGGGATATGAGGAAGAAATGGTTCAAATTCTAGAAATTATGGGTGCATTTTGTGAAGAGAGGAATCCATCTGCGAATTTTGAGGGACAAAGTTACCCCGTGGACCAGTCTCCCTCTGCTGGCAGTTTTGGCCATACTGAAATTTACCTTCTACAAAATAATTACAAGATTCAAGGGATTAAATTCCCTTTGGTAATGAATATTTAGAAGAAGAAACCCATACATAGAGAGCTCTTGAAGCTGAAAACTAGTCGGGAGATACTGTCCCATTAGATCAGGATATTGATATAGGCACAAACCCCTAGTGCCTAAAGAAAACACTGTCTCACTATATCATGGCCTAGAAATTGGCGCAACTCCTCTTGTTCCTAAAAAATATATTGTTCCCTCTTCTACTGAAAACCATATAAAGAAGAACAAATCAGTTAAGAGTCAGCTAAGGAAGTGGAACAAGAAATACATAAAATTGAAGAAAACAATCAAACAATTAAGGGAATGGCTAGAGGAGTCAGAGAAGGCCTGGAAACCAAAAATAGAATCAGAAAATGTTGGGACCCAAACAGAACCATGTGCTACAGAAAAAACTGGCACTAAAACTAAAGAGTTGTGTGTTCATTCAATAGAAACCCAAACGTACTTTGTTATGGAAATGTTAAATGTTGTTGTCCAAACAGAGTTTGAGGAAAATATTCAGGAGACAGTTGAAATTTTCGTCCAAACTGATTTGGTGCCAACATATGATAGGGAAACTCAGATAGAGGAAACACCTTGTTATACCCTGTTGATAAAAGAAGCTGTTATTGTGAGGCTTCAAAATGAATTGGCAGAGACCCAGCAATGTTGGCTAAATATAAGAAGGAAGTGGTGCCCTTACAAGAACATCAGGATTTGTTGAAGAAACTCAACACACTTGATACAACTGAATATGAAACTTTCACCAGCCTCAGAGCTGAGAAAGAGAAAATAAAGTAGACACAACCTCAACTTGAGGAATCCATGACTCAAAGCAACACTATTTGTTCTCTTTACTCAAATGTTTTATCTTGAAGATCACCTGCTACTAATTATGCATTTTTTTTATTAGAGATATATATATTGTTAAAAGTAAAAGCTGTTAGATCAGGAAAAATAACTGAATTTAAGACCATTGCAAAATTTATCCAGTGTTGTGGGGAACAGAATGAGAAGGTTCATCACCTTCTATGTGAATTTTATTTACATAATTTTTTTAGAAGATGAGCGAGATAGTAACCCTAGTCCCTTCATTTGGGAAAGTCAATTTCAAGCTTTCCTTAATTTTGCTGATAATCATATTAAATGGGCTAAGACCTATAACATTTTTTAGAAAAGGGAACATGGTTTGGACCTTTGGGTTAGGGGGGAACCCACAAAACCCTTGCATCTCTTCACCCAACATAAGAGATTCATGAAACAGAAAGGGGTTGTAGCTAAATTGGGGCCACTTCACAAATACATTGTATAGGCAGAAAAAGAAATTGTCAAGATATTAGGGAGGACACTTTATTGGCATCAAAGCAAAGATGGTAGGCTTCCACTAATAACGTCAAAAACCAAGAGCCATTTAGTTACAGAAATTTCAAAGCAACCATTGTTCATTTTAACATGTACAACAACATAATTCTATGCATGGGTCCTATATGGATAGGGTGTTGCTATAGATGCCATATTGTATGGCATCCTCCTAAAGGTTATCACCATGACTATGATCTATGAGAGGGTCATGTAAACTAGGTTTTTCAAAAAATAAAACAGAGACATGGTTTTAGATTGTATTAGGAGGAAGTCTATACTACTTATTCCTTGACACAGTTACACCTCAACCATTTCATTGCATGAAGACATGCAACAAGGCAAGCAGGGGAGTCTGTTGGGCCATGAAAAAGGCATGTTTTACCCTCATAATTAGCTTGATTTATTACTAACTTTCATATGTTTACCTTCACTTTCGAAATAAATCTAGAATAATTAATTGTAAAAGAAGGGTAAAACTAACTATCAACAAACTATGTGATTATCGACATAAAAACTAAATTTCACTATTTTTATGTGCAATAAATCTTAACCAAATGACTGTTGTTCAAAAAATTGAACACCAATGGCCAAGAAAAGGAAAATATGGTATCCTCTTCATGCGAACCAACAAAAGAAGAGAAAAATCATGACTATTTCATAATGCAATCTCTTGGATAGCTGTGAAATCCTCAGGATCTCCTGATCCTAAGGATTCACCATTATCTGTTTTGTTTTTCCATAGGTTATAAAAAACCGATTGGTGAAATAGAACGAGAGAGTTTTTTACTTTTATGTTGTAATTTTACATTATTCACATTTATTCAAGACATAGTTTTTCACACTCAATGATGTCATGCCTTTACTATTGAATTTAATGAAAAAAATAGTAGTTCCTTTGTAATAGTGTTCTGAATATATTATGGCAGAGAATTCTGGAGGCTTTGGGTCCGGTCACTAGGAGCTCTACTGCTTTTTTGTGTTATATTATTATTTTTCCGTCTCTGCAATTAATCATTTTCGTATTTTGTAGAATCGTAGTTAATTTAATTACCACCAGCATTGAGTGGTTTTTCGTTTCCATTGATTTGAAGTCTTAGTCTCTTTTACTTTCCACCTGAATGTTATTATTTCATCTACCAGAGTTATCCAAGAATTTTTGAATGATTTTTTTCATTACGAGTGACGTTATTTGGTTAATCAGTTATTGTGAATTTCAATTGAAGAGCATGAATAAGTTACTTATTGTTCAATTGTTGTAGTGTTCCCTTTCTGATTAAATAGATTGCCATAGATACCAATTAGTGGTTTTGGTTGTGTTAATTCTTTAATTCTCACATTTCAGTTTGCTTTTTGCATGGAATTAATTAGAATTAAGTTAATTTGATTGATTGAAATTATTTTATATTTGTTTTCAGAATTCTTTTAATTGAAATTCAAGAATTAGATATTACTTCTTGCAACGATTTAGAATTTTAACCTCTGATTTCACTTGCATAAACTTTTTTGAGCACTCTTGAAATGAACAGACTTACCTTGTGTTGATAATTAATGTAGGTATTAGGATTACCTTTAATAGTTTTCTTAGTGCACCAACAGGAGGCAGCCAAGGGCTTGATCTATTTGGGAGGGATGGTGCTCATGGAATTATCGTGTCATGCATCTTCCTTGGGGGCCATCATATCTAGTCCTCCAAGATCAGTGAAGTCTTCATCCTCAACCATGAGGATATCCTCTTCTTAGTGTGGAATTGGAGTGTCATACTTATCTATGAGGATATCATCAAATGAATCTTTACCGTTTCTCTCGATGGTGTGTTTCTCAAATTTATTGGGTAATTCTTGCTTTGTCTACTCTTATGGTTGTTCATAGGATTCCTCTGGGAGTTCGCCTAATGCCTCAAAGTTTTTTCTGGTCATCTAATTCTTGAGGGATGTAGAGGTGCTATATTTCTTGGTGTGACGTCTCTTGGAAGGAATATTTGTGAATCCCTAAAAATATTTTGAGTTAGAGTCCTTCGAATATATTTTTTGGTAATTCAAGGGGAATTCCACGAAGATGTGCCCATGCTAGTGGCATTTCTAACATCAAAGAGGAACATGCTTGTAGCCTAGGTTCTAGAACCAATATATATATATATATATATATATATATATATATATATATATATATATATATATATATATATATTATGAATCTAGGTAAATGGATTTAGGAAGGTATACAAAGATGTTCGTGCAAACACAAATGATGGCTTAGGAGGTGTATAAGCCATGTATGATTTTCTCGGAAAGGAAAACAAATGGACCAAGATTATTTCCAATATCTTGATGATTTTGTGGATCTTAGTATTCGTGTGGAGGGGAGTACATACATATCCAGATGAGGGCACAAGAGAAATCTTATTTTTCCATATTGAACATGGTTTTCCATTGTCACATGTAGAGACCGACAATTTTGAAGAAGTAGAGGACACCCTCCATGATATCTTTCGAGAATTATTTACGAGTGAAGACCATACTGAATAGTCCCTTGGAGTTGAGTTTGATGTTGTAATGTGTCTTGGGTTTTTGATGTTGTGTTATCTAGTGAAGGAGGACTTTTTCAGTGAGCTAGATGCCAATGAATTTGTAGATATGAGCGTGCTCCTCCATGAACTAGATGTTTTAGTTAAGTCTTGTTAGGGCCACATGGATTCATGAAAACACTGATGATTTCATGATTAATTTGATGATTATTCTTTGTGTAGGGGTCACAAATTTTTCTAGCTCTGTGCGGGCTAATGAATCAACAGGGTTTGCATTAACCATTTTATATTTTTGTGGATTAGCCTTTGCAAGGGGCAACAATTTCAAATATTGTTTGGGGTTAGCAGGGTCAAATTAGTCAGGACAATGAGGGAGGATGGAGGGTTGAGGGTCTCCCCCTCTTAAGTTCAATATACTGACAGGTGGATCAAATGTACACGAAGGTTAGGGTTTTCTCTAAAAGGATGACAGATATGAGTTGAGGATCAAAGGTGGGCAAGGTTGTAAAGAACATGGAAATGTTTTTTCAAAATCATATTATAATTAAGGATAAGTTAAAGTATTCTAAATGAGTAAGTTTCAATTAACATGCAAACCTCACTATCACGCCACACTATGGGAAATATAAAAAAGGACCATTTTATTATCCAAATACATGCTTGGCATGTATCAAACTAATATAATTTTGCATAATCTAATAATAAAAGTATGCACTTTTCTTAGGAAAAAAATTAGCATTGAATCCCTTTATTAAACCATAATATTAAAATCAATATTATAAACCATAAAATTAAACCTAATATTAAATCTTAATACTAAACCTAATATTGTAAACTCAATATTAAATCCAATATTACAAAAGATAATATTAGACCCAATATGATGAACCCAAATATTATAACCTAATATAATTAAACCCAATATTATAAACACTAATTTTCAACCCAATATTATAAACCCTAATTTTTTTAATTTTTCAATGTGATGTTGAATAATTTGTAATGTAATGTGATATTGTGACAATGATTGTTTGATTGATTGTCACATTACGACAATTTTTGTCATAATGTGATGTTTGATAGATTTATGTGCAATTCCAAATTTGCAATATTAAACCCTAATATTAGACCAAATATTATAAATGTTAGCATTATACAACCTAATCTTATAAACCCAATATTATAAACTCTAATATTAAACCCAAATCTTATAAATCTAACATTAAACCCCATATTATATAACCAATATTAAACCCCAATATTATAAAACCAATACTATAAATATTAATTTTATAATGTAACAATGAAATGTTGAATATTAAACCCAATATTATAAACCCTAATTTTGTAATGTCACAATGCGATGTTGAACAAATTGCAATATAATGTAACATTGCAATGATGATTTTCACATTGTGACAATTCTTATCACAATGTGATGTTGAATAAATCTTTGTACCATTATAATATCACAATATTAAACCAAATATTATAAACCCTAATATTATAAAACTCAATATTAAATACCCAATATTAAAAACCCTAATATTAAGCTCAATATTATAAACCCTCATATTAAACCCAATATTAAAACCAATATTATAAACCCAATTATTAAAAAATAATATTGTAAATATAATATTAAACCCAATACTATAAACCCTAGTACTAAACCCAATATTATAAACCCTAATATTAAAACCTAATTTTGTAAATGTTGCAATGCGGCATTGAATACATTACAATGTAATGTTACATTATGACAATGATCCTCCAGGTATGGATTTGACTGACCTAGTTGTAGTTTATATTGAATTATCACCATCCACGAGAGAAATAGGTACAGAGGCAAAGACTTCTTTGGTTGCAACAACCATAGATTTTCCCATAGCAGATACAGTTCTATAACCTTAACCATTCATTGGAGACTACCCATCGTAACAATTCAAATAGATCCCAAACCTTTAAATCCATATTTAGTAGATCTGATTTCAGGCACAGAGGATCGCTTTTGGGTGATCGACTGTAAGGAGAGGAGAAAGTAACAATATTAGCAATTTATGAGGAAGAGGTCTCTCTTTATCTTTTATTACATCACAATATTTAATAAGTAATGACAGCTAAGTGACCTATTTTCTGCCCATCATGGCCTAGGGAACATATGCTGACCATCTCGTAAAAAAATTACCTATCCTCTTCACATATTGTTATTTATAAAGCACGAACACCTCCTTTGGTGTACAGGGGATCTACGACTCGTCATGTTGAACTGTTCACACATGGACAACTATCTCCCTCCAGGTCACGTGGTATTACAACTGGTGGGGTCTAATAACCTAACCTCTTGGGCACGTAAAAGTGAACACATTGAACTGGGAAAGGGGTATCGGTACATTAGGGGAATTTTGAGGTCTAAAATGGGCCTCCTAAGGAAATTATAAAATAATAGTGGAAAAAATCAAATAAGATTTGATGACATCATCAAATTTTAGAGGGAAAAATGGAAAAACTACTTTTTCAACTCATATTTTCAACTTATCTCCCAAAGTTTTTACTCAAATTTCGAACGGGAGTACTCGTTGGATGCGAAATTTAATTCCCCATCCAAGGAGTACCCATGTTGCATACTTTCGATGGGTCCTACTACACGAAAAATGAGAAATACATAAAAAAACGTGATTACAATCACGTTTTTTATGTATTTCTCATTTTTCATGTAGTAGAGTTCATCGAAAGTATGCAACATGGGTACTCCTTGGATGAAGAATTAAATTTCGCATCCAACGAGTACTCCCGCTCGAAATTTGAGTAAAAATTTTGGGAGATAAGTTGAAAATACGAGTTGAAAAAGTAGTTTTATTATTTTATTATTTTTTAATATTTTTGCCCTTTTATTTAAAAAATGGTGAATCATCCCCCATGGTTGACATCATCATCTTGAATCCTATTGGTTGTTATAAAGTTTATTTTTGTTGTACATTTTTCTTATGAGGCCCATTTTAGACCTCAAAATTCCCCTAATGATGCCCTTAACCTCACTCACCTAATGCATTGTGTAAGCTCAATTCTCTAACATCAAGCATATTGTACCTCAAGCGGATCGTAGTTCATCACATTGTGACAATGTTTCTCATAGTGTCGCATTAGATAGATTTATGTACCATTCCAATGTCACAATATCAAACCAAATATTATAAACCCTACCATTATAAAACTCAATCTTATAAACTCAGTATTAAACCCTAATGTTAAACCCAATATCAAATCCTAATATCAAACTCAATATTAAACTCAATATTTTAAACACAGTATCGCAAACCCTAATATTAAACCCAATATTAAACTCTAACATTAAACCGAGTAGTGTAAACACTAATATTATAAACCCTAATATTAAATACAATATTATAAACTCTAGTATTAAATTCAATATTATAAACCCTAATATTAAACCTTTATTTTGCAATGTCTCAATGTGATGATGAATAAATTGCAATGTAATGTAACATTGTGACAATGTTTGTCACAATATTGCACTTGATAGATTTATGTACCATTCAAACATCACAATATTAACCCTTGATATTATAAAGCCTAATATTTTATAGCATAATATTATAAGCCCTAATGTTGAACCCAATATTATAAACCATTATATTAAACCCAATATTATAAACCAAATATTGAACCCTAAAATTAAATCCAATATTATAAACCCTAATATTATACTCAATATTATTAACCGTGTATTATAAACCCGAATATTAAACTATAGTATTATAAACCCCAATATTAGAAACCAAAATGTTAAATATGGTGGATGAGGTTGGCTACTGTTAGATATGGTAAACATAGGGTTGACCAAATTTCATCATTGTCAACTATTTAGACATTGACTATAGAGGGTGACATTATTTGACTAACTTGGATGAATGTGTTTGATTATTAATATCAATTAGTAATATTAATAGTTTATTATGTTTCATTGAAGTTGAAGAGTGTTGAGTGTCGAACATAAAAAATGACTATAAAGGTTGGCTTTGCTCACTAATGTGGTTGACTAATTTTGTAATGTCGCAATGCGACATTTGATAAATTACAATGTAATGTAAGATTGTGACAATGATTGTCACATTGTGACAATGTTTGTCACAATGTGATGCTGGATAGATTTATGTACCATTCCAATCCCACAACATGTTTGATTATGTTCATATTAATCAATAATAATAGTAGGATATTATGTTTTACCAAAGTTGAAGATTGTCGTCAACTATTAAACATTGACTATAAAGGTTGATTTTCTTTAACTATGTTTGACTATTAATATTCATTAGTAGTAATAAACAATTATGCTTGAATGAAGTTGAAGAGTTTTGACTCTCAAATATAGTCAAGCATAGTCAACAACATTAGTAAATGTGCTTGACTAATTTTGTAATGTCACATTGTGATGTTAGATAAAGTACAATGTAATGTAACATTGCAATGATTGATATATTTCACTACCATTACAATTTCAAAATATCAATATTAATATTAATATTATTGTTATTACTCAAAAATATTAATATTAATATTGATATCAGTAAACATGTTTAAATCTTGATAGTCACTGACCATGGTTCACTACAGTTTTCCATGTTTACCCTTTTTAAACATCACTAGCTATATTTTGACTATGAAAGACTATTTTTAACTATTGTTTGACTATGACTAACCATGGTTGACTATAGTTATCCATGTTCTCCATGTTTAAACACGACTAACTATGTTTTGACTATAGTTAACAATTGTATGACTATTATTGTCCATGGTTTGACTATGGTTGACCTACATTTCCTAGGTTTAAACATGACTTCCCATCATTTCACATATTTTTTCATGTTTGGCCATACTTAACTGTGATAAATTATGGTCTCCCATTTTGACAATGGTTGACCATGTTCAATAATAAAGACCGTGGTTGACCATGTTAGATCATTCTAAAATTGGTTGACCATATTTGATCATCAAGAATGAGTAGGGCGAGGAGTTTTCTAGGTTGAGAGGATATCGATGCTTAACCCACGTTGACTATGATTGACTAAGGTTTAACATGGTTGACTATGGATAACTAAGGTCAATATATTATAAACCCTAATATTAAAGTCTAATATTATAAACGCTATATATCAAACTCTAATAGAAACCGTAATATTATAAACCTTTAATATATTAAACCTTAGTATATTAAACCCTAATATTATAAATCCTATATATATTAAATCATCTATATATTCAACCCAATAGTTTAAATCTTAATATTAAACCCTGTATATTAAACACCCTCTATTATAAACTCAATATTATAAACCATGATTATAAACGCTAATATTATAAATCTTGCATATTAAACATTATATTAAACTCTAATATTAATATACTAAACTCTAAGACTAATATTATAAACCCTAAGATTATTATAATAATTAATTGATATTTTGAAACCAAATAAACCCTATATATTAAAGGTTATATTAAACCATAAAATTACTATATTAAATGTAACGATACCCAACCCCTCACGTACTATTAGAGAAATGAGGTAATACTTTTTTTTTCCACTGAATCTTACTTAAACCTCCTAACTCATCACGGCCTCACTACTAGGACTTTCACTCTGCGTATTTTCACACATTTATCACTACGCGCACATTTATTAGCCTTTCCGAATACTCTGCATATTCAACTCGAATCTTTCAAACATAACTCCCTTATTCAGATGGGTTCCACTGGTCACACCACCCCTCTTAACTTCTCCTCACATTTCCCCAAGTGTGCACACCAGTTACTGCTAGGGTTTCTATACCAGTCTTCCATGGATAATGGGCCCCTTTACCAGCTCCTCATTGGCCTGAAGCTTGTCTGCCAATTGTTGTTGATGCTTGCTCACATCATCTTGGTAATTTTTCTGACTACACATTTTGATACGTCTGGGGTCAATGTATTTGAATGACCTGATAGGTGGGACCTCCTCTACACCAATCAGGTGCATGGTCTGTGATGTGGTTCGCTCAAATTAGCTCGATACTCCTGCCCGAAACTCATTTTCTTATCTGATGAATTCCACTAAATTTGATAGGTGGGTCCCTCAGGGACTTGCCACCTCCCTGCTTGTTGTCACGACACTTACAATTGAATCCTCCCTTTAAAATTCTGGGATGAACTTGTCGAGTTGACAAGTCAAGTGGGCCAGTCGTTGACCAATAGCATCGCCATAATAATGTGGGCCATACCACGCTCTTGCCTTGCATCATCCCATAAGGCCTTACATGGAACTTTCTTGTGCACCCCATTCCTTCCTTTTGGGCCAATGCTTCCAACTTATAAGGGTAGTGGTCCACCCCTCCATCTAATGGCATAACTGTCGGGTGCACGTCATCTTGTCGCCTCATCTCAGAACCTCGTCCCTCCACTACTCAACACGATTTTCCAGGGTAAGCCTTCTGGGTTCCACCTTTAGGCCAGATCGGTAGACTCGCGACCAATCGCGTTAGGGACAAATCAAGCCCCACCAATTAAATGCCTCCACAACTAGCATTTTGATCAGATCAAGGATAAGGATAGTTAGATCACATTATAAGTTTCAGGCCTTATCTCCTTGTGTTGTATCAAGCTCACACATAGGCATTACCATGGCTCAACCAGGAAAACCCTGATAGCCTCTAAGCCATGCATTTGATCAAAATTTTGGTCGACTTCATGGGAGATCACCCCAAACCTTCACTGATTTCTCCTCACTGGTTGATCCAACTAAATCTCTACTACATAAGTTTAGTAACCATTAAGAATGTCATCGTTTCTCAGTAGCGGCAATGGCAAAAGTGGTTTTCTATTGCACCCCATAGTGCTACCCCTCCAAATATTGGGTGAAGGCATCTCCAACAATTTCTTAGCCATTCGATGTTCCCCATATTGAAGCATAGAATTCCGTAGTGTGTCGGTGTAGACGCTCCAGTAGCCATGATCTGTTGTGGGCCTGTAGTAATTCCCTGAATGGCTTCACTTATCCCGCCATAGGCCAAGGGTTTCTAACTTCAATGCAAGACTACAAGCAGCTTTATGGTGCTATGTAGAACCATCCAAAACCCTACGAGAAATGCTATTAAGCTAGCGGAAGACATCCATGTTGTCGATAATGCATGGATGACTAAGCCTTGAGGTAGGGATTCCAGAATTTAATTTCCCTTAAAAGAGTAAATAACTCATTCAACGTTGTAGCAATGCCTACAGAATTATGGCCAAGTGAATGAATATCCCTTTTCATGTTTAGAGCTTGATTAAGCGAGAAGTCTCTTGTGTACAACCTTTTTAGCTTAATAGAAGGGTTCTTAAACCCAAGGTTTGTAGGTTTTAAATCCATGCCCTTGTCGATATTCAATCTATCACTGTCTTAACATATTGGTATCATTTTTTCATATGTGTTGTTAAAAATTTTAGGGAACATTTCGTGCAGAGTATTGTTCAGCCCATGTCCATAGCATGGTCCTGGTTTTCATGTAAGAAAAATATACATTATAATGCTTATTATTGTTGTAAACAACACCAATATTCATTTAACACAACATATTAATTTCAAGGCAGATGTATACAACAGTTCAACTTATTTAACAAAATTGTTCATTTCAAAGGTGTGACACATTTATGTATAATTTATTTATAATAACCATAAGGGGTATCTCTACATAGGAAGGTATCCACATTCTTATCACATTAATAATGTTGCTACAATCCCAAAATCCAAGCCATTTCAAAAAGAATGCATCATAATTCATGAACATGTAAATAGATACAAAATATTACTTATATTTTAAACCTGTAGAGTAATTGAGTTTGAGACAAGGACTCTCCACCCAACCAGAGACAACTACAACCAAACTTACTTGCAGTTTTCACCTCCAAGAAATATTCCAAACTTTGAGGGGAGTGCTTTCTTAAGGAAATCGAACACTAGATGCCAACTAAAATAGGGAATTCCAGAGGAGTTCTTCCTCAATCCCACCAGCTGACTGCTACTATCTTCTTTATCACATGGAGTCCAAAGGTTCTCTACATCACGCCAAGTGCACACACAGTGACTCATTCCCTTCCAGGAAGTCTAAAATTCACTATAATAGTAAGGCAATAACTAGAGGTCTTCAACTAACTCTTCAAATCTAGGTCTCCTTAGATCAACGGTGTACACAAGTAATTAATGGTTGACAGTTTCCAGCCATCCCCGGGGATGCGTACACAGATTCACAATCTTGATGATAGCACAAAGTAAATTAAATCATTTGCTGAATAATGTGAAATCTTAATGATAAATCATATGTGGAAAGTATCAACACATCCGAAAGACTACTATATTCTTAACTTCAGTCCTATTGCTATGCACGTCTGTAAGATATATAATTATTACACAACAGATTACCAAATTAAAGTATTGAAAGTCAAGTAAAATAAATGTGCCATCCACATCATAAATTGACTGTTATATGTTATAAAAGGCCCAAAACAATGATATAGTTAATACAGGTAAACAAATAGATGTATTGATGTTTGTGTGGAGTAACTATAGTAATTTTTTTATGGTAAGTATTAATAGGGGTGACATCAATCTATCCAATTAAAAATTTAAATATATATAATTGTTAGAAAATACAATTTCACTTCTATGATATTGGGCTTATTCAAGTTTATGATGATGGTGGTGGTGGTTAATGTCCACTGAGACCATTATATGTCATTTAAATTGTATACTTAATTATATATATTTGTATACAATTATAAAACTAATTTATCTTTGTAATATCTCTCATTCATAAATATTTGTAAATAATTTTTGAAATATAATATTAAAATAAATTTTTTTAGTTTTCAAATGTAATAACTATAATTTTATAAAAAAAAACTTAAATAAATCAATTCAATTTAAAAATATTATTTTAATTAATTTTATTAAGTACAACTTTTCATCTTTGTAATATATTTCATTCATAAATATTTGTAAATAATTTTTGAAATATAATATTAAAATAATATTTTTAGTTTTCAAATTTAATAACTATAATTTTATAAAAAATGAAAACTTAAATAAATCAATTCAATTTAAAAATATTATTTTAATTAAATTTATTAAGTAAAAAAATTGCTTATCTTTTTCTATTTAGACAATTTCATTTATAATATAATTTAAAAAATATATATAACTATTTCTCATATTCAACAACAATCAGATAATCAATAAACGTATATCTTAATACACATTTATAAAGTTGAATTCTCTCTCTAATATATTTCTTACATAAAAATATGTAAATTTTTTTTGAAATATAATATTAAAAAAGATCATTTTAATTTAAAAACACAACATTATAATATTTTTTTAGAAATTTATGTATTTTTATATTTATTTTTAGTTATTAGAAAATATATTTATGGTTATCATTTTTTTTTTTAAATATATTAATTTTTTTTTCAATTTTAAAGTTTTATAAATGCAATAAATATGTATTTTCATATACAATTATAAAATTGATTTATATATATATATATATATATAAGTTGGGTAGGCCTATATTTTTATCATCATGTCTAATACATATCACCTATATATATATATATATATATATATATATATATATATATATAAGTTGGGTAGGCCTATATTTTTATCATCATGTCTAATACATATCACCCCAATAAAGATAGGGAATTGAACCAGTGACTTCAAATCAAAGAATGCTTTAATGAGGCAATTTATTACCATCTATCCAAGACCTGAATTTAATGAATTCTTAGTTAAGCGAGAGTAAGAGGTTCTTTGTGAAATCAATTTAACACATACATGAGCTTTTTAAATTTTTCATCAACTTATTTACAACTTACTTTTATAACCAACCTTAGTATATGAACAGTCTTAATATCTTGCAGCAAGTATTAAATTAATGTGACATCAAACTTATTATGAGAACAACAATCATTAAGCAGATTTGGTAAATCATCTCAGCACGCAGGCAACACAGATAGAGACAGCAGATATAAGTGGAAACCCATAAAGGGAGAAAACCACATCTTATTATTGTTGTGATGCGAAGGCAAGCTCCAACTCCCTCTCACCACTATTTTTCTGCAGGCACCAACCTACAGGAGGCTCCAAACTCAGTCAACTACAACTGGCAGCTATCAAGCTTCAACTTGATAGGGAATCTCCAACTTCCTCAATTTATCAAAAGAAATGTTTGCTGGTTTACCTCAGATATCAACTCTGTTCTGTAGAATCTCTTTTTGCTCCTCTCTTCCTTATCTTCTCTACCTCAATCTTCTGTACTCTTCATTCTCTATCCTTACTCTCTCTAACCTCTGTATGCATATCAAGATGATATTATTTATAGAGATTTTCTTATGACTGTCTGTATTCCTCAGGGAATTCGAAATGAATAGCCATATCCTTAGTCTTTTGCCTTCTCATTTCTTTTCCAGCTCACTCAGAAAAATATTACTGTAGGTACTAGTTTTAACATTACAGTGAGATATTTGTTCTCTTCCGGAGACTTGCCAATGCATCATAAACAATATAAACCAATTAAAATATTACATTTAATTACAATGAGAACTCCACCTCACTCATATAGCCTTTTGATCGCTGCGCATTTGTCTTTTCTGTGACCGTGTTTGTCCCTTTTTCTCCTCTGTATGCCTTTCTGTTTATAGCTGTTGCGTAACTCCTGTATGTATGTAACTGCACTTTTTATATCATGCAAATCAATTCTCGGCATAATAATAATAAGGTGTTTTTTAAATATATGCATTGTCGTGTTATATAACTTATGTAACTTCCGGCGATATAATGCTGAGAGATCATTTTAATACATAAAATGCCCTTACGAGCCCACTCGTTGATCTTTCCGATGCGATGTATCACTCCTCAACTACTTCTGATTGCGATTGATCACAATCGCAATTTCCATTTGAATGTATCGATGCTCTGCTCCTTCTCCGATGCAACCAATTACTGTTCATTTTGAAATGTCGATGCGATGTATCACCTTTAAAGTATTTCCGATTGTGATTAATCGCAATCGCAACTTCCAGTTGCATGTTTCGATATTCCAATGCTCCGATGCTCCGATTCCGATGGTTCACTATTATGAAGGAACTCAAACACATATCAATCATGGTTTATAAACCCATCGGGTTCGGACTTTCATCGCAATTGCAATTTTTGTTAACTTGTTCCGTCGTCAACTTTTCTCCGATGTGATTGGCTAGGGTCCCACAGTTTAAGTCTTTGGTTGTATTAGACCAGAGCTATAGAGTACTTCACATATATGTATATATATATATACATATATACTTTGACCCTTTTTTTAAAGGCGCTACCCATATATAACGTGCTGCATATAGGTATATATGTATACTTTGTCGCTTTGGTCTTTAATGTATCCACCAACTGGGGTAATTATTCTCAGAATTTTATGTGGGGTCCCACTTGCGTATTAAATTTGGTTATATCCAAGCATTTACATAAGGTTTTCGTTCATTCACCTTATATATTCACATACCAACTCATTTTCAGCATACATGTATGAAGTCAACCTTTAATAGTTCAATAACCCAAAGGTTCTCACCTTGGCGAAGTTCGACCCACTATATATATATATATATATATATGTTCTAGGCTTACCCTTTGAATCATATATATACAAAAGCCTAAGTCAATCTTCAACCATGGCTTTAACCCTCGGCACATCAACATTCTATATATATTCACATATATATATACTCTTACATGCACATGGTTTCGTCATAATATATATATATATATATATTCCTCACTTCAATTGTTACAACATTAACGTGCCGCGGACTTATATTAAAAACCAGCAGTAATATATATATCCATAAAACCTTTGATTTTATCATAGATTATTAACTTTTGGCTTCCAAACAAACCAACGCATCATGTTACAAAGCATCTGGGCCCACAACAACATATTACGTACCTTGCTTAACGTGTACAGAACTCCGCTTGGATCCAATGATTCACCTGCTCTCGCGCTCCATACAACCAATCCGACGGTAATCACATTACACACTTGCACGAGATGTAGTTCTTAAACCCATGCGATGAAACTGGGTCCCAATGTTAACCTACCCATCTCATCCAATGGTTAATAGATTATCGTGCTCCTGCTGAAAATCCAACAGTGGTCAAGTAATATCGCGCAAATTAGATGCATGGATGTTATTTCTCCAAAGTTGCGCGATAAACTCAGTTTTGTAATACCGCCTTTGGACATGTGGCGAGTGAAGACTCATATCGCGTTATTTCACAAAAATCCACTTACAACTTTATCTGTCACGCGATACAACCAGTTTCTGAGGGTTGAAACCACGGTTACTGTTCCTTCACGGTTCCACCTTCGTTCAAGGTTCCGCTTTAATAAATAATTTCGTGCCTTCATCATTTTCATATACATATAAGTTCTGTTCAAACTATATTATATATAAACCCATCTTGTTTTCGTTACATATATTTCTTCAGCACTTTGTTATATATGAGCCCTTTTTCATTTCAGATTTAATATAACGCTATCATATGAACCCTGTTTTATTGCAAAACGCTTGGTTCCATTACTCTTAGCTTGGTTAACTGCTCTGCCTCTACCTCCTCTCTGTTGCTCAATTGTTTCTCTGTCTCTGTATTCTCTGCTTCCGCTTTGCTGCTCGATTGTTTCTCTGTCTCTGTACATATCCTGTCATTGTATTTCTTGTTACTATACATATCCTGTAACTGCATTTTTGCTGCTCTGCCAGATTTTCACTCCTGTCACTGTATTTTCCATTTCATTTCAACAGTCTTCTTCTCCCTGTCTCCTTTGCCATCTATGTTGTCTCCTTTGCGCTGCTTGCTTCTCTTTTTGCTGCCCTGTCTCTGTAAATATACTCTCCCTCTGTTCTTCTCATGCTTCTTGTAAATATACTCTCCCTCTGTTCTTCTCTATTGTATTCTCCTTTGCTTCTGCTTCCTCCTTTGCCATTAATGACAACATTTCCAACAGTCTCCCCCTTTGGCATTGATGGTAATACACTTCCTCTGTTTTCCTTTTAGGACCCTTCCTTCTGTTGCTTGCTCTTCCTCCCCCTTTGACATAAATGGAAAGGGGTTTCTCATTTTTCAATGTGTTTTTAACTCTCGTCCATGTTGCAATGATCTTGAGGACCTGTTTCATGCTAATTGAACTCCCCATGGAATGATATTTTCGTTTCTGTTCTCCCCCTGAAACTATGCTTTCTCTTCATATCAGAGAGTAGTATCTACAGATACTACCCCTATTCTCTCTCTCAAATACTCAAATGGTCCTCTAGCAAGTGGTTTGGTAAATATATCTGTTGTCTGTTCTTTTGTTGGCACATACTCCAGCTTTACTACATTCTGAGCTACTTGTTCTCGAAGAAAATGATACTTGATTGGGATGTGTTTAGTTTTTGAATGAAGTACAGGATTTTTTGAAATACTTCTATCACTTGTATTATCACATTTTATAGAGATGGGTTCATCAATGCTTACCTTCATATCTTGAAGGGTTTGCTTCATCCACATGACTTGTGTACAGCATGCAGATGCGACTATGTATTCTGCTTCTGCTGTATATAGAGAAATAGATGTTTGTTTCTTGCTTAGCCATGCCACTAGACTTTCTCCTAAATAGAATGCAACTCCACTTGTGCTTTTCCTGTCATCCACACAGCTGGCCCAATCTACATTTGTGTATGCTGTCAAAGTGAAGCTTTTTCCTTTTGGATACCAAATTCCATATTGTGTATTTCCTTGTAGATATCTGAATATTCTTTTGACTGCTAGAAGATGATTTTGCTTTGGTGCTTCTTGATATCTGGCAACAAGTCCTACTGCTAGCATGATGTCTGGTCTTGATGCTGTCAAGTACAAAAAACTTCCTATCATGGATCTGTAGATTCTTTGATCTATATCGGCTTATCCATCATCAGCACATAGCTTGCATCCCGTGATCATGGGAGTTGACACAGGTTTGCAGTTTTCCATTTTGAACTTTTCCAACATTTCCTTTAAGTATATTTCTTGTGAGATTAATGTACCTGTGTTCTTCTGCTGAATTTGAAGTCCTAAATAGAAACTGAGCTCTCCAATCATAGACATCTCAAACTCTGATTTCATCTCCTCAGCAAACCCTTTTTCTAGCTCATCTTTGTTGCTTCCAAACATAATATCATCAACATATACTACAACAATTAGTAGTTCATTTTCATGAGCTTTTATGTATAGATTGCTATCTACTCCTCCTCTCTTAAAGCCTTGATTTTGCAAGTATTTATCTAGCCTTGAGTACCAAGCACGAGGATCTCGTTTTAGTCCATATAGAGACTTCTTTAGTCTACATACATAGTCTTCTTTGTCTGTTAATGAGAAGCCTTCTGGTTGTTCCATGTAGACTTATTCTTCTAGATCTCCATTCAAAAATGAAAATTTCACATCCATTTGATATACCTTGAAGTCTTGGTAGCATGCAAAGGCTAGAAACATTCTGATAGCTTCCATTTTGGCTACAGGGGAAAATGTTTCCTTGTAATCAAGTCCTTCGATTTGTGAATATACTTTGCAAACAAGACTTGCTTTATTCCTGATTACCTGTCCTTGTTCATTCAGTTTATTTTTGAATACCCATTTTGAGCTTATGACATTTTTCTCAGTGGGTCTAGGGACTAATTCCCAGGTATTTTTCTTCTCAATTTGGTCCAATTCTTCATTCATAGCATTCACCCAATACTTGTCCTTGCTTGCTTCTTCGAACTTCTTTGGCTCTATTTGTGATAACATGGCAATGTATACCTCTTCTTTCTATTCAGTTAGTTGCCTTCTTGTCTAGACCCCTACTCTCTTGTCTCCAATGATCTGATCTTCTAGATGGTTCTTCTGAGTGTATCTTGAGGGGGCTTTCGATCTCAGTTCAGCATCTTCTGTTGTCTTGCTTGTTTCATCATCATCTTGGTTTTCTTCTTCATGGTTGTCTGATGGACTGCTGCAGTCTGGGCCTCTTATATTGTTTGGAAGTTCTTCATCAAATCTCACGTCAATGCTTTCTACTATTTTTTGAAGAGTCTTGTTGTGGCACCTGTACCCTTTACTTTTGGATGCATATCCTAGAAATATCCCTTCATCTGCTCTTGCATCAAATTTCCCAAGATTTTCATCATTATTCTTTATGTAACACTTGCTTCCAAAGATTCTGAAGTGCTTAATTGAAGTTGGTTTACCATGCCATAGTTCATAGGGAGTCTTGTCACTGCTTGGCCTTAAATGAGCTTTGTTCAGGATATGCACGGCTGTGTGTACTACTTCTGCCCAGAAGGTTTGAGGAATATTACTCTCTTGCATCATGGCTCTAGTTATTTGTTGTACAGACCTGTTTTGTCTCTCTGCTACTCTATTCTGCTGAGGTGTCCCTGCAATAGTAAATTGTTGCTTTATCCCATGTTCATTGCATAGCTCTGCAAAGTCATAATCTGTGAATTCACCTCCTCTATCTGATCTGATGCATTTTAGCTTGCATCCTGTCTGATTTTCTGCTAAAGCTTTGAATATTTTGAATTTTTCCAGAGCTTCCGATTATTCTTGAGAAATGCAACCCATGTCATTCTGGAGAAATCATCTATTATCAGCATGAAGTAGGATTCTCCACTTGGTGTTTTAGTTCTTGCAGGTCCACACAGGTCCATGTGCACAAGCTGGAGTGGTATTCTTGTTGATAACTCGTCTTTGGCCTTAAAGGATGTGTGGGTTTGTTTACCCAATTGACAAGATTTGCATATGGCATTAGAAGGCCTTTTTATTTCTGGCATGTCTCTGACACCTTTCTTCTTGCTGAGTCTGATGATATGATCGAAGCTGAGATGTCCCAATCTTCTATGCCATAACCATGACTCCTCAAGTTTGCTAAGATGGCATTCTTCATCAAGTCCTCTTTTACTATGTAAACATCACTCTTTGTTTGAACACCTTTGAGCAGAGTCTTACCTGTGGTGCTTGATCTGACTTCACAGTCTTGTGCTCTGAAAAGAACTTCACAGCCTTTATCACACATTTGACTAACACTCAGCAAATTTTCTTTCAGACCATCTACAAATAGTACATCTTGGGCCTTAACTCTGCCATTATCTAAGATGACTGAGCCCTTTCCCTTGGTTTTTCCTGATTTATCATTGCCAAAAGTAACATTACCAGTTTTCTTTTCGTCAAAAGTAATAAATTTTCTTTTGTCTCCAGTGATATGTTTTGAGCAGCCACTGTCCAGATACCATTGGCTTTTCAGGTCTTGAGCAGTTAGAGCCAGGTCACACTTATTCACCTTATTTCCCCACTAGAAGTATCCTTTTGTTCGGTATCTTTTGTGAGATGATGAATCACATCCTCTCAGAGGACATTTGGAAGGAATATGTCCAACTTTATTGCATACACAACATTTGATCATAATTTTTGCAGAATTGTGAGTATGAACAAAAATTCTTTGATTCATAAACCTCCTTGAGGTGTTGAACATCAATATTTATCCATATTTTCTACACTCAATGATTTTATGGCCAAATTTCTTACAATAAAAACAGTAACCATAGAAACTATTTGCATACCTGATGTAAGGTTGTCTTCTCCATTTGTTTACTTGAGACAGTCTCTTCACTGTTTGCATTCTTTGTTGGTTTGAATTACTCCTCTTTGCATGAGAGTATGCAGCAATGTGTCCCAGCTTATGGTAGACATAACAGGTGGCATTTTTCATAGGAGGGAAGAATCTCCTTTGATGGCTTCCAAATTTGACATACTCAGGGGTATATGAATCTTTTTCTGTTGTCTGAGTATTTCTTTCATTCTTTGTTATTAGAGGTTTCTTCTGGGTTATGTCTCCCTCCTTACATGTTTCTTCTTTTGTAGGGATTATTTGAGCTGCTTCATCATCCTTCTTTGCTTTTACAAAAATAATCTCTCTGTCTTATTTTTCTTTTCTTTTACTTGATTCTCCTTCATAGCCTATTCCAGTTTTTATCATAGGAGATCTTTGAGCATCCAAAATTTCTTTCAACTTACCAAATCTTGTTGTTTGAGAAGAATTTATAGCCACTTTCCTTTGAGAATTTTCTAATTTCTTCCTGAGACATACTACTTCTTGTTCCAACCTCTCTTGTTCCTGATTTTTCTCCTTGATTTGCTTAAGTAACATGTCTTCTATCTTCCTGAATTATTCAAGCTCTATCTTTAGCTGCATGAGGACTTCTGAATTCTATTCTTCTTGTACATACTTGAGGAGAATGTCCTTTTGTTTTCTGCACTTCAGTTTGAGTCTATCAATCTCCTCTAGGGCACTTCTTAGCTCCCCCTCAAGGCCGACTTCACCTTCTTCTTCTTCATATTCTAGCAGGAGTCCTTCAAGTTCTTCTATGGCCATCAATAAAAATTCAGAGGTTCCTTCTTGACATGAGGGTTCATCTGAGTCTTCAGATGTACTACTGTCTTGTTGAGCATAGAAGGATTTTATACTAAATTTCTTTCCTTTCTGCCAGTTCTTTGATGTATTTTTCCCTAATTCTTGAGCCTGATTCCTTACTTTCTTGTGAGGACACTTAGCAGCATAGTTTCCAACTCTTCCATAGTTAAAGCATTTGAAAGGAAGTTTACCTTTG
The DNA here is from genome assembly GCA_034641835.2 of Pinus albicaulis. Lineage (NCBI taxonomy): Eukaryota > Viridiplantae > Streptophyta > Pinopsida > Pinales > Pinaceae > Pinus > Pinus albicaulis. The sequence continues at coordinate 635,595,566 of CM076573.1, forward strand.
TATTTACCTGAGCCTCTATCTAGTTTCTTGACAAATTTAGTCTCTTCTTCATCAGAGGAAGAACATGTATCTCCCTTTTCTTATTTTCTGTTTTAAAAGCTGCCTCCCTCGTACTTGGCTTCTTCTGTGGGAGTCTCATCTCATAGGCTGTCATATTTCCAAGTAACTGGTTCATAGTCAAGGTCTCCCAATCAGTTGTTTCTTCTATTGTAGACACCTTGGGATTAAACCTGGATGGAAGAGATCTTAGAAGCTTTTGCACAATTATACTTTCTGGTATGGTTTCTCCAAGATCTTTCATATTGTTAACAATTTCTGCAACTCTTAAGAAGAAGCTGCCAACATCTTCATCGTCATTCATTTTTAAATTTTCAAACTAGGCTCTATATACTTGAAGTTTGGCAGTCTTTACCTTTTTATTTCCCTCATGGATATTCTCTAGAGTGTCCCACATATCTTTGGCAGTCTTACTATGCATTATTTTGATAAATTCAGCTTCAAAAAGTCCACTTAAGATTGCATTCATGGCCTTTGCATTTGCTACAAATTCTTGTTTTGCTTCTCTTTCTGGGTCAGTTTCCTTTGGGGCATATCCAAATTCTACAGCAGCCCATACCTCTATTCATAGAGGCATTATGTATGCTCTCATTCTGATTTTCCAGAAGGCACAAGTAGCAACAGTGAAGAAAGGGGCTTTATTGGTTGAGCTTCCTTCTTGACTAGCCATCCCGGGGGCCTAGGATCTCCTTTTAGTGGTTAAACTGGTACAAACGGAACTTGGCTTTGATACCAATTGTTGAATTCTTAGTTAAACTGAGAGGGGGGGGGGTGAATCAGTTTAACACATAGATGAGCTTTTTAAATTTTTCATCAACTTATTTACAGCTTACTTTTATAACCAACCTTAGTATATGAACAGTCTTAATATGTTGCAGCAAGTATTAAATTAATGTGACATCAAAATTATTATGAGAGAAGCAAACATTAAGCAGATTTGGTAAATCATCTCAGCACACAGGAAACACAGATAGAGACATCAGATATCAGTGGAAACCCATAAATGGAGAAAACCACATCTTATTATTGTTGTGATGCAAAGGCAAGCTCCAACTCCCTTTCACCATGGTTTTTCTACAGGCACCAGCCTACAGGAGGCTCCAACCTCAGTCAACTACAACTGATAGCTATCAATCTTCAACTTGATAGGGAAGCTCCAACTTCCTCAATGTATCAAAATAAATGTTTGCTGATTTACCTCAGATATCAGCTCTGTTCTGTAGCATCTCTTTCTACTCCTCTCTTCCTTATCTTCTCTGCCTCAATCTTCTGTACTCTGCATTCTCTATCCTTACTCTCTCTAACCTCTGTATGCATATCAAGATGATATTATTTATAGAGATTTTCTTATGACTGTCTTTATTCCGTAGGGAATTCGAAATGAATAGCCATACCCCTTAGTCTTATGCCTTCTCATTTCTTTTCCATCTCACTCAGAAAAATATAACTGTAGGTACTAGTTTTAACATTACAGTGGGATATTTGTTCTCTTCCGGAGACTTGGCAATGCATCACAAACAATATAAACCAATTAAAATATTACATTTAATTACAATGAGAACTCGAGCTCACTCATTCATCCTTTTGGATCGCTGCGCATTTGTCTTTTCTGTGATTTTGTTTGTCCCTTTTTCTCCTCTGTATGCCTTTCTGTTTATAGTTGTTGCGTAACTCTTGTATATATGTAACTGCACTTTTTATATCATGTGAATCAATTCTCATCATAATAATAATAAGGTGTTTTTTAAATATATGCACTTCCGGCGATATAATGCTGAGAGATCATTTTAATACATAAAATGACCTTACGGGCCCACTCGTCGATCTTTCCAATCCAATGTATCACTCCTCGACTATTCCAATTGCGATTGATCGCAATCGCAATTTCCATTTGAATGTACTGATGCTCTGCTCCTTCTCCGATGCGACCAATTACTGTTCATTTTGAAATGCCGATGCGATGTATCACCTTTCAAGTATTTCTGATTGCAATTAATTGCAATCACAACTTCCAGTTGCATGTTCCTATATTCCAATGCTCTGATGCTCCGATTCCGATGGTTCACTGTTATGCAGGAACTCAAACACATATCAATCATGGTTTATAAACCCATCGGGTCCGTACTTTCATCGCAATTGCAATTTTTGTTAACTTGTTCCATCGTCAAATTTTCTCCGATGCGATTGGTGAGGGTCCCACAGTTTAAGTCTTTGGTTGTATTAGACCCGAGCTATAGAGTACTTCACATATATGTATATATATATACATATATACTTTGACCCTTTTTTTAAAGGCGCTACCTATATATAACGTGTTGCATATAGGTATATATGTATACTTTGCCGCTTTGGTCTTTAACGTATCCACCAGTTCGGGTAATGATTCTCGGAATTTTATATGGGGTCCCGCTTGCGTATTAACTTTGGTTATATCCAAGAATTTACATAAGGTTTTTGGTCATTCACCTTATATATTCACATACAAACTCATTTTAAACATACATGTATGAACTCAACCTTTAATAGTTCAATAACCCAAAGTTTCTCACCTTGGCGAAGTTCGACCCACTATATACATATATATATGTTCCAGTCTTACCCTTTGAATCATATATATACATAAGACTAAGTAAATCTTCAACCATGGCTTTAAACCTCGGCACATCAACATTCTATATATATTCACATATATATATACTCTTACATGCACATGGTTTTGTCATAATATATATACATCAATCATATACATATATTCCTCACTTCAATTGTTACAACATTAATGTGCCGCGGACTTATATTAAAACCTAGCAGTAATATATATATCCATATAACCTTTGATTTTATCACAAATTATTAACTTCTGGCTTCCAAACAAAACAACGCATCATGTTAAAAAGCATCTAGGCCCACAAAAACATATTACGTACCTTTCTTAACGTGTACACAACTCCGCTTGGATCCAATGATTCACCTGCTCTTGCGCTCCATACAACCAATCCGATGGTAATTGCATTACACACTTTCACGAGATGTAGTTCTTAAACCCACGTGATGAAACTGGGTCCCAATGTTAACCTAGCCATCTCATCCGACGGTTAATAGAATATCACACTCCTGCTGATAATCCAACGGTGGTCAAGTAATATCACACAAATTAGATGCACAAATGTTATTTCTCCAAAGTTGCGCTATAAACTCGGTTTTGTAATATCGCCTTTGGACACGTGGCGAGTGAAGACTCATATCACGTTATTTCACAAAAATCCGCTTACCACTTTATCTGTCGCGCGATACAGCCGGTTTCTGAGGGTTGAAATCACAGTTACTATTCCTTCACGGTTCCACCTTCGTTCAGGGTTCTGCTTTAATAAATAATTTCATGCCTTCATCATTTTCATATACATATAATTTCTGTTCAAACTATATTATATATAAACCCGTCTTGTTTTCATTATATATCTTTCTTCAGCACTTTGTTATATATGAACCCTGTTTCATTGCAGATTTAATATAACGCTATCATATGAACCTTGTTTTATTGCAAAACGCTTGGTTCCATTACTCTTAGCTTGGTTAACTACTCTGCCTCTGCCTCCTCTCTACTGCTCGACTGTTTCTATGTCTCTGTATTCTCTACTTCCGCTCTGCTGCTCGACTATTTCTCTGTCTCTGTACATATCCTGTCACTGTACATATCCTGTCACTGTATTTCTGCTACTGTACCATATTTTCACTCCTGTCACTTTATTTTCCATTTCATTTCAACAGTCTTCTTCCGCCTGTCTCCTTTGTCATCTATGTTGTCTCCTTTGCGTTGCTTCCTTCTCTTTTTGCTGCCTTGTCTATGTAAATATACTCTCCCTCTATTCTTCTCATTCTCCTTGTAAATATACTCTCCCTCTGTTCTTCTCTGTTTTCTTCTCCTCTGCTTCTGCTTCCTCCTTTGCCATCAATGAAAACATTTCCAACAGTCTCCCCCTTTGGCATTGATGGCAATACACTTCCTCTGTTTTCCTTTTAGGAACCTTCCTTCTGTTGCTTGCTCTTCCTCCCCCTTTGACATCAATGGCAAGGGATTGCTCATTTTTCAGTGTGCTTTTAACTCTCGTCCATGTTGCAATGATCTTGAGGACCTGTTTCATGCTAACTGACCTCCACCTGGAATGATATTTTTGTTTCTATTCTCCCCCTGAAACTATGCTTTCTCTTCATATTAGAGATTAGTATCTACAAATACTACCCCTAGTCTATCTCTCAAATACTCAAATGGTCCTCTAGCAAGTGGTTTGGTAAATATATCTATTGTCTGTTATTTTGTTGGCACATACTCCAGCTTTACTACATTTTGAGCTACTTGTTCTCGGAGAAAATGATACTTGATTGGGATGTGTTTAGTTTTTGAATGAAGTACAGGATTTTTTGAAATACTTATAGCACTTGTATTATCACATTTGATAGAGATGCGTTCATCAATGTTTACCTTCATATCTTGGAGGGTTTGCTTCATCCACACGACTTGTGTATAGCATGTTGCTGCTGCTATGTATTCGGCTTCTACTGTAGATAGAGAAATAGATGTTTGTTTTTTGCTTAGCCATGCCACCAGACTTTCTCCTAGATAGAATGCACCCCCACTTGTGCTTTTCCTGTCATCCACACATTTGGCCCAATATGCATCTGTGTATGCTGTCAAAGTGAAGCTTTTGCCTTTTGGATACCAAAGTCCATACTGTGCAGTTCCTTGTAGATATCTGAATATTATTTTGACTGCTAGAAGATGATTTTGCTTTGGTGCTGCTTGATATCTGGCAACAAGTCCTACTGCTAGCATGAAGTCTGGTCTTGATGCTGTCAGGTACAACAAACTTCCTATCATGGATCTGTAGAGTCTTTGATCTATATCGACTGATCCATCATCAGCACATAGCTTGCATCCCGTGATCATGGGAGTTGACACAGGTTTGCAGTCTTCCATTTTGAAATTTTTCAACATTTCCTTTAATTATTTTTCTTGTGAGATGAATGTACCTGTTTTCTTCTGCTGAATTTTAAGTCCTAAATAGAAACTGAGCTCTCCAATCATAGACATCTCAAACTCTGATTTCATATCCTTAGCAAACCCTTTTGCTAGCTCATCTCTGTTTCTTCCAAAAATAATATCATCAACATATACTACAACAATCAGGAGTTCATTTTCATGAGCTTTTATGTATAGATTGTTGTCTATTCCTCTCTTAAAGCCTTGTTTTTGCAAGTATTTATCCAGCCTTGAGTACCAAGCACGAGGAGCTTGTTTTAGTCCATATAGAGCCTTCTTTAGTCTGCATACATAGTCTTCTTTGTATGTTAATGAGAAGCCTTCTGGTTGTTCCATGTAGACTTATTCTTCTAGATATCCATTCAGAAATGAAGATTTCACATCCATTTGATATACCTTGAAGTCTTGGTAGCATGAAAAGGCCAGAAACATTCTGATAGCTTCCATTTTGGCTACAGGGGAAAAAATTTTCTCGTAATCAAGTCCTTCGATTTGTGAATATCCTTTGCAAACAAGTCTTGCTTTATTCCTAATTACCTGTCCTTGCTCATTCAGTTTATTTTTGAATACCCATTTTGAGCCTATGAAATTTTTCTCAGTGGGTCTAGGGACTAATTCCCAGGTATTTTTCTTCTCAATTTGGTCCAATTCTTCATTCATAACACTCACCCAATACTTGTCCTTGCTAGCTTCTTCGAACTTATTTGGCTCTATTTGTGATAACATGGCTATGTATACCTCTTTTGTCTGTTTAGTTAGTTGCCTTCTTATCTGGACCCCTACTCTCTTGTCTCCAATGATCTTATCTTCTGGATGGTTCTTCTGAGTGTATCTTGAGGGGGCTTTCTATCTCAGTTCAGCATCTTCTATTGTCTTGCTTGTTTCATCATCATCTTGGTTTTCTTCTTCATGGTTGTCTGATGGACTGCTGCAGTCTGTACCTCTTGTATTGTTTGGAAGTTCTTCATCAAATCTCATTTCAATGATTTCTACTATTTTTCGAAGAGTCTTGTTGTAGCACTTGTACCCTTTACTTTTGGATGCATATCCTAGAAATATCCCTTCATCTTCTCTTGCATCAAAATTCCCAAGATTTTCATCATTATTCTTTATGTAACACTTGCTTCCAAATATTATGAAGTCCCTTATTGAAGCTGGTTTACCATGCCATAGTTCACAGGGAGTCTTGTCACTGCTTGGCCTTAAATGAGTTTTTTTTCAGGATATGCACGGCTGTGTGTCCTGCTTCTGCCCAGAAGGTTTGAGGAATATTACTCTCTTGCATTATGGCTCTGGCTATTTGGTGTACAGACCTGTTTTGTCTCTCTGCTACTCCATTCTGCTGAGGTATCCCTGCAATAGTAAATTGTTGCTTTATACCATGTTCATTGCATAGCTCTGCAAAGTCATAATCTGTGAATTCACTTCCTCTATCTGATATGATGCGTTTTAGCTTACATCCTATCTAATTTTCTGCTAAAGCTTTGAATATTTTGAATTTTTCCAGAGCTTCCGATTTATTCTTGAGAAATGCAACCCATGTCATTCTGGAGAAATCATCTATTATTAGCATGAAGTAGGATTCTCCACTTGGTGTTTTAGTTTTTGCAGGTCCACACAGGTCCATGTGCATAAGCTGGAGTGGTATTCTTGTTTATAACTCATCTTTGGCCTTAAAGGATGTGTGGGTTTGTTTACCCAATTGACAAGATTTGCATATGGTATTAGAAGGAATTTTTATTTCTGGCATGTCTCTGACATCTTTCTTCTTGCTGAGTCTAATGATATGATCGAAGCTGAGATGTCCCAATCTCCTATGCCATAACCATGACTCCTCAAGTTTGCTAAGATGGCATGCTTCATCTTCCTCTTTTACTATGTAAACATTACTCTCTGTTCGAACACCTTTGAGTAGAGTCTTACCTATGGTGCTTGATCTGACTTCACAGTCTTGTGCTCTGAAAAGAACTTCGCAGCCTTTATCACACATTTGATTGACACTCAGCAAATTTGCTTTCAGCCCATTTACAAATAGTACATCTTGGGCCTTACCTCTGCCATTATCTAAGCTGACTAAACCCTTTCCCTTGATTTTTCCTGATTTATCATTGCCAAAAGTAACATTACCAGTTTTCGTTTCGTCAAAAGTAATAATTGTTCTTCTGTCTCTAGTGATATGTTTTGAGCAGCCACTGTCCAGATACCATTGGCTTTTCAAGTCTTGAGCAGTTAGAGCTAGGTCACACTTATTCACCTTCTTTTTCCACTGGAATTATCCTTTTGTTTGGTATCTTTTGTGAGATGATGAATCACATCCTCTCAGAGGACATTTGGAAGGCATATGTCCAAATTTATTGCATACACAACATTTGATCATAATTTTTGCAGAATTGTGAGTATGAACAAAATTTCTTTGACTCATAAACCTCCTTGAGGTATTGAACATCAATCTTTGTCCATATTTTCTACACTCAATGATTTTATGGCCAAATTTCTTACAATAAAAACAGTAACTATAGAAACTATTTGCATACCTGATGTAAGGTTGTCTTCTCCATTTGTTTTCTTGAGACAATCTCTTCACTGTTTGCATTCTTTGCTCTTTTGAATTACTCCTCTTTGCATGAAAATATGCAGCAAAGTGTCCCAGCTTATGGCAGACATAACAGGTGGCATTTTTCATAGGAGGGAAGAATCTCCTTTGATGGCTTCCAAATTTGACATACTCAGGGGTATATGAATTTTTTTCTGTTGTCTGAGTATTTCTTTCATTCTTTGTTATTAGAGGTTTCTTCTGGGTTCTATCTCCCTCCTTACATGTTTCTTCTTTTGTAGGTATTATTTTAGCTGCTTCATCATCCTTCTTTTCTTTTACAAAAATAATCTCTCTATCTTCTTTTTCTTTTCTTTTACTTGATTCTCCTTCATAGCCTATTCCAGTTTTTATCATAGGAGATCTTTGAGCATCCAGAATTTCTTTCAACTTACCAGAGCTTGTTGTTTGAGAAGAATTTATAGCCACTTTCCTTTGAGCATTTTCTAATTTCTTCCTGAGACATACTACTTCTTCTTCCAACTTCTCTTGTTCCTGAGTTTTCTCCTTGATTTGCTTAAGTAACATGTCTTCTATCTTCTTGGATTCTTCAAGCTCTATCTTTAGCTGCATGAGGACTTCTGAATTTTTTTCTTCTCGTACATACTTGAGGAGAATGTCCTTTTGTTTTCTGCACTTCAGTTTGAGTCTATCAATCTCCTCCAGGGCACTTCTTAGCTCCCCCTCAAGGTCGACTTCACCTTCTTCTTCTTCATCTTCTAGCAGGAGTCCTTCAAGTTCTTCTATGGTCATCAATAAAAATTCAGAGGTTCCTTCTTCACTTGAGGGTTCATCTGAGTCTTCAGATGTATTGCTGTCTTGTTTATCATAGAAGGAATTTCTACTAAATTTCTTTCCTTTCTGCTAGTTATTTGATGTATTTTTCCCTGATTCTTGAACCTGATTCATTAATTTCTTGTGAGGACACTTAGCAGCATAGTGTCTAACTCTTTCACAGTTAAATCATTTGAAAGGAAGTTTACCTTTGTATTTACATGAGCCTCTATCCAGTTTCTTGACAAATTTAGCCTCTTCTTCATCAGAGGAAGAACATGTATCTCCCTTTTCTTCTTTGTTATTTTCTATTTTAAAAGCTCCCACCCTTGTACTTGGCTTCTTCTGTGGGAGTCTCATCTCATAGGCTGTTAGATTTTCAGGTAACTGGTTCATAGTCAAGGTCTCCCAATCAGTTGTTTCTTCTATTGCAGACATCTTGGGATTAAACCTGGATGGAAGAGATCTTAGAATATTTTGCACAATTATACTTTTTGGTATGGTTTCTCCAAGAGCTTTCATATTGTTAACAATTTCTGCAACTCTTAAGAAGAAGCTGCCAACATCTTCATCATCATTCATTTTTAAATTTTTAAACTGGGCTCTATATACTTGAAGTTTCGCAGTCTTTACCTTTTTATTTCCCTCATGGATATTCTCTAGAGTGTCCCACATATCTTTGGCAGTCTTACTGTGCATTATTTTGATAAATTCAGCCTCACAAAGTTCACTTAAGATTGCATTCATGGCCTTTGAATTTGATACAAATTATTGTTTCGCTTCTCTTTCTGGGTCAGTTGCCTTTGGGGCATATCCAAATTCTACAGCAGCCCATACCTCTACTCCAAGAGACATTATGTATGCTCTCATTCTAATTTTCTAGAAGGCATAGTTAGCACAAGTGAAGAAAGGGCCTTTATTGGTTGAGCTTCCTTCTTGACTACCCATCCCGGGGGCCTAGGATCTTCTTTTAGTGGTTACACTAGTACAAAAGGAACTTGGCTCTGATACCAATTGTTGAATTCTTAGTTAAACTGAGAGGGGGGGGAGGTGAATCAGTTTAACACGTACATGAGCTTTTAAAAATTTTCATCAACTTATTTACAGCTTACTTTTATAACCAACCTTAGTATATGAACAGTATTAATATGTTGCAGCAAGTATTAAATTAATGTGACATCAAACTTCTTATGAGAGCAGCAAAAATTAAGTAGATTTAGTAAATCATCTCAGCACACAGGCAACACAGATAGAGAAAAAAGATATAAGTGGAAACCCATAAAGGGAGAAAACCACATCTTATTATTGTTGTGATGCAAAGGAAAGCTCCAACTCCCTCTCACCGCTATTTTTCTGCAGGCACCAACCTACAGGAGGCTCCAACCTCAGTCAGCTAAAACTAACATGTAACAAGCTTCAACTTGATAGGGAAGCTCCAACTTCCTCAATTTATCAAAAGAAATGTTTACTGATTTACCTCAGATATCAGCTCTGTTCTGTGGCATCTCTTTCTGCTCCTCTCTTCCTTATCTTCTCTGCCTCATTCTTCTATACTCTGCATTCTCTATCCTTACTGTCTCTAACCTCTGTATGCATATCAAGATGATATTATTTATAGAGATTTTCTTATGACTGTATGTATTCCTCAGGGAATTTGAAATGAATAGCCATACCCCTTAGTCTTCTGCCTTCTCATTTATTTTCCAGCTCATTCAGTGTTGGCATGTGTTGTCCTTGATGGCAACCTACTTGATGAAATAAGATTGTTGGCAATATGATGCAGAGTTTTGTCCTTGATGGAAACCTACTTGATAAAGTTGATGACAACCTACTTAATGAAGTTATTCTTGATGGAAATGTATTGTACTTGATGGAAACATACTTGATGAAGTTGTCCTTGATGGAAACCTACTTGATGAATTAAGGGGGAGATTGTTGACTTTGATGGAACCTGCTTGATGAAGTTGTCCTTGATGGAATCTGACTTGAATGAGTTGTTAATGATGTAAATCTGATGTATCTACAAATCAGAGAATTTATTCCGAAAGTGCCAGAATAATGATAAATAAGTTATGCTACAAAGCATATGCGGGTTTGTTAAGGTGAAGTAGCGTATGCACGTGTAAAAGTACGTGCCAAGTCGCGTATGCCCTTTTGCGCTCCAAATTTAGAATACCAAGGGGTATTACCATGGTATTAACCCATTGTATTGATCGCTGGAATATCTATTTGATCCCGTCCAGGAATACCATAGGAAGTGGTGTGGTTTTGACTCATGGTATTGATAAAGGCTAAATCTATATAAGGAGAAGAAGATCATTGTGCAAGTGTGCATGAGTAAGGGTTGTGAATGAAAAAATATCTCTAAGGAATATCTGCATTGATGAACTATGTTCTTGATTGATAGATCTGAATCTATGATGCACCTATGAAGAAAATGATGAAGAAGGATCTCTAGATCTGAAATGTATATGTATTTTCTAGATTTGTTTATGGAATATTTAGATCTAAGATGAGGCGAAATACTTTCTGAAGTAAAGGATGAAATCTGAGTTGTTTATCTGATCTGAAAAGCTGCACAGTCCTGAAAAGTTATAGATGTATACGCAGGTTAGCTTCAACAAAAGCGCGTGTATACACGGGTCTGCTTAAGGCAAAGCGCGTATGGGTAGACAGGGTTTTCTGAAGAATGCACAGAAGTATACACGGGTCAGTCTGCATGAAAGCGCATACATACGCAGGTTCAGTGAAGTAAAAGCGCGTATGGAATCTAGGGTTGTGCTGAAGTATGTGGTATGAAATGTCTGATCTGTTTTGTTGTTTTACTGCTATCTGTCAATGATGTATTCATACAGAACTGGGTTGTTTGAATGATGAATATGCTGCTGATTATGTTAATTGAAGATCAAGTTGTTGGTTGATTGGTTGATGATTCAATGAATTAATTGATGGGGTTATAAGTTTCAGTTTGATGAATGTTGAGCTTAAATGTGTGGAGTAGGTCCAGTCTTAAAATATGATGAAAAGTGGCCTACAAGATGTGTTGTATGGAAGCTGTTGGATCCAGTATGAAAATTGATGAAACGTGGTCCACAGAGGTGCTGAAGGTCGAAGCCTTCAGTGAGGGGGTTGTAGCTCCCTTCCAGTGGTAGCTGGTAAATGAGTGCAGGGGGTAGTGGCTCCCTTCCAGGAGAGGCTGGTAAACAAGAGCAGGGGGTAGTGGCTCCCTTCTAGGAGAGGCTGGTAAACGAGAGCAGAGGGTTGTAGCTCCCTTCCAGGAGAGGCTGGTAAACGAGAGAAGGTTGTAGCCTTCTGCAGGTGGGTGCCTGCGTGCTGGTATGAGTCTACGCCAGTACATGGTTGTACAATGTTTTCTTTATAATAAAATATTGAAGACTGAGACGACGGCAGCGGTGGTTTTCTCCCAACTTGGGTTTCCACCTTAAATCCTGGTGTTCATGTGTGTTGCTTATGTGTGATGGTTTATTTTTTTATTACTGAACATGCTTACTGCTAACTAAACATCTGATGAATAAATGATGCATATATCTAAGTAAAGAATTAAATACATAATAATATCTTTGTATATACGCGAGTTCTATAAAGGATATCCGCGTGTATACGCGAGTTGGTTTCACGAAAGTAGCGTATGGGTTTTAAAGGAAGGAAAAGTATAAAGTTTTGAGTATGCCCTAAATACTGATTCCCCCCCCCCCCCCCCCCTCTTAGTATTTTTCCCAACAATTGGTATCAGAGGAGGTTCTTCTGCAGAAGCTTGATCGCTTGAAGGAGATCCGTCGCAATGGGAAGTCATGAAGGAGTATTGTCTCTAAAACCACCTCTATTCAATGGAAGTAATCTGTTATTCTGGAAGATATGAACAAAAGCATATTTTCAAAGTCTTGGTGCAGAAGTATGGGCAATTGTGGAAGAAGGTTATCAGTATCCAGCAAGTATTCCTAGTGATGCAGCAGAAAGGAAGAAATATGAAATCAATGCCAAAGCAGTCAATGTTTTATTAGGAAGCATGTCTGAACCAGAATTTGCTAAAGTGGTGCAGCTAAATTCAGCAAAATAAATATGGGACAAAATCATTCTAAGCTATGAAGGAGATACAAAGGTAAAAAGTGCAAAACTCCAAACTCTCATAATTGAATATGAAAATTTAAGGATGCATAGTGATGAGAGTATTTCCAGTTTCTTTTTACGTCTAGATGATATTGTAAATCGTATGAGAAGTTTGGGTGAAACCATAACCGATACTACTCTTGTGGAAAAATTATTAAGATATTTAACTTCAAAATTTGAGTCAAAAGTATCAGCTATTGAAGAAACGCAAGATCTACAAACTCTTACTATTGTTCAACTACATGGTATTCTAACTTCTTTTGAAATGCAAAAAGAAGGTCTCTCTCAAAACAGAGAAGTTGCCTTTAAGGCGTGTGCAAAAGAAAAAGAAAAGGAAGTTGTCAAGGATTCGAGTTATATATCAGAAGAAGAAGAAGAAAATTTTGTGAGAAGAATTCAACCAGGTACTGGAAGATTCAGAGGTAAGCTTCCCTTCAAGTGTTTTACTTGTGGAAGAATTAGTCATTATGCTGCTAAATGTCCTTATGAAGAAAATCATGCTAAAGGGAAACGATTTGAAAAAGGAAAGAGTTATTATACAAATGAAGATAATATTGAAATGTCAAGTGAAGATGAAGAAGATTCTAACCAAGATCTGAAAGTGCTCATGGCAAGGAAGCTAAAGAAGAAGGCTACTCAAAGAAAGAAGATACCTTAGAAAACATGTGCAGCAGAAAATGAAGAAGAGGAAACAGGTATTGATTGTTGTTCTTGTGATCCACTTTCTTGTGCATGAAATGATGAAGATAGTGAAAGTAACAATATAAGTCTAGAAGCAAATCTCAAGGTCAATGATGAAAGTAATTATTGGGATCAATTTAAAAGGAAGGAATCTATCTACAATATGTGATCTCTAGAATGAATGAAAAGATAGAAATACAAAATGGACAGATAGACAAGTATCAAAATTTATACGTTTATGCAACCAATCGAAGTGAAAAACTTGAAGCAGAAATCATCTGTCTAAAATCAGATCTCGAAACATCAAATAAGAAGAATGAGGAACCTCTATAATCATTTGAAAAGGAAGGACTTGAAGCAGAAATCATCTCTCTCAAAGAAGATCTGGAAAAATCAAACAAGAAGAATGAAGAACTTCTTTAAACATTTGAAGAACATGAAAATGGGTTGAAAGAAGAGATTTTGAAATTGAATGATCAAGTAGAAGAAGGAAAAAGGGTTGAAGAAAGTATGAAAAAACAATGCCAAAGGTTGGAGGTTGAGGTAAACATTTTACAAAGTAAATTAGAAGAAAAAGATAAACTCTTGAGGTTTCAAGATAGTTCTAAGATTCTGGACAATATTCTTAGCAGTCAAAGGTCTCCTTCTGTTAAATTTGGTCTTGGTTTTCATGAAACTGTTAAAGGAGAATCTAGCTCACAAGGAAGTGCTAAATATTCAAAGGATATCAATGCAAAACCTGAAGTGTTGGAAGAAACAAAAATTCAACCGACGATCATGAACTCTCAAAAGAAATCATTCCCTCCTAACTATAAAAGCATCAATAATGTTGAATGCTTTAAATGTCATAATTATGGGCATGTTGCAGCCAATTACAGAAGCAGAATGTTTCAGTCACAATCGAACAGATTCTACACAGAAAGGTACTCAGGTTTCTTTAAGGGATATTGTTTTTCATGCAGCAAGTTTGGTCATAAAGCAACTGATTGTAATAGAAGAAAGAATAGAAAATCACATCATGATCCTTATGCTTACTTCTCTGGTCACATAAGATGTTATGCTTGTAACAAGTATGGACATGTAGAAAAATAATGCAGGATGAATAGATCTAAGAAATTGGATAATTTTCAGCACACAATAAGAATCTTCAAGCAAAGCTGGAAAAGGAAGGAGGACTGGTCAGAAACGTAGGGAATATTGACCCTACTGCAGTCATCCGCTTCTAAAGCTTACTTCTCATAATGACTGCAGGAGTAATGTGAGATACATTATAGGGATTAGTAATTTATCATCACAGGGGGAGCAATGTATGATGATTCCCATGGTTGGTTAAGTAATTCTAGTTATGATTATTTCTGACAGTGCATCTGATGTGAAGAAGACAGGTACAGGAAGCACAAATTCTGGGGAGATGAAAGTGTAAAATTTTCTATATTTCACTTTCCATACATGAGTTTAATGAAATAAAGTAACGTATACACGCGAGTTCCAATAGATACAGAAGCGTATGCTTTTCTGTTAAAGAAAACAATGAAGATGGCTCAAGGACAGGAGCACAGGTTCAGGGGGAGCATCAGTCTAACTATTAATGATTGCATTGTTGGCGTTGTATCTGATTACTCCTTAGTTCTCGTAATATTCATGCTCAAATGTGATGACATGATACATGGTTTCTTATGATTATGGATGAGCCCTGATTACTTTTTGATGAAGAGAATTTTTGTTTTCACACATGGATGAGATGGAAGTCTTATGATTCAGAGATAAGGATAGATCATGCAGAGTTTGTTGCTAATGACTTTTGTCATGGTTGAGACCATTTATACATAATTCCTACACATGTTAGATCATGATAAATCTTGAAGATCTTGGTGATATCAGATCACATGGATGATTGCTTGACGTATATTGTCTATTGAAGAAGTTGGTCTGGGAAGAATATGTTGATGTTGCAAAGAGCCTGAAGGCTTGGTTATTGATATGCTTATGCTACAACTATTGGATGACACTTGAAAAACACAGCTACATATTCCAGGGAAGCATTCAAATGTCTTAGACAGAAGCTGGGAGTAGTCTCTTCCATGCAGAAAATCAGAAATGCTTAAATTCAGAAGATTTAATTGGATACGCGGGTTTCCTGAAAGACAGTCGCGTATATACGCGAGTTTATACACAGAAAACCGCGTATGGTTATTTGCTGACAAAATTCTTCTGGGTCAGCATTCTTTCAGCACAGCTACTGTACTGTTTGGTATCTCTGGTGGTGTTCCAGTTTTCATAATTCTGTTTCATTCTCTGATATTGTTGATGAAGATGCCTTGATGATTTGCTGTTGAAAGTGTTCAGGATGCACAAGCTAAGAGGGAGCATTGGTCATGTGGAAAGGATGCATTATTAACATTCTCTTGATTTGCTATGATCTGATCTCATGATTGAGATTCCTTGATCTTGATTATAAAAGTCATATTTGTAATGTTGAGACCTATGATGTAAAATTGTAATATTCAGTCATGTAAGGACTTGTTCAAATGTGTAAACTCACTTGGTTGGGTACCTGAGTCAAATTTGTAAACTCACTTGGTTTGGTAGTTGAGTCAAAATATGTAAATCCACTTGGTTGGATCATTGATGTAAGTATGAGTCCTTGGTGATAGGAAAGGTCATAGAGTCATGTACTTCATTGAAAAAATATGTTTGAAGATTCATCATGAACTTAGGGGGAGCATGGTAACTTCAATGCACATCAGATCTGCAGAGCTCTTCTTTCTACATGAGGGGAAAAAAACCTTGTTTTGGTTTTGATCTGCCCTTTGCCCTTGATGTCAAAGGGGGAGAGTAGCATGGTGTTTGAATAGGGGGAGAGCATCATGGTGTTTGCATAATGGTTATATTCAATATATCTATCTGTTGTGATGATCAAACACCATCATAGTTGCCATCAAGTCCAAAGGGGGAGATTGTTGGCATGTGTTGTCCTTGATGGCAACCTACTTGATGAAATAAGATTGTTTCAAATATGATGTAGAGTGTTGTCCTTGATGGAAACCTACTTGATAAAGTTGATGACAACCTACTTAATGAAGTTATTCTTGATGGAAATGTATTGTACTTGATGGAAACATACTTGATGAAGTTTTCCTTGATGGAAACCTACTTGATGAATTAAGGGGGAGATTGTTGACTTTGATGGAACCTGATTGATGAAGTTGTCCTTGATGGAATCTGACTTGAATGAGTTGTTAATGATGTAAATCTAATGTATCTACAGATCAAAGAAGGAATTCTGAAAGTGCCAGAATAATGATAAATAAGTTATGCTACAAAGCATACGCGGGTTTGTTAAGGTGAAGTAGTGTATGCACACGTAAAAGTACGTGCCAAGTCGCGTATGCCCTTTTACGCTCCAAATTTAGAATACCAAGGGGTATTACCATGGTATTAACCCATTGTATTGAGCGCTGGAATATCTATTTGATCCCGTCCAGGAATACCATCGGAAGTGGTGTGGTTTTGACTCATGGTATTGATAAAGGCTAAATCTATATAAGGAGAAGAAGATCATTGTGCAAGTGTGCATGAGTAAGGGTTGTGAATGAAAAAATATCTCTAAGGAATATCTGCATTGATGAACTCTGTTCTTGATTGATAGATCTGAATCTATGATGCACCTACGAAGACAATGATGAAGAAGGATCTCTAGATATGAAATGTATATGTATTTTCTAGATCTGTTTATGGAATATTTAGATCTGAGATGAGGCGAAATACTTTCTGAAGTAAAGGATGAAATCTTAGTTGTTTATCTGATCTGAAGAGCTACACAGTCCTGAAAAGTTATAGATGTATACGCAGGTTAGCTTCAGCAAAAGAACGTGTATACCCGGGTCTTCTTAAGGCAAAGCACGTATGGGCAGACAGGGTTTTCTGAAGAATTCACAGAAGTATACGTGGGTCAGTCTGCATGAAAGCGCGTACATACACAGGTTCATCGAAGTAAAAGTGCATATGGAATCTAGGGTTGTGCTGAAGTATGTGGTATGAAATGTCTGATCTGTTTTGTTGTTTTACTGCTATCTGTCAATGATGTATTCATACAGAACTGGGTTGTTTGAATGATGAATATGATGCTGATTATGTTAATTGAAGATCAAGTTGTTGGTTGATTGGTTGATGATTCAATGATTGAATTGATGGGGTTATAAGTTTCAGTTTGACGAATGTTGAGCTTAAATGTGTGGAGTGGGTCTAGTCTGAAAATATGATGAAAAGTGGCCTACAAGATGTGTTGTATGGAAGCTGTTGGATCCAGTATGAAAATTAATGAAACGTGGTCCGCAGAGGTGCTGAAGGTCGAAGCCTTCAGTGAGGGGGTTGTAGCTTCCTTCCAGTGGTAGCTGGTAAACGAGTGCAGGGGGTAGTGGCTCCCTTCTAGGAGAGGCTGGTAAACAAGAGCAGGGGGTAGTGGCTCCCTTCCAGGAGAGGCTGGTAAACGAGAGCAAGGGGTTGTAGCTCCCTTCCAGGAGAGGCTGGTAAACGAGAGAAGGTTGTAGCCTTCTGCAGGTGGGTGCCTGCGTGCTGGTATGAGTCTGCGCCAGTACATGGTTGTACGATGTTTTCTTTATAATAAAGTATTCAAGACTGAGACGACGACAGCGGTGGTTTTCTCCCGACTTGGGTTTCCACCTTAAACCCTGGTGTTCATGTGTGTTGCTTATGTGTGATGGTTTATTCTGTTATTACTGCACATGCTTACTGCTAACTAAACATCTGATGAATAAATGATGCATAGATCTAAGTAAAGAATTAAATACATAATAAGATCTCTGTATATACGCGAGTTTTATAAAGGATATCCGTGTGTATACGCGAGTTGGTTTCAGGAAAGTAGCGTATGGGTTTTAAAGGAAGAAAAAGTATAAATTTTTGAGTACAGTTCTAATACCGATTCACCCCCCTCTTAGAATTTTTCCCAACACTAAGAAAAATATAACTGTAGGTACTAGTTTTAACATTACAGTGGGATATTTTTTCTCTTCCGGAGACTTGCCAATGCATCACAAATAATATAAACCAATTAAAATATTACATTTAATTACAATGAGAACTCGAGCTCACTCATTCAGCCTTTTGGATCGCTGCGCATTTGTATTTTCTGTGACTGTGTTTGTCCCTTTTTCTCCTTTGTATGCCTTTCTGTTTTTTGTTGTTGCATAACTCCTATATGTATGTAACTGCACTTTTTATATCATGTGAATCAATTCTCAGCATAACAATAATAAGGTGTTTTTTAAATATATGCACTGTCGTGTTATATAACTTATGTAACTTCCGGCGATATAATGCTGAGAGCTCATTTTAATACATAAAATGCCCTTATGGGTCCACTCACTGATCTTTCTGATGCGATGTATCACTCCTCGACTACTTTCGATTGCGATTGATCGCAATCGCAATTTCCATTTGAATGTACCGATGCACTTATCCTTCTCTGATGCGACCAATTACTATTCATTTTGAAATGCCGATGCGATGTATCACCTTTCAAGTATTTCCGATTACGATTAATCGCAATCGCAACTTCCAGTTGCATGTTCCGATATTCCAATGCTTCGATTCTCCAATTCCGATGGTTCACTGTTATGCAGGAACTAAAATACATATCAATCATGGTTTATAAACCCATCGGGTCTAGACTTTCATCGCAATTGTAATTTTTGTTAACTTGTTCCATCATCAACTTTTCTCTAATGCGATTGGTGAGGGTCCCACAGTTTAAGTCTTTGGTTGTATTAGACCTGAGCTATAGAGTACTTCACATATATGTATATATATACATATATACTTTGACCCTTTGTTTAAAGGCGCTACCCATATATAGCGCGCTGCATATAGGTATATATGTATACTTTACCGCTTTGGTCTTTAATGTATCCACCAGCTGGGGTATTGATTCTCGGAATTTTATGTGGGGTCCCACTTGCGTATTAACTTTGGTTATATCCAAACATTTACATAAGGTTTTTGGTCATTCACCTTATATATTCACATACCAACTCATTTTCAGCATACATGTATGAAGTCAACCTTTAATAGTTCAATGACCCAAAGGTTCTCACCTTGGCGAAGTTCGACCCACTATATACATATATATATATATATATATATATATATATATATATATATATATATATATATATATATATATATATATATATATATATATATATATATATATATATATATATATATATATATATATATATATATATATATATATATATATATATATATATATATGCCAAGTTCGGTTACCCTTTTAATCATATATATACAAAAGCCTAAGTCAATCTTCAACCATGGCTTTAACCCTCGGCACATCAACATTCTATATATATTCACATATATATATACTCTTACATGCACATGGTTTTGTCATAATATATATATATATATCAATCATATACATATATTCCTCACTTCAATTGTTACAACATCAACGTGCCACGGACTTATATTAAAACCCAACAGTAATATATATATCCATATAACCTTTGATTTTATCACAGATTATTAACTTCTCGCTTCCAAACAAACCAACGCATCATGTTACAAAGCATCTGGGCCCACAGCAACATATTACGTACCTTGCTTAACGTGTACACAACTTTGCTTGGATCCAATGATTCACATGCTCTCGCACTCCATACAACCAATCCGACGGTAATCGCGTTACACCTTGCACGAGATGTAGTTCTTAAACCCACACGATTAAACTGGGTCCCAGTGTTAACCTACCCATCTCATTCGACGGTTAATAGACTATCGTGCTCCTGCTGACAATCCAATGGTGGTCAAGTAATATCGCGCAAATTAGATGCACGGATGTTATTTCTCCAAAGTTGCACAATAAAATCGGTTTTGTAATACCGCCTTTGGACACGTGGCGAGTGAAGAATCATATCGCTTTATTTCACAAAAATCCGCTTACCACTTTATCTGTCACGCGATACAGCCGGTTTCTGAGGGTTGAAACCACGGTTAATGTTCCTTCACAGTTCCACCTTCGTTCAGGGTTCCGCTTTAATAAATAATTTCGTGCCTTCGACATTTTCATATACATATAAGTTCTATTCAAACTATATTAGAGATAAACCCGTCTTGTTTTTGTTATATATATTTCTTCAGCACTTTGTTATACATGAACCCTGTTTCATTTCAGATTTAATATAACGCTAACATATGAACCCTGTTTTATTGCAAAACGCTTGGTTCCATTACTCTTAGCTTGGTTAACTGCTCTGCCTCTCCCTCCTCTCTGCTGCTTGATTGTTTCTCTGTCTCTGTATTCTCTGCTTCCGCTCTGCTACTCGACTGTTTCTTTGTCTCTGTACATATCCTGTCACTGTATTTATTGTTACTATACATATCTTGTCACTGTATTTCTGCTGCTCTGCCAGATTTGCACTCCTGTCACTGTATTTTCCATTTCATTTCAACAGTCTTCTTCCGCCTATCTCCTTTGCCATCTATGTTGTCTCCTTTGCACTGCTTGCTTCTCTTTTTGTTGCCCTGTCTCTATAAATATACTCTCCCTCTATTCTTCTCATGCTCCCTGTAAATATACTCTCCCTCTATTCTTCTCTGTTGTCTTCTCCTTTGCTTCTGCTTCCTCCTTTGCCATCAATGACAACATTTCCAACACCCGTAAACTTCTCTTTCTAATATTTCTCTTCCATAAAAAAAATTTAAATAATTTTTGAAATATAATATTAAAAATTCCACACAAAATTATTTTTATATTTATTTATAATTATTAAAATATATATTTGTTATTATTTTCCTTTAAAATACATTCATTTCTATTTTCCAATTTCAAAATTTTATAAATATAATTTTAAATAAAAAAAACTTAATAAAGTCATTTAATTTAAAAAATACTACATTAATTAATTTAATTAATCTTATTAAACATGATATTTTTGAAAAATTATCTATCTTCTTTTATTATATATATATATATATATCATTCTCATATTCAACCATCAATATGCCAAACAATAAATTCAAGGAATTAATAAATATATATCTTCTTATACATTTATAAAACTGATTTTTCTGTAAATAGTTTTTTAAATATAATATTAACAAAATCCTTTTATTTTAAAAAACACAACTGTGTTAGAAATTCATATATTTTTATATTTACTTATAATTGTTTAAAAAACAAATTTGATTATTATTATTTTCTTTTAAATTATATCAATTTTATTTTCAATTTTAAAATTTTATAAATATAATTTTATTAAAAATCTAAATCAAGAAATTAAATTTTAAAAACTATTAATTTAATTAATATTATTAAACATAATGCTTTAATTGGAAAAATTACTTATCTCTCTGTTGTTCAATTATTTCATTACTATTATAATTTAAAGTAAAAACCATAAATCTTTCTTTTATTCAAAAATTAAGCACTAGCAATAAACCCAAGGGATTATTATAACACTAGTAATAAACATTAAAATAAACATAAAATCCTAAGATTAAATTTATAAACCTTGGGATTAATATTATAAACCCTATGAATAATATTAAACCTCGACAATATGAGCCCTTAGATTAATAAAGTCCAGCGATTGATATTATGAATCCAATTTAACTCAAGTGATTAATAAAACCTAGAGTTAATATTTTAAACCCTTAGATTAATATGTCAACCATGGTTTATCAAAATCAATCATGGTCAACCATGGTCCAATGTTGCATTGTGACAAAAGATTGGTTCAATATGAAAATCAACCATGGTCAACCATGGTCCAATGTCACATTGTGACAAAGAGTATCTCTATATGAAAATCATTCATCATTAAGCATGGTCAACCATGGTCCAACATTACATTGTTAAAGGACTGTCTCAATATGAAAATTAACCATGTTTATTTTAAGTTTTATAATATTTATCTTAGGGTCTATTTACCTTGGGTTTAATATTATTCCATTGGGTTTATAACCCCTTTAGGTTTTAGTATTAATCCCTTGGGTTTATTATTCCTTTGGGTTTATAATATCAATATCTTGGGTTTATTAATCTAAGGGTTAATATTCCTATGGTTTATATTATTCCCTTGGGTTTATAATATCAATCCATTGGATTCATTAATATAAGGGTTCATATTCCTAGAGTTTAATATTATTCCTTTGGGTTTAATATTATTCCCTTAGTTTTATAATCCTTTTGGTTTTTAGTATTAATCTCTGGGGTTTATTATTCGCTTGGGTCTATAATATCAATCATGGTCAACCATTGTCCAATGTCACATTGTAATAAAGTATTTTTTGATATGTAAATCAATCATGGTCAACCATGGTCCAACATTGCATTGTGACAATCTAAGAGTTTATTAATCTAAGGTTTCAACCATGGTCGAGCATTGTCCAATGTCGCATTGTGATAAAGATTGTGTCAATATGAAAATCAACCATGGTCAACCATGTTTATTTAAGTGTTTATAATATTTATCTTAGGGTTTTTATTATTCCCTTCAGTTTAATATTTTTCCCTTGGGTTTATAATCCCTTAGGTTGTTAGTATTATATCACTTGGGTTTATTATTCTCTTGGGTTTATAATATCAATCATGGTCAAACATGGTCAACCATGTTTATCTTATTGTTTATAATATTTAACTTAGGTTTTATAAACTTTGGGTTTATAATATTAATGCATTAGGTTTAATATTTTTCCCTAAGGTTCATAACCCTTGGGGTTGTAGTATTAATCCCTTGGGTTTATTAGTACCTTAGGTTTTTAATTCCATTGGGCTTATAATATTAATCCCTTGGGTTTATTAATCTAAGGACTCAACCATGATTGAGCATGGTCCAACGTCACATTATGACAAAAATTTTCTTAATATGAAAATCAACCTTGATGTACCATGTTTATTTAAGGATTCATAATATTTATCTTATGGTTTAAATACCTTCGGTTTATGTTATTCCATTGGGCTTATAATCCCTTTGGTTTTTAATATTGATCCATTGAGATTATTATTCCCTTGGGTTAATAATATCAATCATGGTCAACCATGGTCCAATGTCGCATTGTGACAAATATTGTTTCAATATGAAAATCAATCATGGTCAACCATGGTCCAATGTCACACAATGACAAATATTGTCTCGATATGAAAATAATTTATGGTCAAGCATGGTCAACTACAATCCAACGTCGCATTGTGACAAGGATTTTATCGATATGAAAATCAACCATGGTCAACCATGTTTATCTTAGGGTTTATATACCTTGCGTTTATAATATTAATTTGTTGGGTTTAATATTAATTTGTTGGGTTCAAAATCCCTTGGGGTTTTAGAATTAATCCCTTCGGTTTATTATTCCCTTGGGTTTTTAATATGAATCTATTCGGTTTAATAATATAAGGGTTTATATTATTAAGGTTTAATATTATTCCCTTTAGATTTAGTATTAATCCCTTGGGATTATTATTCGCTTGGGTTTATAATATCAATTATGGACAACCATGGAAAATCATGGTCGACGATGGTCAACCTGTTTAATAAAATCAATCATGGTCAATCATGATCAAATGCGGCATTGTGACAAAAATTGTCTCAATATGAAAATCAACCATGGTTAATCATGGTCCAACGGCGCATTATGATAAATATTGTCTTGATATGAAAATCAATCATGGCCAAGCATGGTCAATTATTGTCCAATAGTTGTCTCAATTTGAAAATTAACCATGGTCAACCATGTTCCTTTTAGAGTTTATAATCCCTTGGGTTTATAATATTAATCTCTCATATGCATAATAGTATATTAGGGCTTATAATCTTAGATTTTTTAGGATTAATACTGATAACACAATGGATTATAAACCATAGGATTAACAAAAATGAAAATCTACCATGGTTAAACATGGTCCAACGTCGCATTGTGACAAAGATTGTCTCGATATGAAAATCAATCATGTTCAAACATGGTCAACTATGGTCCAAGGACTGTCTGAATATGAAAATCAACCATGGTAAACTATGTTTCTTTTATTTTTTACAATCCCTAGTGTTTATAATCCCTTGGGTTTATAATATTAATTTTTCATATGTATAATAATATATTGGGGTTTATAATCTTAGAGTTTTTAATATTAATACTAATAACCCAAGGGAATAACATTAAACCCTACGAATATGAACCCTTGGTTTAATAAACCTAGGGGATTGATATTTTAAACCGAGGGGAATAATATTAAATCTCAAAAATATTAATGTGTTGGTTTGTAATATTAATTTAATCTATTCGGTTTCTAATTTTAATCTTATTGATTTCTTAATTCTTTGGTTTTATAATATTAATCCCATTACTTAATTAATTCCTTAGGTTTATAATATATTTTTTTTCTAAGTAAGGTTAATATATTAATAGTGGGAATAAAATTATAGCATGACCGAAGTCAGAACATTGCCCAAACTTATGGCAAATTTGTCAAAAAATCAAAAAAGAAGACTGCCCTCATAAGGGGAAACTAGTCTTTAACGTTTTTCAGGTCGTTACATTGCCCAAACAGGGGAACCATCGTTTGATATCTTTGACGATTATAGTGTTTACAGAATTAAAAAATAAAACAGAGGTCCAACACAGTAATATAACCAAAAACACGCCCAATTAAGTGGGCCGCGAAGCAAGAAAACCAAACCAAAGAGAAGCAGCTACTCATCCGATGGTTCTTCGACAATTTGGTACCATCCTTCAGCTAACATGTCACTATCATTCTTTAACAGGTCCATGGCGGGAGCAGCTTCAGACACGGAAGGTCCAGGATCTTTAGGCATTATCTCCACATCACGAGCCCTGTGAACCTGAGCCTCTGGTTCCTGCACAATCATGCCACCGTGCCCCTCCTGAAGGCCCAAAAGTCGGGCTTTTTCTGAGCTCAGACCCGCCGGACGAGGGCACTGTTCCTCCACTTGGGCCTCTTCACGGAAAACCACGGTGATTGAAGCTGTGATTCATGGGTGGTTCAGAGAGAAATTAAAGGAAAAAAGGGCCGAGCCTATCGTGGGAGAAGGCAAAGCAGTGGGGGTATGAGGAATAGGGGAGCCCAAACGGTGGCCAAATCCTAGAATCTGACCTCTCCCACTTCTGGTGTGAGGATAACGGCCTACAAAATAATCGCTGGAGTGGCAAGACGACTCGATTGAGGGGCTAGAGGGAGCACGGAGGGGTTGGCCTCTGGTGCTACCCCTGTGGAAATGCATTCTATGACGCAGGCGAGGCATAGGTGAAGTCTCAGCAGAGGGCGTAAGACTAGGCAGAGAAGCAGGAATGACGGTGGAATGAGAGATGGGAGGAATCCAAGAAGCCGAAGAAGACAGATAGAGGCCAGAACGAGAGAAATGTAGATTGTCCCCAAGGTCTAAGAAACAGTTCAGCTGGCTTCTCCTTCCCTTCACAGTGTGCAGGCAGGGTATCCCATCAATCAGGGAGCATCTGCAGTTCAACGGTTGCGGCTCTTCAGATAAACCAGAGCGAAACTTCATTTTAACATCCCGACTGCTAAGGTTTCGAAGAATTCCCACCATAAATCTCTCATTGATGAGAGCCGAAGGCCAGAGCATATTGGAGCATGCGGAATCGCGAACAGCAGTGGAGGTCTAATCTTGAGCTGCGTTAAAACTTAATGCAGTAGATATGATAACTGCGCGAATTAAATGCCATCTGCCATCGGCCGTCTGCCGTCTGCCAGCCATGACATGGGTGGGCAGGTGTCTCCACACTTCGCCACACCCATGTCCCATCACCTTAATCGCCCTTCTATACACCCGCATCCGAGACCTTGGGTTTATAATATCAATAATCCCCTGGGTTTATAATTTTTGACGATATAATATTAATCCTTGATATGTATAATAATATATTAAAGTTTATAATCTTAAACATTTTGGTATTAATATTAGAGGTGTTGTATTAATATAGCCTATATTAAGTTTATGATATAGCATATATTAAATTTATTTCCCATTATGGAATGGCTAAATCAAGTGTTGGTAACACATAATTGGTAAGGCATGGCCCCCACAAACATCCACGTTGAGGACACTGAGTAAAACCAATGCCATGTTATTAATTTAATTATAAAAAATATTAAATAAAACTGCAATGGGAAACTAATCCCTTCATCCTGATCTTAGGGCGCAAAGTTTCTCTCCTGGTGAAATCTCATCAATTAAAAAAAATAAGAAACAAAAAACTATAAAATATTTAAATTGTACAAAATCAACAATTTTATGATTTTCAATTATTCTAATTTGAATTTAAACAAAACATTATATTTTCTCATTAAATTTCAGGAAAAATGGATAAAAAAACTCTTCCCACAAAAATCCAAAAGCATTGCCTCTTTAGCTTACCACCCTACACCTAAAAAAATCCACAAAATCGACTCCATAAATATTGTTGCCTTTGGAATGTGTATAGCAGATCACGATAGTTTTTTTTTTTAGAATTAATGTGTGTGATGTTGTGGACTAAAAAAAATTTCACGAAATATTGTAGCCAAGTAGATTTCTCAATACTAGGAAGTTGCTCCCATGGATGGCATTCAACATCCTTGTGAATAATTATCCTTTAAGATCAATGAACCTACATTGAACTTACAATATTACGTTATTTAATAAATAATGTCACGCAGATGTATGGTGTGGCGCAGACATGGAAGAGTTTACATTTACAGAACCATTTAAGTGCACATCCCACAAAGTTCAACATTCCAATTTCTATGGAAAAACTACCTTTATCAAATGACGTATGCCACGAAAATTCAGGCACAATGGGCACTTAAGGGTCATGGTTGTATACTTGTATAGGTTTATTTTTGGATAATGTATTTGCTTAAATTTAGGGTATCTATAATTATTGAGCATTTATTACTTATTTGCTGCAGGGGCTTCAACACAAAGCTTGGTCTTGACCAGTCGGCCTTGTTGAGTCTCTTTTCTCTGAGAAATACACGAGCCTTTACACGAACCTCTGGACTTTCACAATCTGGTGTCCTTCACACGGGCTCCTGACTTTAATGGAATGGTGTTCCTCAGACCTCGATCAACCTTTGTCGAACCTCAAGTGAACCTCTTGTCTCACAGATACTCCCTCAATAGACAATTTTAACACAGGCAGAAAAAATAAAAATGTACTCAGATAAATTCTCAACTCAAAAATGGATACTTATTTTATTTATGAAATATTTACAGAGAGAAATTCTATAGCTCTTTCCCAGAGATAGACTATTTAGGCATTTATTAGATGTTGTGACTTGGTAAACAAGAATCTATCTGAAGGTTTCCTGGCCTTTCACAAACTCAGTCTCAGAACTTGAACTTCTTACAAAACACACTTGACAAACACAAACCCCATGAATCTGGATACATTAAGTTCTCACCAAATCTCTCACTCTAATGTGCAAGCTTCTCAGATTCAGAATCGAACAATATGGAAGCAAGAACTTATTTCTCATACTCAAAATCAAAACTCCAACTCTGAATTTCCCGAATGAGCCTAACTCCCTCCTTATATAGGAGATTGAGGGGACAAGCATTCGAAAATCGGATAGAAAAATTGAGTACTATTCTCCATTAGTCATTGGGATGTGGGTAAAATCCCACCAAAATTCGGAGAAGTGCTCAGAGTCCCGTGACTGAAAGGAATCTTAGTACATTACACAGTGGGTGATTTGAAGAAATCCCACGGAAAACTTTATACTGTAGAAAACTTTAAATTGTAGAATATTGGAATCTTCTGAAGTATTTACGTTGTGGATACTTTTAAACAGAAAATTACACGAGAAATATGGTCACCTACAGTCCAGTGACTGGACATCATTATTACACAGTGGATACTTTACTAGAACCATAATTATTCTCCCGAAGGTGTGGTCCCTAGAAATATCAATTTGGGATATCTGAATGAGGCGCAAGATTTTGCATATATTCTTCATATGATCATTGGTTTTATTAGGAAAATTTTATGCTTTATCTTGGTCATTACTAACCATTCATGACGTCTTTTTCTCAAATAACCAAGAATTTGGCTATCTGGGTAATTATTCAGATCTCCAACAGTTTTACAGGGAGTGTGCCAACATTTGGTTAAAAATCAACAAATGTCACACTCAATTTGGAAATCAGATTGGAATAATAGAGGATCAATAGTTGTTTTATTCAATCCATAATCATTCCACCATTTTTGAAGCCATTCGCATTGTCTTTGTCTCTGAGTAGTCCATGTCTTCAAACTTGACCCTCATATAATGAACTTCTTCTTTTCCATCTACATTAATAATGTCCCACCATAAATTTTTGTAGTTAATAAAGTTATATATGGTATCTGGAAAAATAATGGATGGATCACCCTGTGGCCACATTTCAGGCATATCATACCAGCCTCCTATCAAGCATGTTGATAAATGTCCCTTATTTTTTCCAAAAGAAACAACAGAAGAAAAATCTGAGACCATAACCCTCTCTTCTCTATTTAAAGAACTAGAAATACTAGAAAGCTCAGAACCACATATGTTCCCCATCTATGAGCCTCTTCGAATCGAATATACCAGTTATCCAGTACCTGAGCATGCTTGAGCCCAAAAGGAATCAAGTTCCATTCATAGTGTCATGTTGGGACACTGAAAGTTGTTTTGAATTTATTTGATTCCTTTATTACAACTTTCCAGAGGCTAAGGCATTTTCTAAATTTGATATGAAATATGGATTCTCGCAAGTTGCAATAAAGGAATCAGATAAATTCAAAACAACTTTCAGTGTCCTAGCAGGAAAAATACTTATGAAAAATTTTTCTTGGTTGCTTCCTTCCATCCAAATCATATTTATATCATGAAAATATTTTCTTAAGGATTCTTCAGCAAAACGTGCACATATCATACTCCTTTGACACACCATATCGTGTATCCATTTACTCCCTTTGGGATAGATTTTCTTGTCTGGTACTAAATGTTGTATGTAAAGAGATTCATAATCTCAAAAGAGAGATCTCCTCCTTAAAAACGAAATTCTATGAATTACAAAAAGGAAAAGCACCTAAAGATCAGAGTCTGTGAAAGGCCAGGTAGCCTTCAAATAGCTTCTTGTTTACCAAGTCGCAACATCTGATAAATGCATGAACAGTTTATCTCTGGGAAAGAGCTATAGAATTTCTCTCTGTAAATATTTCATAAATAAAATAAGTATCCATTTTTAAGGTGATCATTTATCTGAGTACATTTTTAGTTTTTCTACCTGTGTTAGAATTTTTTTTTGAGGGAGTATCTATGAGAAAAGAGGTTCACTTGAGTTTCTTCAAAGATTCACCGAGGTATGAGGAACACTAGTCCATTAAAGGCAGGAGCTCGTGTGAAGGACGTTAGAGTGTGAAAGTCACGAGGTTCATGTATGGGTTTGTGTAAAGCTTCATGTATTGCTCACAAAAAAGAGACTCAATAAGGCCGATTGGTCAAGAGAAAGCTTCATGTTGAAGCCCCTGTAGGAAATTGGTCATAATATTTACAAAAACTTCTTACATAATTCAGACAACCTAAGAACATCTGCAATTGGGTTTTGTCAGTAATGAAATCTTGAAATTTGTCAGCAAATTCCAAAGCATGCTTTTGTAGAGTGATTTTCCCATCTTTGATTGTGTGTCCCAAAAATTTGATACTTGTTTGAAAGAGTTCAATCTTTTTCTAACTAAGCATCAGGCCATTGTGTTTGACTAATTGAAAAAACCTTTGAACACATTCAAAATTTTCATGGAAATTTTTGGAAAAAATAAATACATCATAAATATACACCAGTAGCCAAAAAAAAAAAGGTTTACCATGACTTTTGAACTTGGAAGGAGCATGCTTGAGCCCAAAAGGCATCACTTTCCAATCATAGTGCCCTGCTGGGACACTGAAAGTTGTTTAAATTTATCTGATGTCTTTAATGCAACTTTCCTGAATTCATATTTCATATCAAATTTAGAAAACACCTTGGCCCTGATATTCTTGCTATGAAATTTCCCTTATGGGGAATAGGATAAGTGTCGTCTACAAGAACAGAGTTTAAGGGTATGTAATTTATAACTAGTCTTGGAACTCCCCTTATCTGTTTTGAATGTTTATTGACATAAAATCCATAACTTTTCCAAGGGATGCCAGACCCTGATTAACCCTCTTTCTAATAAGATTACTATTTTCTTTTGACACAGATCCCTGTATTCTTTATTCATTGGATTTGCTTTACTTTTACATGGTTTTCCCTCATAATCGTTTTTATATGAAAATTTCACACAATGTTGTTTTATATGCCAAAAGGAATTTGGTTCTTCAACACAACATTCTCTTTCTATTTGTAATTTGAAGGATGAGATTCTTTGCTTGATTATAGGAGGTTGAATATAGTCTCCAATTTTCATGGTGGTTTTTAGCTCCTTGAGCTCATCTAGTTTATTTTTTCTTTTTCAATTTGTTGCATTCCATGTACCATAGTAGAAACCCTGGGTGTGGATATAAAGGGTAACATGATTGTTTGTAACTTACCCTTTGAATTTGGTGCAGATATGAAGAAACTAGGCTTACTATTTTTCAATCTGAATGATCCATGTGGCTCTATAGCAGCCAAAAATACATTTCCTAAGATACAATCAATAGGAATGTCAGCAATAGCAAATTTTAGTTTTATACAATATTCCTTGAAAAAGATAGAAGCCTGAGGAACCTCATATAACAAATATTTATTTCCCAACCCAATTACCTGTCTAAAATATTTTACCCAATATTTTTTAGGAATTAATTTTGAATTTAATAT
This sequence comes from Pinus albicaulis, assembly GCA_034641835.2. Classification (NCBI taxonomy): domain Eukaryota; kingdom Viridiplantae; phylum Streptophyta; class Pinopsida; order Pinales; family Pinaceae; genus Pinus; species Pinus albicaulis. The sequence continues at coordinate 635,626,701 of CM076573.1, forward strand.
ATTGACATCTGTTCCTGAGTCAATAAGGGTCTTTAAGGAAAACATTTCACCATTTATATAGATATCCAACATAACATGATGTTGTTGATATTGGATAGTCATGACTCACATATCTCTAGAACTAACAGAGTCATCTATTTTCCCTTCAAAGATCTCTATAGTTAGACTGCTAAAAAATTCTTCATCTTCAGGTGCTTTGCCTTTCTCTAATTTAGAGACTTTTGTTTTTAAGGAGGCGATCTCTTTTTTGATATTATGAATCTCTTGGTTGATTTCTCCTAATGTTAAAGATCTGACTTTGGATTGTTGTTGAATTCTCTGAAAGGCTCTTGTATTTCTTTCAAATGAGGCATCACTAAAAAATGCCTTAGATTCTGTTTTTGAAGTAGTCCTACTACTACTTTCCTTATTTTTATGCATAGTATTTAGAAAAGTTTCAAGTAACTTTTCTTTCATTTCTCTTTTTGCTAGAATTTTGTTATTGGCAAGTAATTTTTCTTCTTCATCATTTATATTTTGTGCCATGAGGAATTTTTATTTTTGTTTCATTTCAAAAACAAAGAATTCTTCATCAGAGGAGCTTTCTGATCCAATATCTTAATCACTGTGGCAATCATCTGAATCAGTGAAATTGCATTCATACATATGCATATTTAATTCTTCTTCAGAATATTCTAAGGAAGAACTTGTTGGGGTTCCTATGTTTTGGCAGATTTGGAAATACCAAAAGGTAAGACAACATCGAACCACTTTGGGTTCCTAGGATCTAGCCCTCCTGGATCCGGAGAGGGATCTCTCCATACAACAAAGAATGATATATCCTTGAAAGCTCAAATGAGATGTTAGGCTAGTTATGAAGCACAAAGGGGGGTTTAAAATGATTTGGTTGGTTGGTTGCTAGGTTGTTCATGAGATCATAGACTGAGAAAGTAATGGGAGAAAAGGAACAAAACAGCAGGATGCTTCAGCAAAGAGGATAGGTCAAGAAAGTTCCATCCATTGGGCTATGGAGTCATGAAAGGGAATTACTTGCAACAACTAGCCCAGGCTTTCAGAGGGCAAGTCATCTACACTAAAGGATCTTTTAGATAGATGGTGGGATGGAACATTAAGGAAAGAAGGTGAAAGAAGGAAAGACACCCAATTTCTGTCTATAGATCAGGTCAGAGGTCATTTAACTCCAGGTCAGCTTTAGCATGCTCCAAGGGAAAAGCAGAGATAAGATTTCACAAAGATAGAGTCTATTGATCATAGAAGGACTTTGAACCTTCAATGCTTTGACACCAGCAAGAGATCTTAGAAAGGCTAGCTGGTCGCACAAGGATCCTAGTGGACAGGGCTAACTCTAATCCCTAGTGTTCCCAAATCTTCCAGCTGAAACCCAACAAGAAAAACTAAGCAGTAGAAAACATTAAAAGCAAGGAGAGCAGAAACATAGGGTACCTAACAAGGGTAAATCCTATGCCAATATTCTGATGCGAGCCAGAAGAAATGAACAGCATGAAAATGTAATAAACAATAAGATAAGAGAAACATCACCCGTAGTAATAGACCAGGATCCTGTGAAATTTGCTTGATTAATTGATGCAAAACCAGTCACATACACTGAGCTCAATGGCTAATATAGTCCAAACTTTCTCCTCCCAGCCTACTACATAACAACTACTCTGCTAATCCCTCCCAAGACTGTTCTAACATTCAAAATGAATTCCTCTAACAGCAATCGGCAACAACTGAACAACCACCTTTACAATATGTTCTCGAGGATTCTTATAGCTCGAGTGGACCAGAGAAGGTAGGTGAGGAACTAAATGTAGCATTAAAACTCAGAAGAGGGAGAGGGTCGAAGCCTCATTCTATTTTAAATTCTAAGCATTTATCTCTGGTACTCTTTGGATGAGAAGAATGGTCTTCGTCAGGCTGTAATTTACTTCCAGATATGTCTTTGATGTACTCGCTGCAGTGTTCTGGTGAATTGCACAAAAAGGTAGAATAATGATGCTAGGGTCTTCCACACTGCATAACTAATGCGCTGGTAGCATAGGACTATTGTCAGGGCTAGAAAATCTCTCTAGAACAAGGCATAGGATGAGAATTGTATGGGCGCGTCATCCTTTATGGAAAGAAACTTCTGCCGATGTGAAAACCCTTTATTATTATTTTCTGTGCCTTGGACCTTCTGATCGATCCTCAGGGTCTTCGAACTGGTACCTTCACCCTTTAAACACTGGACTAAGGCTTAAGATCTTTAACAATGTGCATTAGACCCTTAAATCCCTCACTGATTCTCTTTGCCACTTCCACGCTTGCCTCTGACTGCGAAATCAGTGCTTTAATGGCGCCGGAGAGGTTTTGTAGAGTTTGAAATCTGTCCTTTGACGAAATTCATGTCGGCATATGTTCCCCAGCCTTTCTCCATAAATTCAACCCCTGAAAATGGTCCTTTCTGCGTTTTTTTCCGCTGTAATAAAGATTGTGTAATCATGGCGGCTTTCACCCTCTAATAACCCTGCAAAACATGAAAACCTGTTAAGAAAAACATGCATGGAGGTGGTAGATGCAACGGGGATGACGAGAATGGTCGTGCAGGCTGGTGAAATGGTGGAATAGTGCATGATGATGGTGGAAAATGGTCACGAACAACGGAAAATGTTCATGGCGAAACGTGGCAGAGTGCAGAAAATTAAATGCGAAAACTTAACATGTTGACCTTTGAATGAAATATATAGGGGGGAGGAGGAAAACGTGACAAAAAACGTGGAATGGTGACGTGGCAGGATCCAGTCGATGGCAGGCGCACACAGTTAAGTCTGGACCGTCCGATCTCAGGAGAAGATCAACGGCTGAGGACACGATGGAGGGCGAATGAATCTGGACCGTCCGATCTCAGGAGGAGATCGACGGTGGAAAACGCAGTGGAGGGCGACGGATGGTGGGCCAGGGGTATGATTGCCTTGGGTTAACTTCTGCGCAACTTTGGGGAGTGATCACCATTGGATGGAGAGCTTCAGATCGGAAGGTTGATATGCATATCGCGCCCGGTCAAATTCTGAACGATAACGCGCGATGGGTGGGCGGTTTTCAAACAGTGTCGGTGCCACACGTCAGGCAGTGAGTGGAATCGCTCCGAAATGGAAAATACCACCCGCCCTCCAAAGGCGGTGCGATGGAAACCGACGGATTTTGAATAGTGCGCGATTGCGGGGACCACCAGGTGGGGAAACTCTGGGCCGTCGGATCGACGGGTAAATGGATGATGGAGATGCGATGAATGGTGAAAGGGGGAATGTGACAACCTTCTGATCTATATAGATTGATGGTTCAAAATGTGCCCGATACACATTTGCGCTAAGCGCTTTTTCGGACTAGCGCGTGGTTTCGGCGCCCGAGTCACGTGGTGGAGATGGTTAGGGGGCTGGTCGAAGGGGGCTAGGCCTGCATAATGTTAAAATGTGGGCTTTTCAACCTTTTCAATGTAGTTCGAGGCCAGAAATGGGTAACGATAGAGAAAAAGAGGGGAATTAAACCAAACAAGGGGTGGGTGTAGGATTTGAAGGGGATTTTTGGGAAAGTTTGGAAGGATTAGGGGAGGGATTTTGGGGTGAAAAGGGGAACTTTGGACAAAGGGAAAAAGGGTTGAAATGGGACATTTTGTAGGGATACAAGGGATAAATTTAGGCCTTTTGGAACACAATTTGTCACAATCAGAGAGGCTTTTTGGATGGATACAGCAGAGGGGATTTTATCAAAGGGCAAAAGGCACAAGGAGGCTTCAAGGATGATGTGTTTTCAGAGGGAAATGCATTCCTTGAAGACTCAGAAACATTTTAGCCCGCTGTTTGCTTGTCAAAAATTTATAGGGGGGCTAACAGTGGCTCCACATGGGGATGGCTTCTTTTTGAAGGAGTCAAGAATTCAGAAAATGATCTTTGGTGTAGGCCAGATGCCTGTTTCTTGAGCCATATTTCTTCCTTGATTTTCAGCTACCACAAATATGATAGATCAACATAAACATTACCAAACAATCTACCTACCCAAACTACAATCCTAGCATTTTTCTTTTAGGGTGCATTTGGACTAGCAGACCCTTTACATCATCAATTTTTTCAAACAGGAAAATAAACCTATTCTACTTCTACCCTTATTACTCCATGAGACCAGATTAGACTATTGGTCTCATAGTTTCTCTACCTAAACTAATATCTGCTAGGATTAAACTATCTAGCAGACTTCTTCTCTACATTCTAAGACATAAATTGAAAAAAGTTAAGCCAGGATTAGACTGTCTGACTTGCTAAACTTTGCAGAAATTAAAAACAACTAACTACATGCTCACAGGCTGATCTTATTTCAGACTTCCTACCTACCCTACTCTAACCTGGAAATCTCTGATGTTCTATGTGATACAATAATGCCAATGTAGCCAATCAAGCAGTAACAAAAAAGGATATGAGCACTGACTGCCTATCAGAGATAACCACAGGGTGCTCTGCATGTGGTTCTTCAAAACTGAGGTCACCATTAGTAGTGACCACTCCTGATGAATTTGGCCCATGCTAAGGATAAATGCTGGAGAATTTAGACTGATCAGGGCCTCCATGTATTCTGCCACCGGATCAATGAACAGATGATGTACACTTTCTTCTTTCAGGCCTGCCATGACTGGTAGGCTGTCTGTATCCTGGGCAGCTGTGACTATTTCTTCTTCCACTGCATCCTCAAAGTGGCTCTTGACAACCCATTCATCTTCTTCTTGCACATCAAAAAGCAATGGAATTTATTATTTTTTAGGAGGAGGGAGACTTTCCAAAAAGGCTCTCGGGTCTCTGAACTGATATGATTTCTCTTGTGAGTTCAAAAGTTCAATCTCAGCTTCATACCTTTCAACCACCACTTCTAAGAAGATTTTCCTGAGCACGGGTACGAATTTTGAGCTGAGAGGAATAACCCCTGGAAGGTCCTCCACCTTCAATTCTGCCAAGTCACTAGAAATTGTATCACGACACACTGCTATGAAATCTAGAAACATTTCTGCAAACCGTTTAGGGTCTTCCATTACTGAAGTGACTTGGTCTTTGGCATGGATGATGTTGTACTGCGACATGGTCTCCCAGTGGAGTCTTGTGAACACACAGATAATCAGCGGCCTACTGAACACCAGTGGAGTCCTTTAATCATTCCGGAATTGTGGAGTCACCAGGTGGATGATTTACAATTTTACTGTCCACCACAGTGATTTACCAAATCAGGCTGATTGGTCTCAGTCCCCAGTGAAGTCTCCATTATGTTGGTGACGACAATGGGACATAGACCAATGTTAGCAGTTTAGGCACTCAGAATTTCCCCAGCGGAGTCGCCATTATGTTGGGGTTCCTATATTTTTGCAGATTTGGCAATACCAAAAGATAAGACAACATCTAACCTCTTTGGGATCCTAAGATCTAGCCCTCCTAGATCCGGAGAGGGATCTCTCCATACAAAAAAGAATGATATATCCTTGAAAGCTCAAATGAGATTTTAGGCTAATTATGAAGCACAAAGGGGGGTTTAAAATGATTTGGTTGGTTGGTTGGTGGGTTGGTCATGAGATCATAGACTGAGAAAGTAATGGGAGAAAAGGAACAAAATAGAAGGATGCTTCCGCAAAGAGGATAGGTCAAGAAAGTGCCATCCATTGGGCTATGGAGTCATTAAAGGGAATTACTTGCAACAACTAGCCCATGCTTTCAGAGGGAAAGTCATCTACACTAAAGGATCTTTTAGATAGATGGTGGGATGGAACATTAAGGAAAGAAGGTGAAAGAAGGAAAGACACCCAATTTTTGTCTATAGATTAGGTCAAAGGTCATTTAACTCCAGACCTACTTGGACATACTCATAGGAAACTCTCAAAGGAGGGACAAAGGGGCAGCTTATAGATCGGACCAAAGGTCATTTAACTCCAGGTTAGCTTTAGCATGCTCCAAGGGAAAAACAGATATAAGATTTCACAAAGCTAGAGTCTATAGATCAGAGAAGGAATTTGAACCTTCAATGCTTTGACACCAGCAAGAGATCTTAGAAATGCCAGCTGGTCGCACAAGGATCCTAGTGGACAGGGCTAAATCTAATCCCCAGTGTTCCCAAATCTTCCAGCTTAAACCCAACAAGAACAACTAAGTAGCATAAAACATTAAAGGAAAGGAGAGAAGAAACATAGGGTACCTAACAAGGGTAAATCCTATGCCAATATTCTGATGCAAGCCAAAATAAATGAGCAGCATGAAAATGTAATAAACAATAAGATAAGAGAAACATCACCCGTAGTAATAGACTAGGATCCTGTGAAATTTGCTTGATTAATTGATGCAAAACCAGTCACATACACTGAGCTCAATGGCTAATACAGTCCAAATTTTCTCCTCCCAGCCTACTACATAACAACTACTCTGCTAATCCCTCCCAAGACTGTTCTAACAGTCAAAATGAATCCCTCTAACAGAAATCGGAAACAACCGAACAGCCACCTTTACAATATGTTCTCGAGGATTCTTATAGCTCGAGTGGAGCAGAGAAGGTAGGTGAGGAACCAAATGTAGCATTAAAACTCAGAAGAGGGAGAGGTTCGAAGCCTCGTTCTGTTTTAAATTCTGAGCATTTATCTCTGGTACTCTTTGGATGAGAAGAATGGTCTTTGTCAGGCTATAATTTACTTCCAAATATGTCTCTAATGTACTCGCTGCAGTGTTCTGGTGAATTGCACAAAAAGGCAGAAGAATGATGCTAGGGTCTGCCATACTGCATAAATAATGCGCTGGTATCATAGGACTATTGTTAGGGCTAGAAAATCTCTCTAGAACACGGCATAGGATGAGAACTGTATGGGCGCGTCGTCCTTTATGGAAAGAACCTTCTGCTGATTTGAAAACCCTTTAGTATTATTTTATGTGCCTTGGACCTTCTGATCGATCCTCGGGGTCTTCGAACTAGTACCTTCACCCTTTAAACACTAGATTAAGGCTTAAGATCTTTAACAATGTGCATTAGACCCTTAAATCCCTCACTAATACTCTTTGTTGCTTCCAGGCTTGCCTCTGACTGTGAAATCAGTGCTTTAATGGCGCCCGAGAGGTTTTGCAGTGTTTGAACTCTGTCCTTTGACAAAAGTCATGTCGGCATACCTTCCCCGGCCTTGCTCCGTAAATTCAACCCCTGAAAATGGTCCTTTCTGCGTTTTTTGCCGCTGTAATAAAGACTGTGTAATCATGGCGGCTTTCACCCTCTGATAACCCTGCAAAACACGAAAACCTGTTAAGAAAAACACGCATGGAGGTGGTGGATGCAACGGGGATGACAAGAATGGTCGTGCAGGCTGGTGAAATGGCAGAATAGTGCATGATAACGGTGGAAAATGGTCGCGAACAGTGGAAAATGTTCATGGCGAAAGGTGGCAGAGCGCAGAAAATTAAACACGAAAACTTAACATTTTGACCTTTGAATGAAATATATAGGGGGACGGAGGAAAACGTGACAAAACATGTGGAATGGTGAAGTGGCAGGACCCATTCGATGGCAGGCGCATGCAATTAAGTCTGGACCGTCCGATATCAGGAGAATATCGACAGCTGAGGACACGGTGGAGGGCGAATGAATCTGGACCGTCCGACCTCAGGAGGAGATCGACAGTGGAAAAGGCAACGGAGGGAGACAGATTGTGGGCCAGGGGTACGATTGCCTTGGGTTAACTTCCGCGCAACTTCGGGGAGCGATCATCATTGGATGGAGAGCTTCAGATCGGACGGTTGATATGCATATCGCGCCGGGTCAAATGCCGAACGATAATGCGCGGTGGGTGGGTGGTTTTCAAACAGTGCCGGTGCCACGCGTCAGGCGGTGAGTGGAATCGCTCCGAAATGGAAAATACCGCCCGTCCTCCAAAGGCGGTGCGATGGAAACCGACGGATTTTGAATAGTGCGCGGTTGCGAGGACCACCGGGTAGGGAAACTCTGGGCTGTCGGATCGGCGGGTAAATGGATGGTGGAGATGCGATGAACGGTGAAAGGAGGTGGGTGATGGGCGCTATGGGGAATACGACGACTGTCTGATCTATACAGATCGACGGTTCAAAATGCGCTCGATACACATTTGCGCTAAGCACTTTTTCGGGCTAGCACGTGGTTTCGGCTCCCGGGTCACGTGGTGGAGAAGGTTAGGGGGCTGGACGAAGGGGGCTAGGCCTGCATAATGTTAAAATGTGGGTTTTTCAACCTTTTTCAATGCAGTTCGAGGCCAGAAATGGGTAACTATAGAGAAAAAGAGGGGAATTAAACCAAACAAGGGGTGGGTGTAGGATTTGAAGGGGATTTTTGGGAAAGTTTAGAAGGATTAGGGGAGGGATTTTGGTGTGAAAAGGGGAACTTTGGACAAAGGGAGAAAGGGTTGAAATGGGACATTTTGCAGGGATACAAGGGATAAATGTAGGCCTTTGGAACACAATTTGTCACAATCATAGAGGCTTTTTGGATAGATACAGCAGAGGGGATTTTATCAAAGGGAAAAAGGCACAAGGAGGCTTCAAGGATGATGTGTTTTCAGAGGGAAATGCATTCCTTGAAGACTCAGAAACATTTTAGCTCCCTGTTTTCTTGTCAAAATTTTATAGGGGGGCTAACAGAACTTTCTGAGGGTTCTGAGGTAGATCAAATTTGTTGTTTTTGTTGTATATGTTCTCTGTGTGGGAAGCTTGGGAAGTTTTCTGACTTATGGTTCTTGAAACCACACTTAAAACATGTGATTGACATCATGCTTTCAGTTTTTACTGCTCTTTTCTTATTTTTTTATTCAAAATACTTTTTCCCCCTATTCCTTTTGGATTCATCTACTTGAGGGTAGTGATTTGAAGTATGTCCATGTTGGCCACAGAGCCAACAAGTCAGTTTATTCCACTGGTCTCTCTTTTGTGTTTCTTGGTGGATATCTTTAAGGTGATAATAATGTATCTTTGGAACATACTTATAGTATCCTTTTCTGGGTCCTTTATTTTTCCTTTGTGGATATTCTCTGTATCTTTGTCTTTTTTCTTTCTTGGCCTTCTTTTTAGATTTTCTCCTTTTCAGTATGGGGTCATCTATGGATAGGCCATATTTGCTATAGATAGATTTTCTATCTGGTAGTATGGATAGTTTTTGCAAAGATTTTTTTTACTTTCATGCTTGTACATAACCCTACAAGGACCCTGGTTATAATTCTATAAATTTCTCCCCAAGTTCAAGATTCAAAAGGAAATTGTAAATAATTTTGTTGTCTGAGGTAATCAACAAATTTTGAAGACAAGGCTACCAAATAGACCTGTTTTCATAATATGTTGCTATCCTTGACTTCATATATTCTTTGGATCCAATCCCTATTAAAGTCTTCATACGAGGTCATTTTATAGCATTTAAGGTTCATGAGAATCATCTCATAATTATTTGCAAGTTCTACTTCTCCCCCACACCAATGTTCTAAAATAAGTGAAGTCAATGCTCCAATCATATTAGTTTGTGAGCTTCCCAAGAGATTCATAATCTCAAAAAATAGATCTCCTCCTTAAAAACAAAAGTCTTTGAATTAGAAAAATGCAAGGCACCTGAAGATAAAGAATTTTTTAGCAATCCAAATATAGATATATTTGAAGGGAAAATAAATGACTATGTTGGTTTTAGAGATATGCCACCTAGTCCTGTTTATGGAAAAATACTTATGAAATTTTTTTCTTTGGTTACTTCCTTCTGTCCAAATCATATTTATATCAAGGGCTTGAACATGCATCTTGCTCTTGATCAATCGGCCTTGTTAAGTCCCTTTTCTGGGAGCAATACATGAACCTTTACACGAACCTCTGGAATTTCACACTCTGGCGTCCTTCACATGGGCTCCTACCTTTAACGTACTGGTGTTCCTCAAACCTCATTCAACCTCTGGTGAACCTCAAGTGAACCTCTTGTCTCACGGATACTCCCTCAACACACAAATTTAACAGAGGAAAATAAAAATAAAAATTTACTCAGATAAATGCTTAACTCAGAAATGGATACTTATTTTATTTATGAAATCTTTAAAGAGAGAAAGTCTATAGCTCTTTCCTAGAGATAGAATATTCAGGCATTTATCATATGTTGTGACTTCGTAAACAAGAAGCTATCTAAAGGCTACCTTTCCTTTCATAGACCCTATCTTAGAACCATAACTTCTTACAAAACACGCTTGACAAACATAAACCCTATGAATCTGGCCACTTTGGGTTCTCACCAGAGCTCTCACTCTGATGTGCAGGCTTCTTAGATTCAGACTCGAAAGAGATGGAAGTAAGAACTTCTTTCTTAGACTCAAAATCAAAACTCCAACTTTGAATGTCTCGAATGAGCCTAACTCCCTCCTTATATAGGAGATTGAGGGGACAAGCATCTGAAAATCAAACAGAAAAATTGAGTACTATCCTCCATCAGTCATTGAGATGTGGGTCAAATCCCATCAAAAGTCGGAGAAGTGCTCCGAGTCTCGTGACTAAAAGGAATATTAGTACATTACACAGTGGATGATTTGAACAAATCCCACGGAAAAATTTATACTATAGAAAACTTTAAACTGTAGAAGACTCGAATCTTCTGAAATATTTACATTGTGGATACTTTAAATAGAAAATCCCACGATAGAACTGGTTACCTACAGTCTAGTGACTAGACATCATTATTACACAGTGGATAATTTACTAGAACCATAATTATTCTCCCAAAGGTGTGATCCCTGGAAATCTCATTTTAGGATATATGAATGAGTCCCAAGCTTTGGTATATATTCTTCGTACGATCATTGGTTTTCTTAGGACAATTTGATGCTTTATCTTGGTCATTACTAACCATTCATGATGTTTTTTCATGAAATAAACAAGAATTTGGCTATCAGAGTAATTACTCAGATCTCCAACAGTTTTATAGGGAGTGTGCCAACATTCGGTCAAAAACCCACAAATGTCATACTCAATTTGGAAATCAGATTGGAAGAATAGAGGGTCCATAGCTATTTTATTCAATCGTTCCACCATTGCTGAAGCCATTCCCATTGTCTTTGTCTCTGAGTAGTCCATGTTGCTCCAAAACTTGACCCTGGTATAATGAACTTCTTCTTTTCCATATACATTCATAATGTCCCATCATAAATTTTTGTAGTCAATAAAGTTATATATGGTATCTGGAAAAATAATGGATGGATCACCCTGTGGCCACATTTCAGGCATATCATACTAGGTTGGCCACCTAGTCCTGTTTATGGAAAAATAGTTATGAAATTTTTTTCTTTGGTTACTTCCTTCTGTCCAAATCATATTATATCATGAAAATATTTACTTAAGGATTCTTTGGCCAAATGTGCAGATAACATACTCCTTTGATATACCATACCGTGTATCCATTTACTCCCTTTGGGATATATTTTCCTCTCTGGAACTAAATGTTGTATGTATCAATAAGATTGTAAATTTTCATCTAATGCCTTTGTATTTCTTAAATTCCATGTGGATTTCTAGTTATTGCAGTATTCTTCCCATTTATGTTCTTCATGAATACTCCTCAAACTTTCTATTTGCTAGGAAGGATTCCATTCTGTTACTATTACCATGACATTGTCTAATTGAATTAAGTATTCTCTACTTAAAAGTCAGATAAAAAATTATTTTCTCCTTTAATATGCTTGATGTCAAAGTCAAAATTTGAAAATAGAGTCTGCCACCTTGCAAACTTAGCTTCACGTGGTTTCTTTATGTCTTTGACCAGTACCTTTTTTAGTGGAGAGACATCAGTCCTTAAAAGGAAGTTTTTATGAATTAAGCGGACATTAAATTTGACAATGTAGTTCCATGTTGCTTTGAATTATTTCTCTGTAGTTGAATATTTCTTCTCAGACGAGCTCCAAGTTCTTGAGATGGACTGGACAATATTCTCTTCTCCTTCCTTTCTCTTCTTTCGTATTCCTCCCCATCCTATGTTGCTGGTATATGTTTCAACAATTTTAAAAGAATATTCATTGGAAATATGAAGAATAGGGAGAGTTTTTACCTTACTTTTGATTCTTTTGATTGCTTCTGTATGTGTAGGGGACCATGGCTGTGGATTTTTCCATAGTCTTTGGTTGAGTAATATCATGTCCTTGGCAAAATATTTATAAAAACTGCTTCCATAATTCAGAAAACCCAAAAATCTCGGAAATTGGGTTTTGTCAGTAACGACATATGGGAATTTTTCAACAACTTCCAAAGAATGTTTTTGTAGAGTGGTTTTCCCATCTTTGATTGTGTGTCCCAAAATTTTTATACTTGCTTGAAATAGTTCAATCTTTTTCTTTATAAGCACCAAGCCATTATGTTTTACTAATTGAACAAACCTGTTTTGTCAGTAACGACATATGGGAATTTTTCAACAACTTCCAAAGAATGTTTTTGTAGAGTGGTTTTCCCATCTTTGATTGTGTGTCCCAAAATTTTTATACTTGCTTGAAATAGTTCAATCTTTTTCTTTATAAGCACCAAGCCATTATGTTTTACTAATTGAACAAACCTTTGAACATGTTTAAAATGTTCATGGAAATTTTTGGAAAAAATCAATACATCATCAATATAGACCAGTAGCCAATCAAAATAAGGTTTAAATATGGTATCCATGAATTTTTGGAACTTGGAAGGAGCATGCTTGAGCCCAAAAGGCATCACATTCCATTCATAGCATCTTGTTGGGACACTGAAAGTTATTTTGAATTTATCTGATTCCTTTATTGCAACTTTCCAGAATCTAGATTTCATAGGGATTGGATTCAAAGAATATATGAATTCAAGGATAGCAAAAACGTATTATGGAAATAGGTCTATTTGGCAACTTTGCCTTCAAAAATTATTGATTACCTCACACAACAATATGTTTTCCAGTTTCCTCTTGAATCTTGCACTTGGGGAGAAATTTATAGCATTATATTCAAGGTCCTTGTAGGGTTATGTACAAGCATGAAAGTAAAAAAATCTCTATAAAAACTATCGAGACTGCTAGATAGAAAATATGTTTGTAGAAAATATGGCCTATCCATAGATGACCCCATAGTGAAAAGGAGAAAAGCTAAAAAGAAGGCCAAGAAAGAAAAAAGACAAGGATACAGAGAAAATCCATAAAGGAAAAATAAAGGACCCAGAAAAGGATACTATAAGTATGTTCCAAAGACACATTATTATCAGCCTAAAGATATCCACCTAGACAGACAAAAGAGAGACCATTGGAATAAACTGAATTGTTGGCTCTGTGGCCAACATGGACATACTTCAAATCACTTCCCTCAAGAAGATGAATCTAAAAGGAACAGGGGAAAAAAGTCTTTTGAAGCAACAAAGAATAAAAGAGTAGTAAAAACTAAAAGCATGATGTCAATCACATGTTTCAAGTGTGGTTCCAAGAACAATAAGTCAAAAAACTGCCCAAGCTTCCCACACAGAGAACATATACAACAACAACAACTCTGCTCTACCTCAAAATCCTCAAAAAGTTCTTCCTAAAAATATTCTGAAGAGGAATTAAATATGCATTGAATGAATGCAATTGCACTGATTCAGATGATTGCCACTATCATTCAGATACTGGATCAGAAAGCTCCTCTGATGAAGAATAATTTGTTTTTGAAAAAAAAAAAAAAAAAAAGTCCTCATGGAAAAAACTATAAATGATGAAGAAGAAAAATTACTTGCCAATATCAGAGCACTAGCAAAAGGAGAAATGAAAGAAAATTTACTTGAAACTTTTCTAAATACTATTCATAAAAATTGGGAAAGCAGTAGCAGGACTGCTTCAAAAATAGAGTCTAAGGCATTATTTATTGATGCCTAATTTGAAATAAATACAAGAGACTTTCAGAGAATTCAACAGCAATCCAAATTCAGATCTTTAACATTCGTATAAATCGGCCAAGAGATTCAATATCTCAAAAAAGAGATCTCCTCCTTAAAAATGAAAGTTTTTGAATTAGAAAAAGGAAAAGCACCTGAAGAAGAAGATTTTTTTAGCAATCCAAATATAGAGATATTTGAATGGAAAATAGATGACTATGTTGGTTTTAAAGATATGTGATTCATGACTATCCAATATCAATAGCATCATGTTATATTGGATATCTATATAAATGGTGAAATTTTTTCCTTAAAGACCCTTATTGACTCAGGAGCAGATGTCAATATATTAAATTCAAAAGTAATTCCTACAAAATATTGGGTAGAATCTTTTAGACAAGTAATTGGGTTGGGAAAGAAATATTTGTTATATGAGGTTCAGTGTGCTTCTATCTATTTCAAGGAATATTGTATAAAACTGAAATTTGTTGTTTCTAACATTCCTATTGATTGTATCTTAGTGTAGAGGCATCGGTCCTTAAAAGGAACTTTTTATGACTTAGGTGGACATCAAATTTGTCAATGCATTTCCATGCTGCTTTGACTTCTTTCTCTATAATAGAATAGTTCCTCTCAGGCGAGCTCTAGGTTCCTGAGACGAACTTGACAATTTTCTCTTCTCCTTCCTTTCTCTGCTTTAGTATTCCTCCCCACCGCGGTCTAAGGAACACCAGTCTATTAAAGGCAGGAACTCGTGTGAAGGGCACCAAAATGTGAAAGTCTAGAGGTTCGTGTACGAGTTCATGTATTTCTCACAGAAAAGAGACTCAACTAGGTCGATTCGTCAAGAGAAAGCTTCATGTTGAAGCCCCTGCAAAAAATTGGTATCAGAGCCAGTAATGTCTGGTTAATTGATGTTAGTACTCAAATCTATAACTTAATAGAAATGGAAAGTTCTAGAAGATCAGTTTCTTACAGAGATCTTCAAGTCGAAGAACAATTTGAAGAAAATCCATTAAGAGATATGTTTGCATCATCATCTAAAAATATTATAAACTCTGCAGAACTTGAATATTTAGAGAGTCAACCTGCACCCAGATGGTGTCTGCCAAGTATAGACTCATCAGAAGTATATTCTGATTTGTCAATGTTCCACCTTAAAGCAGTAACTATAATATCTATCAAAGAAATTATAAGCCAAATTCAAGAAAACTTCAATTCTGTGTAAACAATCTCTATGCTTGATACTAAGAAACTCCAAAGTGAAGCTAAGCGACTAAAAACTAAATATCTACACTTGGGATGCATAAGAATAGGGATCAATGCCCTAACTCGTAGAGGACTGAATACTTTTGTACTTGCTATAGTCAAATATATGACTCATAATAATTATTCAAATTCCTTAATAGGTGGGATGGTCGCTCCATTATCTAATGGACCAGTTTATTTTGATTGCTACCTGAACTTTTCTGTCTACACATTTGATGAGAATATAAATATATTCTACAACTTCAAATCCAAACAACTGGATTTAATATGAAGAAGAAAAGGAATAATATTTCTATCCAAACTCGTGGTTGTTTCTGACACACCAATACTTTCTACCCTATTGTCCTCCATTCTCCCAGCCGAGAATCAAAATCCAGTGTAGTTTTTCTAACTGATGCAGAAAATAAAAAATTAGAAAATTAGATTATCAACTGGGAAGACTTAAGTTTCCCATAACATTGGGTTGTTGATAATCCAAAACCCTCAGAAATGCAGAGAATTACTTCTATTGATATCAAAGAAGGACCTTCATCTGTTGTAGTGTCCTTCCTTATAAGATCTACCATAGATCACAGAAGACTAGACATAGCTTGCAAAGCTTCACCTATGTATATATATATGCAATTTGTTGATAATGTCAGTTCTTTTACACCATCTATAAATTTCCAACACATTTATTTATTTGAATATGCCCAGATAGTGAATTTTGTTTCTTTACAAGTCATATGCCCAAGCTGCAATCATAAATTTAATCTCAGAAGTCTTGCAGATTCTTTCATACATCAAAATCGTCACCCTAGGATAGGACAATCACCTCCCAAAACTTCTGTAAATCCTTCTCCAAATCCAAAGTGATATGATATTCCATTTCCATATGATTCTGAACATGTAATGATGACCCATGAACTTCCTTCCTTGGAAAATGAGGACCCTCGCCTTAAAGAAATGTTTGGTAAAATGCGTCCTCCTGGTATGCCTAGATATGGTCTAGGGTATTTAGAACAAATGGATGATCTAATTCCTCAATCTAGAATTAAAAAATTTGTTCTAGATAATTGTAAGAATCCTTCCAAGCCCGAGATGTACAAATTATTTTCGATAATGGAAGGATGTGATAGATATAAGATTAATACTCAGTGTATCAAGAACATGTTAAATTGGGATCTGTATACTCATCCTGAACCTGAAATCTTTGGACTTAGCAATCATAATAATGAGATGGTCAGGCTATCACAAGAATGGAAGGCCTATATGGAAAAGAAAAACATTTGGTTATCTTTTTATGAATGGAAAAATAAGTCGGAGGTGTTATGGCCTAAATCTACCTTAGGCTGAAGAAGGCAGAGTCTAGGGTAACATCAAACCATGCTTAATTTGGTAGCTAGCCCTACTAGATCGGGAGAGGGCTCTCTCCTGGTCAATCTCAGCAAAAAATGATCAGTGGGGCTTGAGATGACTTGAATAAAGGCTAATTTTAGGCTAGGTATATATTTAAAAGAGTTGACTTGATTTTGAGGGTGTTTGTTGGATCAAAGGGAAGGGCAGATTTTGGGTCTGGGAAATGAGCAGTTTTGTAGGGATCTGAATGGGGCAAGGTAGGCAACTGTTTTGATGCTTCGATTTTTGAATGAAATGGATAGCTCAGACTGGTGCGGAGTTGAAGAGGGCAAGAGAATTTCAAGAATCCTCTTCAGACAGTTGAAAAACATAGAAAACTAAATAAAACTCAAGGTAGAGCACTGCAAATCTAATGAATTCCACCTTTATTACTTGTTTGTTTAACTTAAGAAGAAATGAGAAGGAAGATGATACACATGAAACATCAGTAAACTTACAATCACAGAGAGAAATACATCATCAAAACAAAGAGCCACATGGATCCCAAGGAGTGCTGCAAACCCTAGTCTATTCCTTTGCCAAACTACAGAGATGAATGTACAATGATGCTCAAAGCAATCCCAAGTGTCCAACCTATGCTAATGACTAAAAAAATACAAGATATAGACAACACTAACTCATCCCCAACCTCTAGGGGTCGAGCTCACAATTTTAGGAGATGTTTCAACAAGATCTAAATTGAGAAATGGAAAATAGGCAGTGGAACAACTTGCCTCTATAAGATAGGAAATTGATTCATTCAGTTGCAATTCACCTTTTGATGGATGAATATACTTCCATGAGTAAAAATTTGACAAAATTACATCAAAACTCATAAAATTACATCAAATTAGCTCATGAGTTTAAAATTTGGAGATAAGAAAGTCCAAATGTCCAAAACTAGGCGAAAAACATAGTTACTGAGTAAAAAATGAGCAAGAATCCCCAATGCACCGCGCCTGAAATCTCTATGCGTTGCACCAGTTTGGAGCTAGTTTTGAAGGCCTTCCCGATGTCCAAATTGAGCGCAGGATGTCTTTTTGGAAAGCTCTACCTGTCTACTTTTCAACCCAAGTGGAATTTCTAAATTTTGTTTCCATTTTCCCCTCCAAAAATGAGTTTTCCCAACACTTCTTCCTGTGTGTCCAAAAAGGGGCAGAAAGGTCATTTTTAGGGTGTTTTTGACCCTTCCGGCAACCCAAAATTTGTAAAAATATCTGGGTAATGGATAACCATGCATAAATTTTCATAAAAAAATCCAAAAATACAAATTTTTACCCAGGAGGAGCTCCCAATCATAAGAGCGCGCCAAGTGGCGCGACGCGTTCGGTAGAAAAATCTGTGTTTAGGCCCAAAAAATCAAAATTTACAAAAGGTGTCCCAAATTTCTTGAAATTTGGGCTCAGTGCCTACCATCATGCACTATGCTGGGCCAAGGAAGCTTCAGCCAAAATTTGAAGTCTATCTTGCCTTTTCCGACTCTTTAATGCCCTCTTCAACTTAGCCTTCAGGATCTTGATTCGTGTCTTGCAAACATGATTTCTTGCCCAATAATGATTCGCCATGTGCCTCAACATGTTCTTTTCCTTTTTAGTTTTCTCCAACAGCTTTTGGTCTCCTTGGTGCATGCAATTCAGTTGTAGATTCACTGTCTCGGTCATAAGAGGTATCTGTCTCCATGATTTCCAAAGTCTATGTTGTTTTGGATGAAAATGAGAAGTTTGGTGCCTTTGATTTTGTTGCCAAATATGTGGTAACAAACGAGGGACTATGGAGGGATAGGGTGATGGAAATGATGGGCTATCATCAAGTGAAAACTGTGAATTGAAGAGTTTGGGGCAGTCACTTGGTTTCTTGGAATAACATTGGGGTTTGGGGAAATTTATAACTGGGATGTGGGGTAATGGGAATGGGATAGGAAATGAATGATTTAGGGATATAAGGGGATAGGGAAATAGGCTGTTGTAACAAGATAAACAGTGATGAGGGGATACAAGGTGGGGAAAAGGAAGTGATTGACTCAAAACCAATTTCAAAACCTTAAGGAAACAATCCTTTGAACAAGAAATATAGGGATTGAATTTTTTGTATTTAAATCCTCATAAACAACACAAGACCATGTTCATTGGAAATGGAGAGGTTGCTTGACTTACTTGGACAAAGAGGGACTTAGTCGATTTGAAGATTTGGAAGAAATGGCAATGAATTTGTTTTCTGGCCCTATGCATCGCGCAACAAAACCAGTGCATCACGCAGCTTCAATGCGTCGCGCAAGAGCAATTTTACACAATGGGAGCTGACCCAATGCATCGTGCTCACCCGATGCGTCGCGACACCGAGCCGATGCGTTGCGCAAAAAAATTTGCACAAATCTGCTTTCAAATTCTTCCTTTACCTCTCATGATTTCTCCTTTGCTCACTACTGTCTTTTTCACACCACATATTTGAGCACATTTGGAAATTTTGGAGAAGTTTATGGTGAAATTGGGCTTGCAGCTCTATGCGCCGCGCCACAAGCCCAACGCATCGCGCCCTTTTACAGGAGACTTTTGGAGACCTTCCTAGTGTCCAAATTGGGCACGAGATATCTTGTTGGAAATATTATTGAGTCTACTTTCCAACCCAACTGGAATTTTTCAATTTGGAGTTCATTTGCCTTGTCAAAAATCAAATCTCCCAAGACTGGTCAAAATGTGCAAAATGAGGCTGCCTCAAGGCAGAGTACTATTGCAGCCAACCTTTTAAGGTCTTTCTCAACTCCAAATTGAGCTCATGATAGTGCATTGGAAATATATTTGTGTCTAGTTATCATTTGACTCATCAAGCAAGTCATTTGGCCAACCAAGCTAAGATAAATCTTCATTTTCCCAAGGTCACTTCAGAGGTGCATCAATTCTCCGGAGGAAACTATATTTTTGACATTTCTCTAAAACCATGACACCTGTGTAAAAAGTGAAGGAGGTTTTTCTTCCTTGGCCTATTGTGGAAAAAAACCTCTCTCATATTTTCCAACTTCATATTTTATTGCTCAAAAAAATCATTGGAGTAAAACCTATCCCGATGTGTGGAACAAGGGATTTGTCGAAATGAAGTGAAATGAAGGGGATAAGGGGCTTCTAAATTCTTGAGAAAATTTTTCGAAGTAGGGATGGATGTTAGGAAGTATGGGAAAGTGGAATTTCAAAGATTGAGTGAGGGGAAGGGGTCCAAAAGAGAAAAACACAGGCCTAGCCTAGAAAATTGCCAAGTTGTAGCAAGAAACTAGGGTTTGTGCAAAAATGAGGAATTTGGGGGATCGCAGTGATGGGAAGTGTTTAATAAGGTACATTAAGGATAGGGGAAGGTGTATGAACATCATGATACAATTTAAGGACGATTTACCTATCTAAGAGAAATTTCTGATTTCCAAACCCTAGGAGAGGGAAATGAACCTTACCTAGGCAATAACCTAAGCTACGAACAAGGTGTAAAATGACCCATTGGAACTGAAATGATGATGAAAATCCCTTCGAATGATGGTACACTCGCTGAATTGCAGACATGGATCACATTTGGACAAATTTGACAAGAGTAAAAGCAAACCCTAGACCTAATACCTAGTGACCAAATTTTACTTGAAGACTCACTGAAATGACAAAATTTGACCTTGAAACCTTAAAATAACTTTGTAAGAGCATGTTTGATCACTGGAGGAAGGATGTAAAGACTGACACTAACATTGGCTCCAATGGGGAAGGTAGCTCCTTGGAGGTGCCAAGAACTACAGATCTTTGGAAAGCAGACAGTGCCTTCATTCATTGGGAAATGGAGTCAAAACTCAAGCTGAAATGCATGACTGAAAATTGATGACTTGACGACACAAATTGACTCTCACTCAACTAAAAAATAAATCGATACTTAAATACAACTGACAAACTGGAAAATATGCTCAATATGAAGCTTATTCAATACAACCTACTCTAGTTGTTCCATTCATCACATGATCAAGTGAAATGAAACAACCAATGCAACCATGTAAGCATTCTAGCTTCTGTTTGGATTCTTCACAAGTGCTCTCTTATGAACAACAAGAAAGAACTACTGAAAGGCAACTCCCATAAAAACTTGTGAACAGATATGTTGAATACTATGGATTCTCTATCTGCCTCCAAAAACACTGCATAAGGATCTTGAAGTTCATGCACACTGGGACTTAGCTCATCCAATGGATTACTTTTCTTCTCCTTATATCATGAATGAAAACTTTGATCTGAGCTTTGTGATGAGCTTTGTGACAAGACTCCTGCTGAAAATGACAAAGAAACCGGCTGTCGGATCAAGTTTATATCAGCACACATTTCAAGTTTACATATAGTCAATGGAGAAAGACTTTGACTGCAGAAATCATCCAACACATCAGCTATTGGATCGTGAAAAAATTGAAAAGAATGTTGCAACCCATTTTCTATTGTTTCTGATGAGATTACATGATTTTCTACAAGCTGCTCATTTGAAGATTTATTATGCAATTTTCCCTTCATAAACTGAAATGATTCAAAACAGAAAGGTACGGAATCATCTTGCATCATTTGATCGTATGTGCCAGCTTCCAAGTCCTCATCTGCAACTTGACAATCAATGGCATTTGAGGGCTACAAATCTGGATATAAGAAGTCTTGAACAAGGTTTTCATTTCCCTCAAGATGGTCCAGATCAAGACTTGTTGACAGTTGATTTCAGATTGCATGAAAGTTTTCTCTGATGAACTGAAACGAGTCAAAACAGAAAGGAAAAGATCCTTCACTTACTTCAAAATTTGCTGCACTTTCCTCGTCACTATCATAGCTAATATGCATTGGTTGATCACTGTACTTGAGCTGCTGAAAGTGAACTTCCTCCTTCCAAAAACTAGCTGTTGATTTGTCTGCAAGATTAGCTTTTTTTTGGAGAACATAATCATCATCATACTAATCAAATTGAGGCAAATCATCAGTATAAAACACATCATCAAGCATACATGTCAAATCAATAGCTCTCTCTTCTCCAAGATGATCTATAAAACAATAATTATCGGATCTATGACAACTAGGATAAGAAATAAAATGTTTTGGATAAGCAAATTTTTCTTCTTCAATCAGTGAGCCATGGGCTTGAACATTATACTCATTCCTTATGGCGATCTTCTACATCATCTCTTCCACTGCACTTACCAACATGTCAAGCTTTACCTATAGAGATGTCGATTTCTCTGGATCTATGTTCTTCATCTCTTCTTCTTTCAACTTTTCCCTTCGGATTAGTAAATGAGCCTCTACATCTGCTGCACTATTCTGCATCTCTTCAAGTGTTGCAAGATTCCTTTCTCTCAGCTGAAAATCCATTTCCGGATCAAAGGCACCTGGGTAGTGCAAGAGAGCAGATCCAGGAGGAGGCCTTATATTAACTGGCATCGAATAATAAACTTGGTTAAATCTGGCAGAAAACTATTGTACTGTCTCCCCTGGCTGTATTTTCAGCTGGTTATACTCTTATATAATCAAGAAAGGGTTCTGTATGACCACCCACCTGTTGAGGAAAACTTTGAAGAACTGCTGGAAATCTGAGATGCTCACATCAGGCAGGGTTTTGAACCAACTCTTGAATTTGCCTTGCAAAGAAAGAGAAAAAAGCCTAATACTGACATCCTCTTCATCAACTTCAAAAAGGTCAAGAAAAGACTCAAAATTCAGAACATGTCTCTCAGTAGTGATGTTGTCACGTTCACCATCAAATCTTGGTAGATATAGATCATGATTTTTAGGGAAAGCATGGGATATAGGAGGTAAAATCAGAGGCTTGTATCGATCTGGAATTTTACAAGGTATATAGGTATGTAAAAATGTTGTTGAATCAGTCTTGGTCTCTTGAGGCTTATTAGTTTGAAGATGGTCATCACAAGATTCAGAAGAAAGGCCTTGATCAAGCTCAAAAGGGAAGGCATCAAATGCAAGCTAAGGATCTTTTCTCAAATACAATATAATCTGTAAAGCCTTCTTGAAATTCTTGGGAAAAGAGAAGAAATAATTTATGACAAAGAAAAAAATGTCTTGGATGAAATTCCAACTTGAATACCTGATCTTTCCATATTATCCTTTCATGTTTCTGCTAGTCAGGTTCATCCTCTAATGGAGTCCTTGGATCTGATCTTGGAATTGATTTAGAGTCCCAGGTGAATGATTTCAGCCTTGCAGTGTCTGATCATTGTCCACCATCAACAATCAGATCTGAACTTGATTAGATCTTACTGAGGAAACCAGATGCTCAGTTCATAAACTAGACGGGAGATTGACTGAAGCAGCATTCATCTACTTTCGCTAATGCAAAGCAAGAGCGTTTCGTAGGCTACCTGGCTAAATTCAGGCTTCGTCTGTAGCTTATAAAGTAGACAACAAAATTTTCATCCCCAGTATGGTCGTCACTATGTTATGGCCTAAATCTACCTTAGGCTGAAGAAGGAAGAGTCTAGGGTAACATCAAACGACGCTTAATCTGGTAGCTAGCCCTACCAGATCGAGAGAGGGCTCTCTCTTGGTCAATCTCAACAAAAAATGATCAGTGGGGCTTGAGATGACTTGAATAAAGGCTGATTTTAGGCTAGGTATATATGTAAAAGAGTTGACTTGATTTTTAGGGTGTTTGTTGGATCAAAAGGAAGGGCAGATTTTGGGTCTGGGAAATGAGTAGTTTTGCAGGGATCTGAATGGGGCAAGGTAAGAAACTATTTTGATGCTTCGATTTTTGAATGAAATGGATAGCTCAGACCGGTGAGAAGTTGAAGAGGGCAAGAGACTTTCAAGAATCCTCTTCAGATAGTTTAAAAACATAGAAAATTAAACAAAACTCAAGGTACAGCACTGCAAATCTAATGAATTCCACCTTTATTACTTGTTTGTTTAACTTAAGAAGAAATGAGAAGGAAGATGATACACATGAAACATCAGTAAACTTACAATCACAGAGAGAAAGACATCATCAAAACAAAGAGCCACATGGATCCCAAGGAGTTCTACAAACCCTGGTCTATTCCTTTGCCAAACTACAGAGATGAATGTACAATGATGCTCAAAGAAATCCCAAGTGTCCAACCTATGCTAATGACTGAAAAACTACAAGATATAGACAACACTAACTCATCCCCAGCCTCTAGGGGTCGAGCTCACAAGTTTAGGAGCTGTTTCAACAAGATCTAAACTGAGAAATGGAAAATAGGCAGTGGAACAACTTGCCTCTATAAGATAGGAAACTGATTCATTCAGTTGCAATTCACCTTTTGATGGATAAATATACTTCCATGAGTAAAAATTTGACAAAATTACATCAAAACTCATCAAATTACATAAAATTACATCATGAGTTTAACATTTGGAGATAAGAAAGTCAAACTGTCCAAAACTAGGTGAAAAACAGAGTTACTGAGTAAAAAATGAGCAAGAATCCCCAATGCGTCGCCCCTGAAATTTCTATGTGTTGCGCCAGTTTGGAGCCAGTTTTGAAGGCCTTCCCGGTGTCCAAATTGAGCGTAGGATAGCTCGTTGGAAATCTCTGCCTGTCTACTTTCCAACCCAAGTGGAATTTCTGAATTTGGTTGCAATTTTCTCCTCCAAAATGATTTTTCCCAACACTACTTCCCGTGTGTCCAAAAAGGGGCAGAAAGGTCATTTTTAGGGTGTTTTTGACCCTTCCGGCAACCCAAAACTTGTCAAAATATCTGGGTAATGAGTACGCATACAGAAATTTTCATAAAAAATTCAAAAATACAAAGTTTTACCCAAGAGGAGTTCCCAATCATAAGCGCGCGCCAAGTGGCACGACGCGTCGGGCAAAAAAATCTGTGTTTAGGCCCAAAAAATCAAAATTTACAAAATGTGTCTCAAATTTCTTGAAATTTGGGCTCAGTGCCTACCATCATGCACTATGCTGGGCCAAGGAAGCTTCGGCCAGAATTTGAAGTCTATCTTGACTTTTCCAACGCTTTAATGCCCTCTTCAACTTAGCCTTCAGGATCTTGATTCGTGTCTTGCAAACCTGATTTCTTGCCCAATAATGATTCGCCATGTGCCTCAACATGTTATTTTCCTTGTTAGCTTTCTCCAACAGCTTTTGGTCTCCTTGGTGCATGCAATTCAGTTGTAGAGTCACTGTCTCAGTCATAAGAGGTAGCTGTCTCCATGATTTCCAAAGTCTATGTTGTTTTGGATGAAAATGAGAAGTTTGGTGCCTTTGATTTTGTTGCCAAATATGTGGTAACAAACGAGGGACTATGGAGGGATAGGGTGATGGAAATTATGGGCTATCATCAAGTGAAAACTGTGAATTGAATAGTTTGGGGCAGTCACTTGGTTTCTTGGAATAACATTGGGGTTTGGGGAAATTTATAATTGGGATGTGGGGTAATGGGAATGGGATAGGAAATGAATGGTTTAGGGATATAAAGGGATAGGGAAATAGGCTGTTGTAACAAGATAAACACTGATGAGGGGATACAAGGTGGGGAAAAGTAAGCGATTGAATCAAAACCAATTTCAAAACCCTAAGGAAACAATCCTTTGAACAAGCAATATAGGGTTTGAATTTTTTGTATTTAAATCCTCATAAACAACACAAGACCATGTTCATTAGCAATGGAGAGGTTTCTTGACTTACTTGGACAAAGAGGGATTGAGTCGATTTGAAGATTTGGAAGAAATGGCAATGAATTTGTTTTCCGGTCCTATGCGTCGCACAACAAACCCAGTGCATCATGCAGCTTCAATATGTCGCGCAGGAGCAATTTTACACAATGGGAGCTAACCCAATGCGTCGCGCTCGCCCGATGCATCGTGACACCCAACCGATGCGTCGCGCTCGCCCGATGCATCGTGACACCCAACCGATGCGTCGCGCAACAAAATTTGCACAACTCTGCTTTCAAATTCTTCCTTCGCCCCTCACGATTTCTCCTTTTCTCACTACTGTATTTTTCACACCACATATTTGAGCACATTTGGAAATTTTGGAGAATTTTATGGTGAAATTGGGCTTGCAGCTCTATGCGCCGCGCCACAAGCCCAACGCGTCGCGCCCTTTTGTAGGAGAGTTTTGGAGACCTTTCTGGTGTCCAAATTGGGTGCGAGATATCTCTTTGGAACTCTTATTGAGTCTACTTTCCAGCCCAACTGGAATTTTTCAATTTGGAGTTTATTTGCCTTGTCAAAAATCAAATCTCCCAAGACTGGTCAAAATGTGCAAAATGAGGCTGCCTCAAGGCAGAGTGCTGCTGCAGCCAACTTTTGAAGATCTTCCTCAACTCCAAATTGAGCTCATGATAGCTCATTGGAAAGATATTTGTGTCTACGTATCATTTGACTCATCAAGCAAGTCATTTGGCCAACCAAGCTAGGAGAAATCGTGATTTTCCCAAGGTCACTTCAGAGGTACATCAATTCTCCGGAGGCAACTGTATTTTTGACATTTCTCTAAAACCATGACACCTGTGTAAAACGTGAAGGAGGGTTTTATTTCTTGGCCTATTGTGGACAAAAACCTCTCTCAGTTTTTCGAAATTCATATTTTGTTGCTCAGAAACATCATTGGAGTAAAACCTATCTCGATGTGTGGAACAAGGGATTTGTCGAAATGAAGCGAAATGAAGGGGATAAGGGGCTTCTAAATTCTTGAGAAAATATTGGGAAGTAGGGATGGATGTTAGGAAGCAGGGGAAAGTGGAATTTCAAATATTGAGTGAGGGGAAGGGGTCCAAAAGGGAAAAACACAGGCCAAGCCTAGAAAATTGCCAAGTTGTAGCAAGAAACTAGGGTTTGTGCGAAAATGAGGAGTTTGGGGGATCTAAGTGATGGGAAGTGTTTAATAAGGTACATTAAGGATAGGGGAAGGTGTATGAACATTAGGATACAATTTTTGCTGATGATTTGACCATCCAAGAGAAATTACCTCCAAAACCCTAGGAGAGGGAAATGAACCTTACCTAGGCACAACTGAAGCATGAACAAGGTGTAAAATGACCCATTGGAACTTGACATGATGATGAAAACCCTTTGAATGATGGTACACTCAGTTGAATGGTGACATGGACCGACATTTGGACAACTTTGACAAGAGCAAAAGAAAACCCTAGACCTAATACCTAGTGACCAAATTTTAGTTGAAGACTCACTGAAATGACAAAATTTGACCTTGAAACCTTAAAATCACTTTGTAAAAGCATGTTTGATCACTGGAGGAAGGCTGTAAAGAAGCACAAAAGAGAGACCAGTGGAATAAACTGACTTGTTAGCTCTGTGGCCAACATGGATATACTTCAAATCATTGCCTTCAATCAGATGAATCCAAAAGAAACAGGAGAAAAAAGTGTTTTGAAGCAGCAAAGAAGAAAAGAGCAGTAAAAATTAAAAGCATGAGGTCAATCACATGTTTCAAGTGTGGTTCCAAGAACCATAAGTCAGAAAACTGCCCAAGATTCCCACACAGAGAATAGATACAACAACAACAACTCTGCTCTACCTCAGAATCCTGAGAAAGTTCTTCCTCGGAATATTTGGAAGAAGAATTACATATGTATATGAATGAGTGCAATTGTACTGATTCAAATGATTGCCACTGTGATTTAGATACTAGATCAGAAAGCTCCTCTGATGAAGAAGACTTTGTTTCTAAAAAGAAACAAAAAGAAAAAGTCCTCATGGCACAAACTATAAATGATGAAGAAGCAAAATTACTTGCCAATATCAGAGCGCTAGCAAAAGGAGAAATGAAAGAAAATTTACTTGAAACCTTTTTAAATACTATGCATAAAAATCCCGAAAGAAGTAGCAGGACCGCTTCAAAAACATAATCAAAAGAATTATTTGTTGATGTCTCATTTGAAAGAAATACAAGAACCTTTCAGAGAAGTCAACAGCAATCCAAAATTAGATCCTTAACATTAGGAGAAATCAACCAAGAGATTCATAATCTCAAAAGAGAAATCTCCTCCTTAAAAACGAAAGTCTCTGAATTAGAAAAAGGAAAAGCACCTGAAGATGAAGAATTTTTTAGTAATCCAAATATAGAAATCTTTGAAGGGAAAAGTGATGACTCTGTTGGTTTTAGAGATATGCAAGTCATGACTATACAATATCAACATCATCATGTTATGTTGGATATCTGTATAAAGAGTGAAATGTTTTCCTTAAACCCCCTTATTGACTCAGGAGGAGATGTCAATATATTAAATTAAAAAGTAATTCCCGCAAAATATTGGGTAAAATCTTTTACACAGGTAAATGGCGTTGGAAAACAAATATTTGTTATATGAGGTTCCTGAGGCTTCTATCTGTTTCAAGGAATATTCTATAAAACTGAAATTTGTTGTTGCTGACATTCCTATTGATTATATCTTAAGAAATATATTTTTGTCTTCTTAGTGTTGATGCCCTTGCATAGCACGGTAATTATTTTGTTGCTGACATTCCTATTGATTATATCTTAAGAAATATATTTTTGTCTTCTTAGTGTTGATGCCCTTGCATAGCACGGTAATTATTTTCCTGCATTTGTATTTCATAAATGCAAATCAAATGTTGTTGACAGAATTGGGATTTCAAAATAAAACCCCCTCACCTCTGAGATCAATTTTTAAAAGCAAGAATTTTTAACTACATTTCACCGACAAATCACCTTACCCGTCAAATTCCATCCTGGGTGCTAACGCCCTTTTGATTTATGTACTGAATTTAGACGGGTTCACTATATTACAAAGTGACAGAATGGACGTTGTACGCTGGTACTTGCTTCCTCCGAGGGGCTAATATCCGCATGTATACATTTAATCCCTCTAGAATAGTTTATGACCGTGTCTTGTTAATTTGAGTCTGGAAAAAAGTTACAAGGTATTTTCCCATGAGCTTTGGTTTTGTGGATGATGTAATAATAATAAAATTTAGTTTAGTTTAATATGTTTTTATTTTTTTTATTTGGTTAAATTTGTTTTGAAACAAGTTAACTGTTCAAAGCTAAAAATATTTGTTTAGAAGTAAAAGTTTTGTTCTTTTATAAACTATTAATTATTAAAATAATTTTAACTAAATAATAGTAATGAGTTAACGTATATTCCTTAATAATTATCTCACTACTAATTTTATCACCTAATAATAATATAATTTTTCACTACATTTAAAATAACAAACTCACTCACTCTCAAACAAATTCTCTAAAAGTAATAGTTTTTCACTACATTTAAAATAACAGACAAACTCACTCTCTCTCAAACAAATCAAGCATGAACGCTTGATTTATGTTGGAATTCGGCGATATACCAATAAATTTTTTGTTTATTCAGTTTTTTTTTTCAAAATTGGGATAGTCTGAATGAAGCCAAAACTTCACACTGCCATGAAAATTAACTCTGGAACTCAACCTCAACTGTTTTATCAATTGAAATGATATGCCAAAAAGAAAAAAAAGAAAAAAATCAACGTTTGGATCGTCAGAATGAAGCCAAAACTTCACACTGCCATGAAAATTAACTCTGGAACTTAACCTCAACTCTTTTACCAATTGAAATGAAAGGCCAAAAGCCAAAAACAAAAGGGTTTAAAATTGTTAATGACTCTCCCAGCTTGGAGGCTGGAACAAAGAAATCGGAAATACAAATTTGTTCTTTGTTGCAGTGATGTTCATGTCTTCGTTGAGAACAGAAGTTAGCCACGTCGGACAAGAAGCTACACACATTGTAACATATAAGATTCTAATAATTGTCATAACAGGTCTTGAAATTTATGATACTTAGTTAACAGGTCAACACTGTCCACTAGCGTAAAGCACCACCAATGACAGTTGAAGCAATATTTTTAGATCCCTAACAGTGTAAGAAAATACCAATGGGATTATAATTTAAAATATGTAAAGTTAGTTGTTTTTTATGAAAAATATCTTAACTATTTTTATTTATATAAGAAAAAACGGAGTCTATATATATATGTTTCTGGTGTGGGGAATTTGATTATTTAGCTTCTAACATAGTTCATTATCTTTTATCTTTTATAAGCAAGAGCAAAAATTGAACTTGGATAGAGATAGAGAACATAACAAATTATTCCTTGGATAGAGACACAGAAAATAACAAATTCCTCCTAACAACCTGACATGAACCCAATTTGAAAGTTGACAGGAACCCAATTAACTTTCAAATTGTATTATAAAATTGTATCATAGAACTGTCTGCGTAGCCATTTTATACCAAACCCAATTAACTTTCAAATTGTATTATAAAATTGTATCATAGAACTGTCTGTGCAGCCATTTTATATAGTAGCCTCAGTTACTTTAATCAAAACTCTGTCAATTACTCAAATCCTAACACGTAACATGGATTGACAGTCAAGATAGTAAAGGGTTGGGTGTAATGGTTATGTGCTCGCAGAACTGAGATCAGAAACAACTGTATGTAGTCCTCGAATGAATACGCCATTGAAGCTTAGAAGTAATTACTTAACGTCTTGTCTTTATCTTCTGCAACAAGATCATGCAGATCTAGAGATAGTGCATTTAAATTTTGAAATGCCTTATTGACTAGTTAGTACTAGCTGTAACAGTTAAGATTATAGATAGCCGTAGTTTATCCAGTTTGTAAATTTGATAAATGCAGGAAAATCATGGAAATTTCTATAAAATTTTAATAATTATTCATATAATGTAAATTAGAATTTTTGGAAATTTTTAGAATATTACAAAGGATTACAGTAATTCTAATTTACAAGATTTTAATAAATTTTAGAATTTTTGTAATCAAATTTCAATTAAATTTTTTTTATTAGTGTTAAATCTATTTGGCCCATCAAACACATAAATTGAAAAACTACTACTATAATTTTTATTTTATTTTTAATTTTGACTAGATTTTTACCACTTTTAACCATCCACTCAATTTCTCCACCTCTATAGAATAAACTAGTTCCCCTGATTGCATTATAAGACTATCTCTGTGTGGCCATTTTAGAGAGAGATCGGTTACTCTCATTCAAACTGTCATTTATTTTAATCGACACGTCACATGGATATGAATGACAGTCTAGCTAGGGCGAGCCTTATTTCAGCTGCCATAGGCCCATTAATGCGGCCAGGCAGCTGATGCCCGTCGTCGGATTAAAGGTGTAGATCATAGTGCGGCGAGCATCAGCTGCCTAGCCTCATTAATGAGCCTATGGCCGCTGAAATAAGGCTCGCCATCTAGCTAGTAAGGGGCTAAGCTTAATAGTGCATATGCTCTCTAACCTGACAGAGATCTCAGAAACAAGTGCATGTAGTCCTCGATTGAAGGATTGAAGGAGTCATTGCAGCCTAAAAAGTACATGCTAATGTCTTGTCTTTATCACCTGTAACACGATCACGCAGACATCATATAAACATGAAAGGCTACCTGCTACACGGTCATATCATTGATTTATCGAAAAACGTTCAGAGGTGGTGTAATCAAAGCTGTAGTCTAAAAATTCATAGAATAATTCAGAAATTTTCGTAAAATTTTGAAAAATTTTAGTAAAGATTTATCAGAATCTTGTTTATGATTGTTAAACTTTAATATTTTATATGTTTAAAAGATTTTTTTTAATAGTGTTGAATCTATTTTTATTATAAAAAATATAATTAAACAGTCTAATTACCTGATTTTTAAAAAAAATTTAATCAAATTCCAGCAAAAAATTTTTACATCCAAACTATTCGGTTACCTCCATAGACAACTCCTAATCAAAATTTGGTATGTCATATAAGGCGGTAGGAATAATTAAGATTATCGGCAGTAAGCTAATTTTATATGAAAAGGTATTTGGGTTACAGCAAAACACACTTTATTGAGCTATAACTTCCATAAATTTGGCAAAAAGAGTCTGGTGTAGAGTGATAACTCTGACATGAATTTCGTAAATAAATATATTTAAATTACCTTATCATCATTCAAAAATCTAATTCTTTATAGCATTAAATGAATTAATAACATGAAAGAGTATAATTATTACTCACGTAAATGCATTAAGAATTTTTAACTTGTTCACATTAATAGTTTTATAAATATAAATACATAAAATTTTGTTTTAAAATTTTAAGATGGACAAATTATGTAATGGCTTTTCGACAAAATTTCGCCGAATCAGTGATGCCTTTATTGGGCAAGGAAACCACTTGGAAACCACTTATTATAGTTGTAGTTTGATCTTAATAAAATGAACGATGCCAAGATAAAATGGATGTAAATGAGGACGAGACATCGAAGCAGGAGAAGATCAATGCCTGATCCTATGGGTGACTTTCACAGATAAATCAATTATGGAGATTTCCCAGGCCTGTTATGATTGCTTTTCACTTAAATGCCAGGTTTCTATCCATGAATGTTTCTATAGATTTCATGATCAAATAGTCTAAGGAATGTTTGAATGTTTTTATAGATTTCATGATCCACATACTCTAATGAATGAATTCGACTTGTCATCCAACGAGATAAGAAACCACAAGACTGCACAGCAAAGTGGTTGTTGCCTTCATTGCATAGATGACCCTAAAAAATACCCTATCTCTTGAGGAAGATTTAAGAGAATTATTATCTAATCATCTTTATTTTAAATGGTCAAAGAGGTTAATTTAATGGATGTAATTACAGTGAGACTATATATTCCAGTTTTTCTAATCATACATGCAGTCGATAAAGTTTTCTAAAATGTCTTAAAATTTTAATTTTAAAAACCAAAATAAATTGTATAGGAAACTTGTAAAAGACTTTACAAAGTTGTGAAAAAAAGAATAAAACAATTAAAAAATTAGGCACTAATATATCATTATTATGCACCAATATGATATATTATTATGCACCAATATGTGCGGTGGAGGAGGAAGAACATATTACGAGGAATGGATTTTTGAATTAAATATCGTAGTGGATCATCAAATATGTAAAAGTTGTGTTTTCCAATATCGTACTTAAAAACTTTACAATTTGTTATGTATAAAATTATTCTACTAACTTAATTAATTCCATTTTTAGATTAAGGGGCACGATCAAAGATCATGCCTCTCATGTAATGGTTCTTGGGCTATATTTAAGGTTGAGCCCTCATTCGTTGTAATCATCCATATATATATATATATATATATATATTTCTGATTATTACTGAGTATGTTTACTCCATGTGATATCAAAGAGTTTCCTTCCTCGACTGGTGGTTGCAAAAATTCATTGTCTCATCGCCCATTAGTTCACTCACTTTCTGCTTCACATTCCAATGTTTTTCTCATTCGATGTTTGTTGCCTCTCACCTGTATCCATTCTAAACCCTCGTTGCCCAAGCACGTCTACTGCATCCCTCCTCCATGCAGATTCTTTTCCCTGCAATAATAACACCATCGTCCGTTGATTGATTTCCATTGGTTGACCACTGATCGACCATATACCCATTCAATGTCTTTGTCAATTTCAATAGTTGATTTTAATAAAAAATTATATACCTTGAAACTAAGGGTACCATACATTACTAAAAAATCAAGGAGCTCCAGAAGACATCGAAGAGAATAGAAAACTAGCTCGAGTAGAATCATAATGAGTTTAAAAGGGATCAAACAACCCTTTCAATTAATGTGGATCTAAATCATAATCAGACAATGGTGATGTTGAGTTGTATTTGTGAAAAGTTGAAAATCAGTCCTAATCAAATACCCAAAATTAATGAAGCTATGAAACACCAGATTATGTAGATACATCAAACTCATCAGACTCACATTGGAACCCTAATTCTCCAAAGTAATCTTCCATGCCTCATCAACAAAATAGTAACACGAATGTTCAAAATATGCATCTCTAGAATCCATACTCAAATATGCAGTTCTTGAATCAATACCCTTTCTTCACTCCATCGATAACTACATATCAACAAAGAGAAAAACTTGGGCCCTTCAAATTTGACGGTAATGAGAAATGTAGTGTCACATGGTTTAATAAATAAAAAGAATATTTCGAGATTTACGGTATTGAAAATGATGATGAAAAGATCATGCATGCATAAATGAAAATGGAAGGTGGAGCATATAATTGGTGTATGTGGTGGAAGGAGACGACACTTGCTATCAGTTGGAAGAAATTCAAAAATTCATTCTTTAATAGGTTCCAAGGTGTCAAAGAATAAAAATTATTTTCAGCACTCACTAGACTGCAACAAAAATGAGATGTGGATGAATACACTAGAGAATGGGAAACTTTAGCTACATGAGTACCTATATTATCATAAACTTGTCTCATTCAGTCATACATCACGGGACTTAAACGCCCATCTCCAGGTTGAGCTTGAGTTTCATTACATCAATTCTATAGAAGAAGCAAGATAGAAATCAAAAGTTGTTGAAAAGAAGCACAAAAAGATGCAGTGGCCAAAATTTGAAAGAGTAGATCCAAGACGAAGATTTCCCCAAACTACAAATACATATAATACAAAATATGTTCCACCACTTCTTCGTGAAGGAGAAAAAACTAATTCAGAAATGCAAACAATGAAATAAGGTAAGTGCAGATGTTGTGGAGAAAAATGGGACCCTAAACATAGATGTGCTAAAGGAAAAGAATCCAAGAACATGTATACTTGTGAAGCAACCAATGATTCAGATATTGATGAATCAGATGTAGAAGAGATTAAAGATTCTCCAAAATTTTCTCCATAACTAGATAACGAGAGTATTATGCAAGTGTCATTATCGGCCATGAAAGGTATATCGTAGCCCCAGGCATTAAAATTAAAATGACATATCAAAAAGAGAATCGTAATGGTTCTGATCAATATTGGTAGCACCTACAACTTTTTGGACTCAACTATGGAGAAAAGGCTAAAAAATTTCGCATTTCCCATGCCCAACATGAAATTCATGGTGGCTGATAGTAAGAAAATTCAAAAAGTAGGGAAATTCCATAAATTCAAATTACAAATTCAAGACTATAATCTAGAATCTTCGTTCTAAATTGTACCATTAGGAGGAATAGGTGTGGTCCTTTGTATCCAATGGATACAATCCCTAGGCACTTACTCTTCCAACCATCAAAAGAAATTTATAAAATTAAAATGGGAAGGGCAGAAATACAAGTTATTTTGGTTCCAGCCCCCTGAGAATCAAATTGAATCATCATCATAGATGATGAAAATAATTCACAAGGGAGAACCAACATATGTAGTAAAATGTCATTAGACGGAGATTTTGGTTTCAATATTGGTTAGCAAAGAATCACCTACAATTCAAGAAATTCCACTTGAAGTTCAAAAAATAATCAAAAAACACAAAAAGGTGTTCCAAGATCTTCCTATGAAGATACCTCTTGAAAGAGAAATCGAGCACATAATTGAAGTCAAATTAGGGTAAAACCCTATCAACATCAAGCTGTATAGGTATCCACAGCACCAAAAAATTGGAATCGAAAGATTAGTCCAAGATATTTTAAAGTGTGGAATCATCACAAAGAGTAGAATCTCAAAAGCTACTCCAATGGTTCATGTCTAGAAGAAGTATGGCTCCTTTAGGCTATGTGTGAATTAGCGAGGAATGAATAAGGTAACATTTAATAATAAGTTTCTAATCCTCTTTATAGATGAAATGGTAGATGAACTTAATGGATCCCAATACTTTTGAAAATTGGACTTGGGATCACGATACTACGAGATCAGAATAATGTTAGAGGACATAGCGAAAACTACTTTCTGAATGCACGAAGATCATTATGAATTTAAGGTAATTCCCTTCTGATTAACTAATGCTCTAACAAACTTCTAAGCCACCATGAATGAGATATTACATCCGCATCTAAGGAATTTTGTGTTTGTATTCTTTGACGATATTCTAATCTATAGTAGAATGTGGAAAAAGAATCTACAACATATGGAGAAAGTTCTCATCATATTA
This sequence comes from Pinus albicaulis, assembly GCA_034641835.2. Classification (NCBI taxonomy): domain Eukaryota; kingdom Viridiplantae; phylum Streptophyta; class Pinopsida; order Pinales; family Pinaceae; genus Pinus; species Pinus albicaulis. Next base: position 635,662,145 of record CM076573.1, read on the forward strand.
GAAGAACATCGTTTCTATGCAAATATGTCCAAGTGTACCTTCGGAAAAGAATAAGTAGAGTACCTCGGACACATAATATCCAAGGAAGGAGTAAAAGTAGATCCTAATAAGATCCAGGCTATAAAATAATGGACTATGCCAGTTAACATCTCCAATTTAAGAGGATTCATAGGGTTGACTCGGTACTATCGAAGGTTTATTAAAAATTATTCCCATGTAACCGCACCCTTAATGAACCTTCTAAAAAAGAACTCATTTCGATGGGACGATGAAGAAAAAATATGTTTTAAGGACTTGAAGGGAATTATATCTAATACACATGTATTGGAAACTCCAAAATTTTCAAAGCCATTTGTAATTGAATGTGGTGCTCTAGGATTTTGCATAACAACATTATTAATGTAGGATGTTCATCCAATCGTGTTTCAAAGTAGGAAGCTCAACAAGCAAGAACGTCTAAAGTCTACATACAAGGAAATGCTCACCATTATGCACGCCTTAGACTAGTGGAGACAATATATTTTGGGAAGTAAGTTCTCCATATGAATAGACCATAACAGTCTCCAGTACCTCCTCCAGCAGAAAACACTCTCTAAAGAACAACAAAAGTGAATTGAAAAACTTGTTGTGTTTGACATGGAGATAGTACATAAAAGGGGAAATGAAAATGTAGTGGAAAATGCTCACTCCAGAAAAGATGAATAAACATCCTTGTTTTCAGTCTCAGCTATAATGCTAGAATGGCTTAATGAAATCCAAAGTGACTATGGAAAAATATCCAGAAACAAGTGCTATAATTAATAACCCTCCTCTTAATTCAAAATTTGAATGGAAAACCAATATTTTTTGGTACAAGGGAAGGATTTACCTAACTCCAAATTCCAAATTGAAAGTAAATGCTCTCAAAGAGTCCCATGAGTCACTGCCATCCGGACATGTAGGTTTCTTTAAAACCTATTATAATGCACGCCAATCATTTTTCTAGAAGGGAATGAATAATTATATTCAAAAATATGTAACATATTGTGATCAATGTCAGAAAAATAAAAGTGAGAACATTATGACCCCAGGTCTACTCCACCCCTTAAATATCCCAAACCAAAAATGGGAAGAAATGTCTATGGATTTTATTGAAGGATTACCCATGTCAGATGGGAAAGATAAAATTCTTGTAGTAGTAGAAAAACTCACAAAGTATGCACACTTCATATCCATCGAGATATTTTGCAAGCATGTCTATAAATTACATGAATTTCCTAAAGTCACTGTTAGTGACATATATCCCAAGTTTAAAGGGAATTTTTGGAAATATATTTTCAAGCATATTGGAACATACCTTAACATGAGTTCTTCACATCATCCTCAAACAGACGATATGTTGAAAATGGCAACAAGAAACAGTGAAGGAGGCCTCCTGAAACATCTTTCCTGATCCTAGTTGGAAGGTGATCACCTAAACTAGGTGGGGACCACACATGTGATTTTTGTCGAAAAATCTATTTTTAGACTATGTCTATTTTTAGACATATGGAGCATGGTCCAGGGATTGCAGTATGTTATTATTGGAGTATTGGTCATGTTGGTAAAAATATATGGACCTATATTTTTTGGACCTATAGGTCGAAGTCTATTTTTAGACTGCCTCTCCTTAAAATAGGGAAGTCAAATATTATTTACCCTTAATAATATTTGGACTCTAAACTTCAGTTTACTCTCTTGGAGCACTTCAGTTTGACCCCCGGAGGTGGGGCATGCAGCTTCCAGAAGGATTTACGCTTTCCTATGGGTTAGTTGAGCTAATGCATGGTTGACTTCAGTTAGAGCTCAAGTGGCGGAGTTCGGTGGAGTTGATGCGACAGTTAATGGAGATGGTGTTCTGGTTAACTAGTTGTATTTAGTTTAACTGGCTAATACACTAGAGATGAGTTGTGTGAATTAAATATTATTTAATTCACAAATTATTAACTCATTATTCAACTAAAGAACACATCAGTTTAACTCAGTGCATGGACAGTTCAGTGGCGACAAGTGTAAGAGGTAGATGAAAGGGTTGAGTTAGCTATCAGTTGGGACATCAGTTGTGCATGAGATTTGTACCACACTTGGAGGAATTTCCCATGATGATTGTGCTGTCAAGCCAAGGAGATTCAAACCTTGGATCTCTATTTAGATAGGCCATGATTGCACAATAGAGGCAGGGAAAGTAGTGGGTGTGTTTTGAACCTGTGACTTGTTCAAAACCAAGCTAGTTTTTGTGTAGCATTGGGAGATAGTACTGAGTACTTGTGAGGAGTTTCTACTATGTATTTGCTGCATTTTCTCTCCATTTATAATATACTATTGCTGGGGGTTTTCAGCTATAAGCTTTCCCCATACATACTGTGTTAATGTGTGTGATGATTTGATGTGCTATCGCTTCTATTCTTTCCGCATGTGACAATTAATTGTAGAAGAGATTATGTGTTATGCATGCAATTCGAAATTGATGTGTGATCAGGTTAATCTCCATTGAATAAGTGATTTATTCAGAAAATTTCTACATGGTATCAGAGCAGTATTAATTGTCAAGATCTATTACGGTGATTGCAAACTTATTTCCTCGGACAGAGCCTGCATACGGGCCAGATAGCCTCCAGATTCATCTTTCTTCAGAAAGTGAAAGGTCTGGTAAAAGCCCATGCAGTAAATCTCTGATTTGGAAATAATTTTTTCTCAAGTGTAGATCGGAAGCGATTGAGTTATCAGCTGGTGGTGAAATTCGAATTTGCAGATTTGTGTTCTTGGTGCCGCGGCAAAAATGTCTTTCATCGGTTTGCGACTCGAATATGCCTTGGAAGGAAGTTCGAATTATGTTGCATGGAAGGACCGCATGGAGGCTGTATTAGATGATAATGGGCTGTTGGAATTCGTGGAGAAAGAGACTCCAAAGCCTACCTCTAATGATGCTGCTGTTGTGGAAGCCTGGAGAAAGAAACAAGCAAAATGTCGAAGGATTCTGTTGGAGGGCGTAAAGGATCACATTGTATCCAACCTGCATGGAAAGGCTTCTCCATATTTGATGTGGAAAGCCTTGACAGATCTGTACCAAAGCAAGAGTGACCAAAGGAAGCTGGTGCTCAAGGATAGACTAAGAAACATCAAAATGGAGAAAGGCGACAACATCGCAAAATACCTCACGAAGTTCACTCAGTGCAGAGATGAGCTGGGAAGTGTGGGGGTGACTATCGAAGATGAGGACATGGTGGACCTGGCTCTCCTTGGTCTTCCGAAGGCTTGGAATTCCTATCAGGATAGTGTCAATGGTCGGGAGAAGTTTCCGGGATGGGAGCGACTGTGGTCGGATCTCATGCAAGAGGAGATCAGGAGGACTACCAGGGATGGATCTTCATCAAAGGTATATGATGAAGAAGACTGAGCTTTGGCTGCCAAAGAAAGGAAGGGGAAGGGCAAGGAGAAGGCTTCTCAATCCGGTGCAGATGGTAAAGAGCGTGACATGTCCAAAGTGAAGTGTTTTCACTGTCACGATCATGGACATTACGCCACGAATTGCCCAAAGAAGAAGAACAACAAGCAGGATGCTGGAACTGCAGCTGGTGAGGCTCTTGCCTTGCAATTTGAGCTGGAATTCTCATTGATCGCATGCATGTTGTCTAGTGCATTGGGATCAAGGTGGTATTTTGATAATGGCGCTTCCTTTCACATGACGGGAGATGCAAATCTTTTCAGTGACTTGGTGGAGAAAGGTCTCCAGATGCATGTTGAGTTGGGCGACGGTGGACGATACAATGCGACCGACATTGGTACCATAACCTTTCAGAGGGAGTCAGGTAAACTCATTCTTTTACAAGATGTATTGCATGTACCAGGTCTAACAAAGAATCTTATCTCAGTCGCAATGTTAGAGGATAAAGGATATGAGGTTGTCTTTAGAGAAGGAAAAGTTTTCCTTCGGCACAAGGCAACAGGACAAGTCAAGAAGGTTGGGATTTGGGCAAAGAATCTCTACAGACTTGAAGTAGATGGGATGTCTACGGAGCTTCCTACTGTTTGGAAGCGGAAGGAATACATGCAACTGATGCTTGAGAGGGAGCAAGTGTTGCATGCAGGCGAGAAAGACATGCAATTGATGCTTGAGAGGGAGAAAGTTTTGCATGCAGACGATAATGAACCTCAGGGTGTGGAGCATCCACAAGAGGATCATGGAGTGGGAGAAACCACTCATGCAGAGAAATTTCGTGCCAGACGGGCAGAGGAAGTGCATGCAGCTATACCACCAGGTGAGAGGTGGGGCGACATGCATGATTAATCCCATGAGGAGATTTCTAGGCAGATTCATGAGATGGTGTGGATCTCATGGGTTGAACCTGGCTACGAGGTGCCCACAGCGCAGCAGTAGCAAGATCATTTATTGTGATGCAGGCAGATCAAAGTGACAGTGTCGGATACTGGAGCGCGGATCAGAGTTGACAACAAGTGCAAGAGTGCATGGGTGCAAGAGTTCAACAGTGCAGTGGTTCCTGATGACATGTGCAGTTGGCCAAGCAGAAGTCGAAGACTTTGATGATAGATGCTAGATGCATCAAGACTGATTGAGTTGTTTGGAGCCTATTCAGTTTCAGAGGAGTTGCAGAGAAGATGCATGAAGGTTGCATGGCGCTTGTGAAGGTTGCAGGGCGAATGCATGGAGTTGCATGTCGCATGAAAAGACATTCCTTTCTTGTTGAGAGGGAGTGTTGAAAATGGCAATAAGAAACAGTGAAGGAGGCCTCCTGAAACATCTTTCCTGATCCTAGTTGGAAAGTGATCACCTAAACTAGGTGGGGACCACACATGTGATTTTTGTCGAAAAAAATCTATTTTTAGACTATGTCTATTTTTAGACATACGGAGCATGGTCCAGGGGTTGCAGTATGTTATTCTTGGAGTATTGGTCATGTTGGTAAAAATAGATGGACCTCTATTTTTTGGACCTATAGGTCGAAGTCTATTTTTAGACTGCCTCTCCTTAAAATAAGGAAGTCAAATATTATTTACCCTTAATAATATTTGGACTCTAAACTTCAGTTTACTCTCTTGGAGCACTTCAGTTTGACCCCCGGAGGTGGGGCATGCAGCTGCCAGAAGGATTTACGCTTTTCCTATGGGTTAGGTGAGCTAATGCATGGTTGACTTTAGTTAGAGCTCAAGTGGCGGAGTTCGGTGGAGTTGATGCGACAGTTAATGGAGATGGTGTTCTAGTTAACTAGTTGAACTAGTTGTATTTAGTTTAACTGGCTAATACACTAGAGATGAGTTGTGTGAATTAAATATTATTTAATTCACTAATTATTAACTCATTATTCAACTAAAGAATACATCAGTTTAACTCAGTGCATGGACAGTTCAGTGGAGACCAGTGAAAGAGGTAGATGAAAGGGTGAGTATAGCTATCAGTTGGAGGATCAGTTGTGCATGAGATTTGCACCACACTTGGAGGAAATTACCAATGACAATTGCGCAGTTGAAGCCAGTGAGATTCGAACCTGGATATCTATTTAGACCAGCCTTGATTGCGCAATAGAGGCAGAGAAGTAGTGGGTGTGTTTTGAACCTGTGACTTGTTCAAAACCAAGCTAGTTTTTGTGTAGCTTTGGGAGATAGTACTGAGTACTTGTGAGGAGTTTGTATTATGTATTTGCTGCATGTTCTCTCCATTTATAATATACTATAGCTGGAGGTTTTCAGCTATAAGCTTTCCCCATACATACTGTGTTAATGTGTGTGATGATTTGATGTGCTATCGCTTCTATTCTTTCCGCATGTGACAATTAATTGTAGAAGAGATTATGTGTTATGCATGCAATTCGAAATTGATGTGTGATCAAGTTAATCTCCATTGAATAAGTGATTTATTCAGCAAATTTCTACATGATAAAAAATAAATTGTCAATAAGTGATTAGAATCTTACCTTCATTGTTATGCAGCAGAAAAACAAAATAAGTGGGTTCAGTGGTTACATCTAGCTAAATGGTGTTACAATTCAACTTATCGCATGTCCGCAAAGATGACCCCATTTCAAGCTTTTTACGAATATGAACCTCATAAATTGAAGGACTTGTCCATTTCCGAGAGAAAATTTCCAGCAGTTAAGGAGAAATTAGAAAAAACCAAAAAATTATTTCAAACATTAAAATAAAATCTAAGTATTGCAAGGAATCACATGAAGCAACAGTTCGACTGATACATAACAAAGAGAGAATTTGAAGTTGGAGAATTGGTATTTGTTAAACTTCAACCTTACAAGTAGTTATCCCTAAAGAAAAAAGGAAAAAAAAAAATCTGGCACCAAAGTTTTATGGACCATATGAGATTAACAAAAAGATAAGCCAAGTATCATACAACTTAAGCCTTCCAGATAATAGTCGAGTTCACAACATTTTCCATGTAGCTTGTCTTAGAAAGGCAGTGAGGAAACACCAATCAGCACAGACAACACTTCTCATATTAGATTATGAAGACAAGTTCATCTTAGAACTAGAAGGAATTGTTACCACCAAGGAAAGGAAGTTATGATCTCAAGTAATTAGATAATTATACCTGATCAAGTGGAAGAACTTACCAGAAGAAGCTTCTTGGGAGACATAATCATTTTTTCAACAACACCCATTGGTACACATGTTTTGAGGAAAAAGTATATTTTTGAGAGGGAGACAATGTTATGTATAAAATTACTCTAGTAACTTAATTAACTCCATTTTTAGACTAAGGGAAACGATAAAAGATCATTAACCCTCATGTAATGACTCTTGGGATATATTTAACCTTGAGCCCTCATTCATTGTAATCATCCTTCAATTATTAATAAAATATATATTCATTTTTGTTTATTACTGAGTATGTTTACTCCATGATTGAATTCAAGATCAAAATGATTAGGGTTTCTTGGGTTGATTGGTGAGGATTGGTGTATTTCTCTTAGGTCATTGTAAGGTGGTGAGTGTAATTTGAATATCAGTGTTGATATGGCATTTTTTTTTAGAATAATTTTATAAAAAATTATGCTAGGGAATGCATTTAATCACCATGATCTCGCTATTCATCTGATTTATTTAATTATCTACATTTTTAATCATCTAATTTTTAAATGTTTTCAATATTCATGTTATATATTTAATCACCCTATAAAGATTCATGATTGCACGTGAAATTTGGAAAGAGCATCTACAACATATGGAGCAAGTTCTCACCATATTATAAGAACAACAATTCTATGCAAAGATGTCCAAGTGTACCTTCAGAAAAGAAGTAGAGTACCTCAGACACATAATATCCAAGGAAGGAGTAAAATTAGATCCTAATAAGATCTAGGCGATAAAATAATGGCCTATACTAGTTAACGTCTCGAAGTTAAGAGGATTCATAGGGTTGACTGGGTACTATTGAAGGTTTATTAAAAAAATATTCCCATGTAACCACACCCTTAACAAACCTTCTAAAGAAGAACTCATTTCAATGGGAAGATGAAGCAAAAATGTGTTTTAAAGACTTGAACGGAATTATGTCTAATACACTTGTATTGGAAACTCTAGAATTTTCAAATCCATTTGAAATTGAATGTGATGCTTTAGGATTTGGCATAGGAGCAGTATTAATTTAGGATGGTCATCCAACCATGTTTGAAAGCAAGAAGGTCAATAAGAAATAACGTCCCATGTATTCACAGAACAAGGAAATGATTTCCATTATGCATGCCTTATATAAGTGGAGACAATATCTTTTGGGAAGTAATTTCTTCATATGAATAAACCATAACAGTCTCCAGTACCTCCTCCAATAGAAAACACTCTCTAAAGAACAGCAAAAGTGAACTGAAAAAAATGTTGTGTTTGACATGGATATATTACATAAAAGGGGAAATGACAATGTATTGGAAAATTCTCTCTCTAGAAAGATGAAGAAACATCCTTTTTTGCAATCTTAACTATAATCCCATAATGGCTTAATGAAATCCAAAGTGAGTATGGAAAAATATCCAGAAACAAGTGTTATAATTAATAACCCTCTTCATAATTCAAAATTTGAATTGAAAACCGATATTTTGTGGTAAAAGGGAAGGATTTACCTAATTCCAAATTCCAAATATAAATTCAAGATTCTCAAAGAGTCCCATGATTCACTTCCAGCCAGTCATGTAGGCTTCTTTAAAACCTATTATAATGCACGTCAATCATTTTTCTCAAATGGAATGAATAATGATATTCAAAAATATGTAGCATATTATGATCAATGTCAGAAAAATAAAAGTGAGAACATTATGACCCCAGGTTTGCTCCACCCCTTAAATATCCCAAACCAAAAATGGGAAGAAATATCAAGGTATTTTATTGAATGATCACCCATGTAAGATGGGAAAGACAAATTCTTGTACTATTAGACAAACTCACAAGGTATGCATACTTCATATCCGCCGAGATATTTTGCAAGAATGTCTATTAATTACATGGATTTCCTAAAGTCATTTTTAGTGACAAAGATCCCAATTTTAACAGAAATTTTGGAAATATCTTTTCAAGAATATTGGAACTTACCTTAACATGAGTTCTTCACATCATCCTCAAATAGATAGCCAAACATAAATTGTCAATAATTGCTTAGAATCTTACCTTCATTGTTATGCAACAAAAAAACAATATAAGTGGGTTCAATGGTTACATCTAGCTAAATGGTGGTACAATTCAACTTATCAAGCATCCGCAAAGATGACCCATTTCAAGATTTGTACGGATATGAACCTCATAAATGGAAGGACTTGGTGACTTCCAAGACAAAAGTTCCAACGGTTAAGGAGCAGTTAGAAGGAACCCAAAAAATTATTTCAAAAATTAAAATAAAATATAAGTATTGCAAGGAACCACATTAAGCAACAGGCCAACTGACACAGAGCAAAGAGAGAGTTTGAAGTTGGAGAAGGGTATTTGTTAAACTCCAACCTTACAAGAAATTATCCCTAAAGAAAAAAGGAAAAAACAAATTGGCACCAAAGTTTTATGGACCATATCAAATTAACAAAAAGATAAGCCAAGTAGCATACAGCTTAAGCCTTCCGGATAATAGTCGAGTTCACAACATTTTTCATGTATCTTGTCTTAAAAAGGAAGTTGAAAAACACCAATCAACATAGGCAACACTTTCTATATTAGGTGATGAAGACAAGTTCATCTTTGAACTAGAAGGAATTGTTACCACCAAGGAAAGGAAGCTATGATCTCGAGTAATTAAAGAATACTTGATCAAGTGGAAGAATGCACCAGAAGAAGAAGCTTCTTGGGAGACAAAAGAATTTCTTCAACACCCATCAATACGCATGCTTTGAGGAAAAAGTATTTTTTTGAGAGGGGGACAATGTTATGTATAAAATTACTCTACTAAATTAATTAACTCTATTTTTAGATTAAGGGGCACCATCAAAGATCATGCCCCCTCGTGTAATGACTCTTGGCCTATATTTAACCTTGAGCCCTCATTCATTGTAATAATCCTTCAATTATTAATACAATATATATTCATTCTTGTTTATTACTGAGTATGTTTACTCCACAATTGAATTCAAGATCACAATGATTAAGGTTTCTTGGTTTGATTGGTGAGTATTGGTGTATTTCTCTTAAGTCATTGTAAGGTAGTGAGTGTAATCTGAAAATCAGTGTCGCTATGGTGTTTTGTTTTAGAATCATTTAAAAACAAATTATGCTAGGGAATGCATTTAATCACCATGATCTCACTATTCATCCGATTTTCTTAATTATCAAAAATTTTAATCATCTACTTTTTAAATGTTTTCAATATTCATGTTACATTTTTATTCACCCTATAAAATTTCATGATTGTAGATACATTTATAATTTGTAACAACATTCCCTTCACTACGGAGAGTATAGTTGACATGGACTATGTAATGTAAAGAGTCTGTGGAACAAAATCTAAAGCCTGAAACAAAATACAACACGAATCACTTCATTGAATAATGATAATATATGTTTATTAGTATATTACAGAGCCAACACCTTAATCACTTCTGAGATTATTTGATGAATATTTTTGTTTCAATATCAAAATATTTGATGAGGGATAACTTTTCCATACAAAAATCAATCACCAAAAGGGACTTTCCTTTAATTAACTCACGATCTCAATGAGTTTCCTCGGATGCAAACTCCCATGAATAGTTGTGAATCACCAATTGTCATATGATATTGAAATCATTGATATTTTGTTCAATTTATCATTATTATATGTCAAATCCATTCATTAAGAGCAAAGTTGGAAAATAAACAAAATATTGAATTAAACGTCCAAATTCTATTTCCTTTCCACAAAGAATTAGTTTTTCAACGAAAGTTCCGATTTAGTTTTGTTTCATACCTGTCCTTCAATTTAAACCTTAATTTTAATAATAATATTAATTTAAGTTTATTAGTGTTAATTTAGAGTTTATTAGTATTAATCTAATACTATGGTTAAATAATATCAATCTCTTAGTTTTAATTAATAAATTGAAAAATTAATAAGTAATATTTTTTTGTCGGTCAAACTCTAGTTTATATTATCATATCAAAATTTATAGTAGAGAACAACATAGTTGTGTTACATTTAGGCAACCCAGAACGCATGAAGTTTCTAGAAAGACTTGGGTGTGCGCCAAGGCATACGATTCTCTTGGTTATTGTCCGCAAAAAATTACAAAACAACATTATCATCATGGAGGAGGGTGCAGAGGACCTTCCGGAGGAGCCGCAAAGATGCATCCCTAGTTGTGCATATGGTAGTCAATATGGTCCACTTGGGCCTCTAATGCTCTTTGGTGGTCATGAGAGCACCACAGAAGACGACCCAGACTCTCTAGAGCTTCAATGACCTCATTATGCAAGTGTTGAATAGCATTATTAGGCCACGAGTTCATTATGATATTCATACCTTTGTTGGCACAAAGTGTTCAGGTTGAGTTGGATATGCTAGAGTTGGGCGGAAATTTATTCAAGGGTGGTCAGAAACTCAACCTATCCTAGTTACTGAGCTGGAGATAATGCCATGACCGCACTCAAATGTTGACTCTCGGTAGATTCCGAGTGTGAAGTCGAGTCCTCAGATACCTGGCAGTTCTCCATGTTGCGCCCAAGACCTCTACTTCGAGCCCGATCTCTCTCTATCGACATGCACTCGTCTAACACCCTCCCACCCTTTGCTGGGCTACAGTGCCAAGTCACCCCAGGCCAAACAGCCCCTAAAACCACCGCACCATCCCTACAACCTTGGCCAATTTTACAGTTGAACACCTCTTGATCGTCATGGAGGAGATTCACTATACCGCCACCAGCTGCAATTCCACCCTCAGATGAGGTGAGAATTCGCCATCTTCCACAAATGCTAATCGCGAGAGAGATGGAGTGCTCAGTGAGCCCAAGGAAAAAACACCTTGGGGCCTGGCTGGGGTAAGACCCTTCCTTTGCAATCCACTGGCTTGCTTTTGTCGCCCTCGTGGAGCACCAGAACCACCCATTAATAGGCGCTCCCTCTGTTGAGAAATCACCCTCACCACCTTCGCCTGTCTCTCGGTGTAGCGTGCTATTGTCGTTACCAACATTCCTCCTAGCGTTCAGATGTCAGCCACAGCTACCCATCTGCACTTTCACCCACGTCATCTCCTCCCGATGAAGCTCAAGCCAAGGCTTGAGAGCCAGCTTCTACTCATCTACGAAGACCGGATCACCAACCTTCACCATCGCCCGTGAATGTCGAATGAGATGCCTCTCGTCTGCTACTCTCTTATCTGCTACCTCTTATGTTGTAAGTTCTCCTACCCCAAGGATCATTACCTCTCGAGTGTGGGAGGCATGCCTAAGGGCTGGTCTGGCCATAACTATCCGCTGCCCACTTGTCTCGTTGATTGGACACCCCCAGCGGGGAAAACATTAATAAGTATTATTAAGCAATAACATTTTTAAATATAAATATTATTATAAATAATTAATAATATTATAAATAGATAAACATATTATATTAATTATAATATTAATAATTTTACAGAAAAATAACAATATTTTTTTTTTTATAATTTAATTATAAATAATTTATAATTGAAAATATTGGATAATATTGAACATTAATTTAACCATATTTATATTAATATTAATTATTAATTATTTAATATTTATATTTAATATTGATATTAATATTAATATTGATATTGATATTGATATTTAATATTTAACATGGAATATTAATTTAACCATGTTTAGATTAATATATTAATATGATTTTTTATTTATTTATTTATTATTATTATTATCAATATATTTAATATTAATATTAATATTCTTTAAATGACCTTAAATCAATTATTAATTAATTAATACTACATAATGAACTAATAAAAATTATTAATAAATTAATAAAATTGAAAATGGTCAACCATGGTTGAATCTGTCTAAACATGCTCAACGATGCTCAACCATGGTCAATCAATGTCAATCATCATCTACCATGAACAATGATGTTCAATGATGATCTTTCATGGTCAATCATGCTCCACCATCATCAACCATGGTCGTAATGGTTAATCAATGTCTCTACGATGAACCATGATCAACGATGGTTAATCATGCTTCAATATGGTCGACCATGGTCAATGTCTTTATGGTCAACCACAGTCAACCATGGTAAACCATCATCAGCCAAGGTCAATGATGGTCAACCATGATTAACAATGGTTGAATTTCATCAACCATGATCAACCTTGATTAAAGTCTCTTTGATCGTGATCAATGATGACAGTCAACCATGGTCAACCATGGAAGACCATGGTTAAGCATGATCAACCATGTTTTAGAGAATGAAACATGGCCAACCATCGTTGAACATCGCATTGTCACAAGGATTGTCTCAATATGAAAATCAGCCAGGGTCAACCATGTTTATTTTAGTGTTTATATATTTATCTAAGGGTTTATATACCTTGGGTTTATAATATTTGTCTCTTGGGTTTAATATTATTCCTTTCGATTCCTAATCTCTTGGGCTATTAGTATTAATCCCTTAGGCTTATTTGTTGGGAAAAATAATTTGTGAGAAAAGGGAACGCATTTAGGCATACCATAACCTCTTTTTACTTTTTCTTACTTCAAAACCCATACGCTACTTTTCTTAACCAGACTCGCGTATACATGCGGATATCCTTCATAAAACTCGCGTATACACATAGATCTTATTATGCCATTAATTCTTTACATAGTTCTATGCAACATTCATTCTTCTGATAATTAGATAACAGTAAGCATGTGCAGTAATAACAGAGTAAACCATCACACATAAGCATCACACATGAACACCAGGATTTTAGGTGGAAACCCAATTCGGGAGAAAACCACCACTGCCGTTGTCTCGGCCTTCAATATTTTATTATAAAGAAAACATCTTACAACTATGTGTTGGCGCAGATTCATACCAACACGCAGGCACCCACCTACGCTCCTTTACCAGCCTCTCCTAGAAGGGAGCTCCGACCCCCTGCTCTCATTTACCAGCCTCTCCTGGAAGGGAGCTACAACCCCCTGCTCTCGTTTACTAGCCTCACCTGGAAGGGAGCTACAACCCCCTGACTGAAGGCTACAACCCTCAGCACCACCATGGACCACGTTTCATCAATTTTCACACTGGATCCAAAAGCTTCCTTTAGAACACAACTTGCAGGCCACTTTTCATCATATTTTTAGACTGGACCCACTCCACACATTTAAGCTCAATCATACATCAAACTGATACTTATCACTTCAAACAACCCAGATCTGTAGAATTCATCATTAACAGATCGCAGTAACACAGCAGAACAGATCAGACATTTCATACTTCATACTGCAGCAAACCTTAGTTTTCATACGCGCTTTTCTTTCACTGGTACCACGTATATACGCGCTTCCATTCATATCAACCCGCGTATACATCTGCACATTACAGAACAACCCATACGCGCTTTATCTTCATCAAACCCCCGTATATACGCGCTTTCGCTGCGACAAAATAGCGTATAGATCTTCAGACATTATAGAGCAGCATACTTCTTCAGATCAGATATTCAGTTCAGATTTAACCCTTCAGTTCAGACAGATGTTCGCCTCATCTCAGATCTAAACATACCATAAACAGATCTAGAAGATACAAATACATTTCAGATCTAGATTCCCTTCTTCATCATTTTATTCATAGGTGAATCATAGATTCAGATCTGTCATCAAACTGTTACACTTTCCATACAGACATACTTCAGAGTGAAGTATCCATTCAAACCCATACTTCTGCACTCTTGCACAATGATTTTCTTCTCCTTATATAGGTTTACCCTTTTTCAATACCATGAGCCAAAACCACACCACTTCCGATGGTATTCCTGGACGGGACGAAATATACAATCCAGCGCTCAATACAATGGTTCAATACCATGGTAGTAACCCCTGGTTTTACAAATTTAGAGTGCAATTGAGCATACACGACTTGGCACATACTTTTCCGCGTGCATACGCTACTTCTCCTAGACAAACCCGCATATGCCTTGAGACACACACTTTTCATCATTGTTCTAGCACATACTGAAATTCCTTTCATCATTACATCTGAGTTGCTCTGAGACACATCATATCACATCAAATTTACATCATTACCAAGTCCATTAAGTCAAGAAGAACTTCATCAAGTAGGTTGCCATCATCTTCATCAACTGTTGCCATCATCTTCATCAAGTGGGTTGCCATCAAGGACAACACATTGCATCATATTGCCAACAATCTCCCCCTTTGGACTTGATGGCAACCACGATGGTGTTTGATCACAACAAATAAATACATTAAGCATAAAGATATTCTTCCCCTATTCAAACACCATGTCACTCTCCCCCTTTGACATCAAGGGAAAAGGGCGGATCAAAACCAACACAAGGTTTTTCTCCTCATGTAGCAAGAAGAGCACTGTAGATCTGATGTGCACTGAAGTTACCATGCTCCCCCTGAGTTCATGCTGAATCTTCAAACATATTTTTCAATGAAGTACATGACTCTATGACCTTCCTATCACCAAGAACTCATACTTACATCAAAGATCCAACCAAGTGGATTTATATATGAGACTCAAATACCCAACCAAGTGGGTTTACACATTTTGACTCAAGTACCCAACCAAGTGGGTTTACACATTTGATCAAGTCCTTACATGACTGAATATTACAATTTTTACATCATAGGTCTCAACATGACCTTTTCATTAAATTACAAATATGACTTTCCATGACCAATACCAAAAGGACCTCAATAGAGATCACATTTCAAAACCATCATAATGCCAACAATGCATTATACTCAACAAGACTAATGCTCCCCCTGAAACTGTGCATCCAATGCATCCTTTCTATATGACAAGAGCTCCCCCTTTTCTTATGCATCTTGGATACTTTCAACAACAAATCATCAAGGCATCTTCACCCAAAATCAGAGAATGAAACAGAAATATAAGAGCTGAAACATCACCAGAGAAACCATACAGTATCAGAGATACCAAACAGCACCACAGCTTGTGCTGAAGAAATGCTAACCCAGAAAAATTGTCAGCCACCACACATACGCGGTTTTCTGTGTATGAACTCACGTATATACGCGACTGTGTTTAAGGAAATCCGCGTATCCAATTCCATCTTCTGCATTTTAACCAGATCTAATCCTCTGTAGAGACAGTTTTCAGCTTCTTTTAGATATATTTGAATGCTTCCCTGGAATATATGAGAACAGATAGATAGGAAAATGTAGTTGTGTCTTCAAGTGTCAACCAATGGTTGTAGCAAAGGCACATTAGTAACCAAGCCTTCAAACTCTTTGCAGCATCAACATATTCTTCCCAAGAAGAATTATCATACCAGAACAACTTCTAAAACACTATGTGTCAAGCAATCATTCATGTGATCTGATATCACCAAGATCTTCAAGATTTATCATGAACATGATGTAACATGTGTAAGAATTAAAAGAGGTCTCAACCAGCAACAAACTCTGCATGATTTGTCCTTATCTCTGAATCATGAGACTTCCATCTCATCCAAAAGCAGAGAATACTCTTCAGCAAAAAGCAAACAGGGTTCATTCATAATCTCATCATCAGAAACCATGTATCATTTCATCATCATTTAGAACTGAGTAATAAGTAGATACAGTGCCAATAATACAATCATTAATAGTCAGACTGATGCTCCCCCTGAACTTATGCTCCTGATCTTCAGCTGTCATACAAATTTTCTTATCATTAGTGCATATGCGACTGTCTCCACTGTAACTCGCGTGTATACGCGGATTTAGTTCACTGAACCCGCGTATGGAAAGTGACACATTGAAAATTTCACATTCCTTCATCTCCCCCTGAAGTTGTACCACCTGTACCTGTCTCCTTTACATCAGATTCTTTGTCAGAAATAAACATAACCAGAATAACCAAACTAACCATGAGAATCATCATACATTTCTCCCCCTGTGATGATACATTACTAATCCCTATAATGTATCTCACATCACTCCTGCAGTCATTAAGAGAAGTAAGCTTCAGAAGCGGATGACTGCAGTAGGGTCAATATTCCCTACGTTTCTGACCGGTCCTCCTTCCTATTCCAGCTTTGCTTGAAATTTCTAATTGTGTGCTGAAAATTATCCAATTTCTCAGATTTGTTCATCCTGCATTCTTTTTCCACATGTCCATACTTGTTACAAGCATAACATCTTATATGACCAGAGAAGTAAGCATAAGGATCATAGTGTGTTTCTCTGTTTTTCCTTCTATTGCAATCAGCTGCTTTATGACCATACTTGTTGCATGAAAAACAATATCCCTTGAAGCAACCAGAGTACCTTTCTGAATAGAATCTGTTTGATTGTGACTGAAATGATCTGCTTCTACAATTTGCTGCAACATGCCCATAATTATGACATTTAAAGCATTCAACATTAGTGAATGATTTCCTTTGAGTATTAATGTTTGTTGGTTGACCTTTTGTTTCTTTCACCACTTCTGGTTTTGCTTTGTCATCCTTTGAATTTTTAGCACTTCCTTGTAAACTAGATTCTCCTTTGACCGTTTCATGAAACCCAAGACCAAGTTTAATAGCAGGAGACCTTTGATTACTAAGAATATTGTCCAGAATCTTAGTACTATCTTGAAACCTCAAGAGTTTATCCTTTTCTTCTAATTTACCTTTAAGAATGTTTACCTCAACCTCCAATTTTTGGCATTGCTTCTTCATGCTTTCTTCGACCCTTTTTCCTTCTTCTACTTGATCATTCAATTTTAAAATTTCTTCCTTCAACCAATTTTCTTGTTCTTCACATGTTTGTAGCAGCTCTTCATTCTTCTTATTTGATTTTTCTAGATCTTCTTTGAGAGAGATGATTTCTTCTTCAAGTCCTTCCTTTTCAAATGATAGGGGTTCTTCATTCTTCTTATTTGATTTTTCCAGATCTTCTTTGAGAGAGATGATTTCTGCTTCAAGTCTTTCACTTCGATTGGTTGCAAAAACATACAACTTTTGATACTTGTCTATCTGTCCATTCAGTATTTCTTTCTGTTCATTCATTCTAAGATCATATCTTTGTAGATAGATTCTCTCTTATGAAGTTGATTCCAATCATTTCTTTCATCATTGATCTTGAGTTTTTCTTCTAGACTTATACTGTTACGTTCACTATCTTCACCATTGCTTACACAAGAAAGTGAATCACAAGAACAAAAATCAGTACCTGTTTTATCTTCTTCATTTTCTACCGCACATGTCTTCTGAGATGTCTTCTTTTGAGTAGCCTTCTTCTTTTGCTTCTTTGCCATAAGCACTTGTAGATCTTGGTCAGAATCTTCTTCTTCCTCATCAGATACTTCATTTGTATAATAACTCTTTCTCTTTCAAATTGTTTCCCTTTACCATGATTATCTTCATAAGGACATTTAGCAGCATAATGACCAACTTTTCCACAAGCAAAACACTTGAAGGGAAGCTTACCTTTGAATCTTCCAGTTCCTAGTTGGAGTTTTCTCACAAAATTTGATTCTTCTTCTTCTTATGTATAATTTGATTCCTTGACATCTGCCTTTTCTTTTCCTTTTGCACACACCTTAAAAGCAGCTTCTTTGATTTGAGAGGGACCTCCTTGTCTCATTTCATAAGCAGTCAGAATACCATGTAGTTGAACAATAGTAAGAGTTTGCAGATCTTGCCTTTCTTCAATAGCTGATACTTTTGACTCAAATTTTGAAGTCAGAGATATTAAGACCAGGGAAAATTTTAGGGGCGAATTTTAGCCCAAAGGCGAATTTTAAGGGATTTTAAATTTTATTAGGGCGAATTTTTTATATAAAACCCATTTTTTATAGTTTAATAAATTTAGCCCAAAACATATTTTAAAAATAATTAATTATTTAATATTATCCCACCAAAAAAAGGGCGCACAAAACTAGAAACATGAAATTTGCCCCCGATTTTCCAGATTTCCATGGCATTCGCCCCATTTTTTCAACCAATTTTCCAGATTTCCATGGCATTCGCCCCATTTTTTCAGTGGTTCGGAGAGGTTCTTACTGGCTGAGCGAGGTCGAGTCGGAAAAAAATAGTCATAGGAATCCCATCATGGTCCGTTAGGGCCTGGCCGAGTGTTGATGGCAGGGGTTTGCGAGTTCAATGATTGCCCAATTGTTCACCTAAATGGATTCGGTCGCACAAGGGGTATTTTGGATGGAATACGATTTTGCTATTAATAGTTGTTTGTTTCAATAAGGAATCCATGAGTTTAATGATGTGCGAGCTTAAGGTATCCTGTGCTTAAAGGCAGGAGAGGCCAAGGCCTCGTAAGGAGAGCTTTTGGTTATTACAGGTTTTGCAGGTGGAAATTGTGTAGCAGGACATGGTTTCTGAAGTGGAACCGGTGGCTAAAAATGCCACAGGGAGTTGCTTTGCAAAGGTTCATGATGTTCTTACCTTGACATATTCGGCCTATAGCAAAACAGACGTAGATAGTCCTCCTTCAGCTGCTGCTAACAATAATACTAAAGGTGAGGGGGAATATTGGGGTTGTGCCAGGGGATTTTTTGTGGGGTTTGGGATTTCTGTTCTGGGTATATTCATGTTTGTGGTGTATATACACTGATTTAATTTTTAAGTGTATTGTATTATTTTGGGCTCAAGATAAGCTTGGATGAGCTGATCTGCTCTTTAAGTCTCCTTGTAGCCCAAGCTGAGCTGTTTCCCCTGCTACATTTCTTCATTTTTTTCTTTAATACTTAAGTTTGTTGGTTTGCTATGAAACAGATAAACATAATAATAACGGACGGTAAACTCAAACACATATCCATTACTTTTAGATTTTTTTTATTTTTTTTTTCGGTTTCGTTTCTTTTGAATTTTTTTTTACTTTCAACTGCATTCTGATCAGAATATATTATCTTATAGTGTTGGATTTGTTAGAGTTTAGGTACAGGAAGAAGTCTCATTCTTTAGCTTGTTGGCCGTTGATTGGAATTATGTTATTGGCCCTTTTCTTTTCTATCTTGGCAGCATTTTCTTCTTTCAAGACACCCAGTGAGGTCCCTATAGCTCCAGGCGTTGGTGGATATGCCCGCTGGCCTCAATCTTCTCCCGTAAGTGGATATATTAATTCTTTTGGATTTTCTTGAATCTTGATGTTTGTGTCTGTGTATTGATAAACGAGTATCAGTTTTTGGATTTTCTTGGATCTTGTTGCTAGTGTTTGCAGAGCTTTGATTGTTTTGAGCAAGTTCGTTGTAATGTTCTTTACCGCATAAAAGTCCTGAAGTTTACCTTTCCCTGAAGATCCCATGATTTCGTTTATTTCATATGTTCCAAATTATTAAATATAAGATATCCCGTAACATGTTTAGGATTTTGGATTTGTATTTACTCAGCCCACCTTATAAAAGCGGAATGAATTCTGTTTTTCATTTCCTTCTCTACTTTCTTGTTGTTACCTTCAAGTTGCCCCATCATGCCAATGTCGTTTATGCAGTTGGCTAGAAAATACGTGGTTTTTTCCCCTTTCCGTGCTGCAATTTGTAGTACAATGATTGGCCAAGGAAACATCATTCTTTCATATTTTCATCGATTAGTATTCGGTTTTGTTTTGGATAAGATCTGCAATTTTATAGTGCAAGAACCTTGTTTCCACATTTTTTGTCCAAATTTTATCTGGTAAATGTCTTTTTCCACTCCCGTCCTTGTTTCCCCCATCTCTGTCCTCGTCAATGCCTCTTGTTTCGGCCTTTGAGCTGTGATTATACATGTTGTCTGCCTTCATTCAAGCTGTGGGGGAACTCTCTTGGCACTGAAATTTTAGCTCCTCCAATCCTGATGAATGGTAGAATTCTTTGTTGCTTCGTCGATCCAGTGGATAGGCACCTTAATATCCTCATCTTCTTGGATTTACAGAAAATAACTTATAAGCTTGTTGAACTGAAAACTCACTATATCTTCTTCCTCCAAGAAGGGGAATCTTATCTTTTGGATAAGTTTCCAAGGCCTCTTTTAATTCATAGTTTAGATTGTCTAGCCATGAGAGTGGCTTCCATTTCCTTTCTGTGAGGGTAGATTGGCTAAAGAAACTTCTGATTTTTCCATATAATCTGTTATTCCTATCCAATTGCTTATTTCAAATGCCTATTTGGTTTCTGCCAGGTTTTCCCGTTTGACCAAAAGCTCAGTTGGTGCACTTGAAGACTCACAAAACAAGACCATTTTGCCAATTTTTCACTTCTCCAGTGCTGTATGTTTGAGCTAGAGCCTAGGTTCCTACCTTGTTGGATACCCATTGCAAATTGAAGATCCTTTCAGAGAAGTAATAAATTCTCACTAAAGTCGATTGCATATTTATTCTTTAAAATTCTAGCCCATTATGCCCCTTTCTTATTGTAACATCTCCACATAATCTTGTCCTCTGAGAGCTATATTGAAATATTTCCACTTCTTAGTCAGACCCTCTGAAGATTTTGATTTGCAGATTGTTTTGCATACCACAGGAGTTCACTTTCTGTCTTGTTTGTAGCATTTGCCAATTATCTCTTTGGATTTTGTCTAGTTCCTTCAAAAACAATTTTTGGGGTTCCCAAGACTGAAAACATGGATGTTGGAATAGCTTGCTGGACCATCTTGATAAGAGTGATCCTACCCTTTTGAATGTGGAATTGTCCAGTGAGGTTGGAATAGCTTGCTGGATCATCTTGATAAGAGTGATCCTACCTTTTGAATGTGGAATTGTCCAGTGTAAATCTGATTTTTGAAGCAATATCCCAATTGTTCTGTAGGGAGAGAGGCTCTTTTACAGTTTGGGATTCTACTGATATTTTCTTCAATTTGAAGGGCGTTGACATATTATTCTTTCAAATTCTTTCCCATTATCCCTCTTTCCTATTGTAATATCTCCAAATAATTTTGTCCAGAGCTATATTGAAATATTTCCTTTTTTGACTCAGACCTTCTGAAGATTTTGGTTTGCAGATTGTTTTACACACCACAAGAGATCATCTTCTGTCTCGGTTTGTAGCATTTGGAAATTTTGTCTTTGGATCTGCGGTAGTTTCTTCAAACACAATTTCTGGGGTTACCAAGGCTGAAAAGATGTAGGCTGGAATAGCTTGCTTGATGATCTTGATAAGTAGTATAGGGGAAGTTTTTGAATGTTGTATTGTCCAGTCTAAATCCTATATTTGAAGCGATATCCTCCTATTTGAAAAGTTTTGCTGAACTATGAATCAAGGACACTCCCAAATGTTTTGCAGGGAAAGGCTCTTTTGCAATTTAATATTCTACATATATTTTCTTGCATATCCTGGATTTTTCGTCATCAATCTCCCCTGTTGAGTTCTTTAAGTGTATTCCTAGCAGTTGTTCCAGCTTTAATGATTTTAACCTGCTAAGAGTACCATGAACAAATTGTAATTCAGATGCTCTATCTCCGGTCCCTGAGATTTTAGCTCCTTTCATCCCTGAATTTTTTCAACTTGTTTATCAATCTATTGAAATTTGATACCCAGCTACAATGAAAAATAGATAAAGGGGAATGGGATCCCCTTGGCAAAGACCTCTTGAAGGAGAGGAACCATTGTTGGTGCTCCATTTACCAGGAAAAAATAAGATGCTCGAGTAACACAGCCTAGAACCCATTCTCTCCAATCTTAAATGAACCCAACTTGTTTTAGCATTTTCTGCCGGAAGGTCTTGTTCAACCTATCATAAGCTCTAGACATGTATTTAATTAGCATGCCTCTCTTTTTGTCTATTTAAAGGGAGGGGATGGTTTCTTGGGCAGTTTTATTACCATCCAAGATTTTCCCCTGTGATAAAATTGTTTGGAATCTTGTTTAATCTGTTTGTTAGCACCTTGTCTATAAGTTTGTATGAAGCAATGTCCATTTCAATTTTTACATGGATTTAATAAGATTGTCACTCTTTTTGCTAAAAAAAAGATGAAATTTATTAGATAACAAACTTCAAATCTGGTGTTCCAACTGCATTTAGCTTACAAAAATTCCTTACCTGAGGGTCGAAGGTTGCAGTTAATTATTTTATACTCGGTAATCAGATGGAGTTGAGCTCCTACTATTCTACCAGTGTTGTTTGTTGTTTTGGGAAAAACACAATTTCTCAAACCGATTAATTAATTTATTGCACCATTCAGATTCATTTTTAGTGTCATATGCACCACAAAGTGTCTGAGCTTTCCACCTTTGTTCAACCTCTGCAAATCTGCAGAGTCATTCATTTACTTCAATTGTACGACCTTGCCTTTCTTCTAAGTACACTCCAAGCAACAGGGATGAGCAGGGGAAAGACTTTCGGTACTACTATGACTTCGAGCATTTGAAAGAGAGCACCTCTGTCGTTGAGGAGGGGCAATTTCTACAAGAATGGAAGAAATGGAATAGGGATCATAAAAAGGATCAAATCCCTGTCAGGAAAGTAACTGACTACAAAGTCAGTCCCATGTGATTGAAAAGAGACAAAAGTACAATCATTTGGAGGGATTTTGATCAACCAGAGCCTGACAATTATTGGTATCGTGTCTGTGAAGGGTCAGCGGAGAAGTATATTGAGAGGCCCTGGCATCTGCTGTGGAAGTCTAAACGGTTGATGAACATTGTCTCAGCAATCAGTGGAAGCCTTGACTGGGATTATGATGCAGTCCACGTTGTTAGAGGTGAAAACGTCGAGGACAAGGAACTCTGGCCCAATCTACACAGAGATACCTCACCTGATGCAATTTTGAGCAAGCTCACCAATTTAATTCAATATTAGAGGGAATTGTATATTGCTACCAACGAGCCAGATTACCACTATTTTGACAAGTTGAGATATCGTTTCAAGGTCTCTCTCCTGGTTGATTATAAAAATTTATGGGTGAAGAATAGTGAGTGGTACAATGAGACTACTCTTCTCAACAAAGGCCAACCTGTTGATTTTGATGGTTACATGAGAGTGGAAGTAGACACAGAAGTTTTCTTCAGGGAAAAGAATCATGTGGAGACCTTTAATAACTTGACCAAAGATTGCAAGGATGGAATCAATACATTCGAACCTTGAAACCAACAGAGATAAAGAGTGATCAAGGAGGAACAGACACAGCCGATAAATGTGATTAATTTTACGAGTTGTGAGTACAGCGGTTGGTCGATAGAATGACTATTCTTTTAACAAAGTTAAATTGTACAACTGGCAATTTTTTATGTCCGTTCCCTTAGTCAATTTTATTTTACAGTTCTAGAATGTATCAAAGTCTAATTCAATTATCCAGTTGGAAGTGCTGTTTCCAAGCTTATCTGTAGAGGTTTTCAGTTTTTCATTATTGTATAATCACCATTCTGCCCAGAGGGATATATAATGTGAGAAGAAATTGGTTCCTGATCTTTCTTAATTTCATTTCCTATGACTTCTTTGGGTTTGAAGTTGTTTTTAGTCAGACTTCCTACATATTAAATTGTGGGTTAGATATCTGTCGCATCTATTGTTTAGTTAATGGTTTGCAGATAAATTACGAATCGTCTCTTGGAAATGTGCTCAACTAGATCAATAGATAAATTGCTGAAAACAGAAGGTTTGCCTGAATATTTCTTAAAAATTACAATAACCTTAAGTTAGTTTCCTATTTAATAGGTGTGACCTTACATAGAGCCTATCTATTATCTGCACTGTTTAGGATGTTTTGGTGCATATTAATGTTTTGTTCCTTTATAGTACGGGGGATGGCCTAAATTGTGGTTAGTTGCCTGTCCAGACTCCAAAGGGAGGATCATTTTATTTGTGTTGTATTCTTATGTGGAGATTATAACGAACGATATTATGAACAAAGAACGGATTGTGCTCGCTAACTGCTCCTTGTACAGACAAATTCAAATCTTAGTAGGCTACTAGCCTTTAATTCTGTATATAGTGATGTTCAAGCTTACGTGCAGGCTTAAACCATGTATCGATAGATTCTGCTATTGAATTTATTGAATGCTAAATTAAATGCCCAGACTACCTGCATCTTTTTTTTCACCAAAATAAATTTGCCAAGCTACACAAAATAAAGAAGGACCTACAGCACATGTATTCTATGAAGTCAAATGATTCTGTTATACTATCTGTATGAACTCAAATGATTCTGTTATACTATATCTATTAGTGAATTCTCTTACCAAACCCAAGAGTATTTGAATTCCAAGATTCTACTTGAAGTGGCCCTTCACTTGCTCTTGAATACAAATGTAGCAGAAATTTTACCACATTTGGTATTTGATATGTTGCTCTTATCATTTTCTGATTTGTAGTAGCATCATATATGACATCTTTACAATGATATCACCTGAGGCATGCCTGCTAAAGTAGACTAGCTAAAGAGATCATATTCTTTTTCTTTCTTCAGCTATTCTCACTGACTTTGGTTCTAGATTCTGTCATCTGTGGATGGAGCACGTTAAATTTATTGAGTTCCAATGTCTAGAACTTTAACTTTTAAGATATAATGATTGTTGGAATCAGTACAAAAATGGAGAAATATGTTCAAGTATTGTATGGAATCTCAAGTTATATTATTAAATAATGTGGATAACTCATCCCTCTGTTTTTTATTTCGTACTTCTGGAGTTCCATGAATATTCAACATTTCCCTAAAATTGCATTTTCCATCAAAGGAAGAGCACTAGGTGCTTTTCTTTTTGTGGGATTATAATTTCAGTCTAACAAAATAAAAATCTAAAATGATAAATAGCCGAGTTGATCTTCTTTTGTGCCCCATAGATATTTCATTATCTAATACTGGGGGCCCATTTCTAGGTTTGAGATGTAGTCCTCTGACCTGTCCTGTGGCCTGCCTATCCCCAGTATACGACATTCATAATTACATGCATGCATTAGTAGTTACTGTTACCAATGATATTTCTTTAAAGGCTAAAGGATTGCTTGGGTGATAGACATTTCACCTGGGTGGAAAACTTGTTTATTTGTGGAACATTTGCTTATTTCAGTGGCTGCTTCTGCGCTATCCTTCCACTACACATATATAAAAAAAAATTTGTTTCTTTTTGAAATGCACTTACAAAAACTTGTTCTTTAGGCATTCTTTTTTAGTTAGAAGAAGCAATCCAGCGGCGGTGATGATAATTACTAATACCGTCTCTTTTCTGTTTAAATCATATGGAATTTTAGATCTCGAGAGTTGCCTCCATTTTTCACAGTTATCCCAACTCATAATTCTACAAGACAAAGAACATTGCCACCTATTTTCAGTATTGTATGTTAACTCTCGACTGTTTCTTCCTATTACTTTGAAATTGCTCACTTCTAAGTGTTATTATTTACATCTTTTCTTTGTATTCATATTTGGAAGTTAAATGTTTTCCTGATATTAAAACACGTGAAAGTTTTAATCCGACAAAGATCAGAAAAAATAAATGCTTCTGTCGAACCTCATATTGTATTACCATGGGAACATCTAGCATTAAAATTTTTGGCTGCTTTCTTTACAATCCTAGTTATATAGAAACTTGTCAGGGAGTACAAAATTGATAGTCAGATTGATATGAACTCTTATTCAGAGGTTAGATCTTGCAATTATGTAGTTGTCAAATTCCTTTATTTTCAGAGAAATTATAAATATAAGGCTTAACTTGCACGTCCTTGTTGTGTGCATTGCATTATGATAATTTACCCTATGCCTCCTTGCATCCTCTGTCTTTTATCACTTTCTTAATTCATAGATGTTACATACATCAGAGACCTAAGTCTTTAGTCTCTTCTATTTTTTTTTTACTGTTAATGCTCTTTAACACCTAATTTCATTTACATAGTTCTTATCTTGGTGTGTTATTTGAGATTCCTAATATATAAATTATAGATTCTCTTCTATGGAGGAGATTTCTCTTTTGTGATGCTTGACAACTCTGAATGCATTAAGTTTTTATGACTTTGTTTAGCGTTCCTTCATTTATAGAGCCATGTTTGAGGCCTGCGAATAGTGAGGAGGGCTATATTTCATACAGTCCATTTGTTTCCATCAATTATTATTCTATTTTATTACTTCTACAAAATAACCATAGTTAATCTTTGTTTTTACAAAAAACCATAGCTAAGTATGCATTTTGTTTGACCATATCCTTCTTTTGAGCTTCATAGGGTCTCTTGTGAATGGGAAGTGACTGGTTTAAATTTGACAATTTAAACTCCCTGCTGGCTGTTCATTCTTCTTCCTCTTGTTGATTGCTAACTTCCTACCGTGGTTGTCTTGTTGCCACTAGCTACTTATTCTTGGAACATTTGATCTTCATATGCCATTTTGAAAATCTGTTGTATGTCCCTAGCCTTTGTTCCTTAGTGCCTTTATCTTTTTATCATAATTGTTGTGAGATCTGGTATAGCATATTATACGCATTGGGAAGTAGAAAAATGCATTTTGGGCTACACGAGCATAGAATGTTGTCACATGTGTACAGGGAGAGCATATATTGAACTAAATGAATAGTCTTTTTCAAAACTGATCGTTCAAATGCACTTTGGGTTTTTATGCAAGAAATGAATGAGAGTGATTTCAATAACTTGAATTTCAGAGAATGGCATATTGGAGTGGTAAGTGGAATGATTTGAGTTTTTCTATTGACAAAGTTATACTAATCTAGGATTTTGCTTATTCAGTCTTGATGAATCTATGAATATCATGAAAAGTTCTTATATTCTGTCAATAGTTTGCTTGGTTGTCCTATGATCAATATTTCTTTTTGATAGCTCATTCAATTTATGGTACCTGTAATTTTCAATTTGCCCCATACACAGCTGAAATGAAAAAACCTTTGAAGGTTTGCCATTTTGGCCACATTAGAGAACATGGAAATGAAAAAACATAAGGAAAATAAAAAGCTAAAATGTTTTTTATTTTTATTTTTTCTCTCATATTTTTTTTCAACTCAGATGAATAAATCTGTGGTGTTTTTTCATGGTGCTTACTTGAAGTCAACAATTTCCTATAGTACTCTCGAATAGAAAGGGAGATTCCATGATCAAGTACATCTAGAATCTATCCTCGACCTGTTTTAGTCTGTTTTCCACTCATCTTGATTTTCTCTGCAAGTCTATTTCACTAGTTATGAGAAATGCACAACAAAGTCGAGAAATGGAAAAGAAAATCATTGGATGTGCAAAATATGGCATGAGCATGCATATAATTTCTTTAAAAAGTCTAAATGCCTTTTAAATCCTTAATACATCTTGTCATTATATCTTTAGGTTTTCCTCCTTTCTCCAATATATCTTTTCTATTGTTAATGATAATGATGGATCTATATAGCCATTATAAACATTTGTTGATTAGTATTTTCTGTGATTGTTCATATGCAATGCTCATAGTTTATGTGTGTGCATGTCTTTATTGATTTTATGGCCAAGACTACTCAAATTTATATAACTTGTTTGGTAGCATTCATACCAAGTGGAATTCTCTAAAGCAAAACCTTCCCTTGGCATTTATTATATGTGTAGGTTTTTATCTTTATTCCTCTATTTTATATCTAATCCTCGGTCTTTGAGTCAACTTGCTACATTTGGTAAAAACCAGATTACAATTTCTTATCGACTAAGGAATGCCCAGTCTCAATTTATTTGTGTTTTAATCCTTTCCTTATGAAAACAGTGGTTTACCCTTTTAGGATTAGTTTTGTCTTTTCATCAATATTGTTGTTGGTTAATTGTTTCAATCGTGTGGTTTGTTCACTTTTTCAATTGAAATGACTGAATAAAGCTACCATTAATATATTATTGCTAACAAATTTTGTTTTATCAAATCTTTTACTTCTTAGATCGGTTGAAATAGTATAGTACCATGAAGTATTGCTTTTTTTGATACTGCTTTGTGGATTGATTAGCATGATTTCTTTATTCTCATTCGAGTTTTTACGCAATGGTGTGGCAAGTGCCCCTCTTGAGGATAAACACAGTCTAAAAAGTTCCATTCTTGTATAGAATTATGAACTATATTTGGCATCTCTTGGGCCTGAGTAAACACCCAGTCCTGCACATGGTTTCCCATGCTTGCTTTTAGACTGTGAAGGTTTTTGTGTACCAAATGATCTATTTTTTTGTTTATTGAATTACCTAACGAAATGTTTTGCTTTCTTTTTCTAAGAATGATACTTTCCCATCTTCCATGCTGCCAACCAAACTTGCATTCTCAAGTTTCCTAGTGTCAATTGCATGCACATTGAAATTTGGGTTTTATTTTATTGCTTGGCTAATACAGATAAAGTGCTTTTTGCAGCGTAATTCACAGTCTCGATGTGAGGATGTTAACAGGCCAATGGTGGTGGTAGTTCAGCATCCTGGCGCATCAAGGGAGGAATTTACTAAAGGTTCAAATTGTTCTAAAGTAGGATCTGAATATGCCTTAAAGTCCTCCCTGTCTAGTTTCAACATGTCAAGTGGCAAAACCTCTGCATTACCCAGAAGTCGTTCATTGTCTTTGGTGCCTGATTCTGGTTTATGTGAAAACTCACAGATCCCTTGAAAGTAAGTTCTTGATCATGTTCCAAGAAGTTGCAAGAAGAATTAGATACTACAAGAATGAAGAAGGTAGTTTGTTTCCCTGAGGCAATGAATGTGAGAATGGTATTCGGCTAGTACATCGGAAGTATTTGTGGATATGAAGGGCTTCATGAAAATTTTCATTATTTCCCTCTGACAAAAGGAATATGAAAGAATGTACAAGGAACCCGATGAGGGAAATTTGGAGCACTAAGCATTTATGCCCAGCAAAGCAGTTGATAGTTTTAACCAAACCTTACAAAGTTATTCTCCTATCAGTACATGGGAAAGATAAAATAGCATCATAAGTAAGTGCCTCACTGCCTTGATCAGTTTCCTTTTAGTTTAAACATAGATGAAATGAGAGAGTTCTATGTAACGAGGTTGTATATTATTCACAGGGCAAAGCAAACTTGCCTCCTTAAATGTACAGAAATCAAGTGGAAGAAAAATAAATGATGGGCAAAAAAAATTGTCTTCAATTTATGGACTAAGCTGGTTTTTCTTGTACCCTCTTTATTTCATTGAACTTTCATAGATTTCATGTCGAAGCTAAACACAAATATACATGATTTGTAATTTTGAGCAAGCGAAGCTCAGTGTTAAAACATAACTCCATGCTTATTCAGTTTCTACATTCTCACTGTGGCTTGGATGGTCTGTTCTGGCCCCTTCAGACCATGGTTTGGGAGGTCTGTTATAAAAAAATGTTTTCCTAAATAAATCAAGATGATTTCCAGAAGATAATCTCTTATGGGAACATATCAATCATCACTATTTAAATAGTGATTAGCAAGTCAACAGAGAGTCTTACATTGACATCCAAATTGATTGCAGTATATTATTTTTTTCTTTCTTGTATGGTGATCAGGTCACATTAGAGCTCGGTTATAATTTTAGCACTTTACAAATTTATTTTTAACGACTAGGTGGAGCCTAGGCTGGGTTTAGCATCAATGTTTGAATGGAAGAATGATACGCTCACACATTGTGAGATCTTTGTCATAAAGTTGTACGAGTTTAGTTAAGCCTAGATGCCCATGGAAAGTTTTTATTCCTTAGAGGGCTTCCCATCCTCAATCCTCTATAAGGGTTTGAAAAAATGACATGATGAAGACTAAACCCCACAAAAAGAAATGGATCTACACTCATGGGTTTTATCATTTTAGAATTTGTTTGTTTGTACCATTGCTGATGTCTAACTATAGTTGTTCTTCACTTGTGGAGTGGAATGGAAGTCTTAGTGGTGAAAGCTAACAGATGGCTTCCCTAAATAAGCCAAAAGAACGAACAGTTTGGGTAGGGCTAATAAAGGGTTTAAACAACTTGTGTGCATCCTCCAGGGCTGAAGCCTCAAATCCGATAGTAGGTTACAAATTTCCGTTGGGATAAATATGGGATAGTGCAAAGCATAGTTTTGAAGAGTAGTCTAAGTTGACTCATACCTAATCAACTCAGTCAAGTTTATTGTTGGTTGAACGGCTAATTGTTGGTTCAATGGACAGAAGGTATTGCAGGAACAAATACCAAAGGGAAAGATGGAGCCCATCATGGGGTACTCTTTGTAATTCTCCACCACTGCTACCTTCCATGCTTCCTCAAACTCCTCTCCAACCTCAATATCAGTGCTAGTAGTAGCATGAGAAACAACACTACGCTTAGCAAAAATAGAAGAATGCATTTTCCAAACTACACGAGAACTACTTCCCTCACGACTCACCATGTGCCATGCTTGGTCTCGGTGGTTCTCTTCCTTCTACTCCTGGTTCAATTACCATATCTTCATTGGAACCAACACCCCAAACTCCACTAGACAACGATTCACCATTTTGTGGTAGTGATTCGCCATTTGTACTGGTGATTCACCATGATTTTACAGGATAATATAATCTCGTGAGAGATTCGCCAAATTATATATACATATTATATTATTAATAAAATTGCCTTCATTCTTCCTATGTATCTTAGGAATTCGCCTATTTATTATATATATAAATTTGAAGTTCTTAAAATTTTGGACCACTTGGGACTTTTTCCAAAGTATTAGTATCGAGTTATTGTTTCTCCCAGATTTCTCATAAGATTTACAATATCATCAAGACGTAAAAAGAAATTGGCAATGCTCTCCTCATTATCCATTTTTAGATTCTCATATTGAATTCTGAGAGTTTGGAGTTTAGCACTTTTTACCTTTGTATCTCCTTCATAGCTCGGAATGATTTTGTCCCATATTTATTTTGTTAAATTTAGCTGCATCACTTTAGCGAATTCTGGTTCAGACATGCTTCCTAACAAAACATTGACTGCTTTGGCATTGACTTCATATTTCTTTCTTTCTGCTGCATCAGGTGGAATACTTGTCGGATACTGATAACCTTCTTCCACGATTGCCCATACTTCTGCACCAAGACTTTGCAGATATGCTTTTGTTCGTATCTTCCAGAATAACAGATTACTTCCATTGAATAGAGGTGGATTTAAAGACAATACTCCTTCATGACTTCCCATTGCGACCGATCTCCTTCAAGCGATCAAGCTTCTGCAAAAGGACCTCCTCTGATACCAATTTTTGGGAAAAATACTGAGAGGGGGGGGATGAATCAGTATTTAGGGCATACTCAAAACTTTTTACTTTTTCTTACTTCAAAACCCATATGCTACTTTGCTTAACCAGACTCGCGTATACACGCGGATATCCTTCATAAAACTCGCGTATACACAGAGATCTTATTATGCCATTAATTCTTTACATAGTTCTATGCAACATTCATTCTTATGATAATTAGATAACAATAAGCATGTGCAGTAATAACAGAGTAAACCATCACACATAAGCATCACACATGAACACCAGGATTTTAGGTGGAAACCCAACTCGGGAGAAAACCACCGTTGCCGTTGTCTCGGCCTTCAATATTTTATTATAAAGAAAACATCTTACAACTATGTGATGGCGCGGACTCATACCAGCACGCAGGCACCCACCTACGCTCGTTTACCAGCCTCTCCTGGAAGGGAGCTACGACCCCCTGCTCTCATTTACCAGCCTCTCCTAGAAGGGAGCTACGACCCCCTGCTCTCGTTTACCAGCCTCACCTGGAAGGAGCCTATTGCTGAAGGCTACAACCCTCAGCACCACCATGGACCATGTTTCATCAATTTTCACACTGGATCCAAAAGATTCCTTTAGAACACAACTTGCAGGCCACTTTTCATCATATTTTCAGACTGGACCCACTCCACACATTTAAGCTCAATCATACATCAAACTGATACTTATCACTTCAAACAACCCAGATCTGTAGAATTCATCATTAACAGATCGCAGTAACACAACAGAACAGATCAGACATTTCATACTTCATACTGCAGCAAACCTTAGTTTTCATACGCACTTTCCTTTCACTGGTACCGTGTATATACGTGCTTCCATTCATATCAACCCGCGTATACATCTGCACATTACAGAACAACCCATACGCGCTTTATCTTCATCAAACCCGCGTATATACACGCTTCCGCTGCGACAAACTAGCATATAGATCTTTAGACATTATAGAGCAGCATACTTCTTCAGATCAAATATTCAGTTCAGATTTAACCCTTCACTTCAGACAGATGTTTGCCTCATCTTAGATCTAAACATACCATAAATAGATCTAGAAGATACAAATACATTTCAGATCTAGATTCCCTTCTTCATCATTTTCTTCATAGGTGCATCACAGATTCGGATCTATCATCAAACTGTTACACTTTCCATACAGACATACTTCAGAGTGAAGTATCCATTCAAACCCAGACTTCTGCACTCTTGCACAATGATTTTCTTCTCCTTATATAGGTTTACCCTTTTTCAATACCATGAGTCAAAACCACACCACTTCCGATGGTATTCCTGGACGGGACCAAATATACAATCCAACGCTCAATACAATGGGTCAATACCATGGTAGTAACCCCTGGTTTTACAAATTTAGAGCACAATTGAGCATATGCGACTTGGCACGTACTTTTCCGCGTGCATACGCTACTTCTCCTAGACAAACCCACGTATGCCTTGAGACACACACTTTTCATCATTGTTCTACAACATACTGAAATTCCTTTCATCATTACATCTGAGTTGCTCTGAGACACATCATATCACACCAGATTTACATCATTACCAAGTCCATTAAGTCAAGAAGAACTTCATCAAGTAGGTTTCCATCATCTTCATCAAGTGTTGCCATCATCTTCATCAAGTGGGTTGCCATCAAGGACAACACATTACATCATATTGCCAACATTATTATTCCCTTGGGTTTATAATATTAGTCCCTTGGGTTTATTTTTATCTTGGATTTATAATATTAACCATGGTCAATCATATTCAATCAATCATGAGTACAAAAATTGTCTCCATATGAAAATCTTGGACAATCATGGACAATCATGGCCAACCATGGTCGATCAAGGTCAACCATGTTTTATACAATTGGTCAACCATGGTCAACGATGTTTATTTTAGCATTTATAATATTTATCTTAGGGCTTAGATGCCTTGGGTTTATAGTATTAGTCCATTAGGTTTAATATTATTCACTTGGGTTCTTAATCCCTTGGGGTTTTAGTATTCATCCCTTGGGTTTATTATTCCTCTAGGTTTATAAGACCAATCCCTTGGGTTTATTATTCCCATGGGTTAAAAATATCAATCATATCAACCATGGTCTAATGTCACATTGTGAAAAAAATATCTTCATATGAAAATCATGGACATCATGGTCAACCTTTTTTATAGAATCAAACATGGTCAACCATCGTCAAATGCCGCATTTTAACAAAGATTTTCTCGATATGAAAATCAACCATGGTCTAACATCGCATCGTGACAAATATTGTCTCAATATGTAAATCAATCGTGGTCAACCATGGTCTAATGCCACATTGTGATAAGAATGTCTCAATATGAAAATCAACCATGGTCAACCATGTGTTTATAATATTTATCTTAAGGTTATATACCTTGGGTTTACAATATTTGTCCCTTGGGTTTAGTATTATCCCCTTGGGTTCATAGTCCCTTGTGTTTTGAGTATTAATCATCTGGGTTTATTATTCTATTGAGTTTATAATATTATTCTCTTGGGTTTAATATTATTCCCTTGGGTTCTTAATCCATTTGGTTTATTATTCCCTTGGGTTTATAATATCAATCCCTTGGGTTAATAATATCAATCATGGTCAATCATAGCCAACCATGGTCAAATTTTGCATTGTGGCAAAAATTGTCTCTATATGAAATCATGGAAAATCATGGTTAACCATCTTCGAACGTTAAAATCAACCATGGTTTAGCATCGCATTGTGATCAATATTTTCTTGGTATGTAAATCAACCATGGTCTGACATCGCATTGTGATAAGAAATGTCTCATATCAACCACATTAATACTTTTAATGTGGTTGTGTTAGTTCCTTTGGGTTTACAATCCCTTGGGTTTAATACTAAAAACCCAAGGGTATAATATTAATTATAGGGTTTGTAATTAATATTAACCCCTGGGGTTCATAATTCCTTGGATTTTTAATATTATAAACCCAATGTATATCAACCATAAGATAAATATTATAAACCATATAATAAAGATGGTTGACCATGGTCAATCGTGGTCCAATGTCGCATTGTCTCAAGGACTGTCTCAAAATGAAAATACCATTGTCAACCATCGTCAACCATGTTAATTTTAGAATTTATAATATTTTTATTAGGGTTTATATACCTTGTATTTATAATATTAATCCCTAGAGTTTAACATTATTCCGTTGGGTTAATAATTCCTTAAGTTTTTAATATTAATCCCTTGGGTTCTTAGTATTAAATAATAATAAATAATATTTAATATCAAATAATAATTATTATAAAGAAATAGTTATTAATTATAATGATAATAATAATATTTTTATTCAATAGTAAATTTTTGTATTTTTATTTTTATTGTTATATATTGATCAATCATAAATAAAAATGAAATCTTTGACTTATATCAACCACATTAATACTTTTAATATAATTATGCTAGTTAAATATATAGTCATACAAGTAAAACTTATATAGTATCTAATTAAATCTGTGAAATCTTCATACCATCAAATTAATCTTTGAGTTTTTGAATAAGCATCCCTTTGTTTGACACCATATTCAAAATTTAATGTTTAAGTAATCCATCGATCCCAAATACTCGTCTTTTTTTCCTTACGTTCAATCACGCCTTTTCCTCATTCCAAAACAACTTCATCAACTTTATCTTATAGTAATTTTTTTTAATAAGTTGTCGGAATTCAGGTAGAAATGGAATTCGACGGATAATATTTTAAAATTTTTCAATATTAGAACTGTTTGTTGATGTATTGTGGTTTGTAGATACATTTCCCAAAGTTTCATTTTGGTTAACTTTTATATATGTATAAATGGTTTGGATTCGTATAGATGTATATGAATATATTTAGGTTTTTCTTTTTAAATAATATTTTATGTAATATTTTTAATAAATTAATAAATTATTTTTTTTCTTTTTAGTTTTTTATTTCCAAACTCTATAAGTTTGATGTCTAATTCTTATAATATTGAGTAAAATTTTATTGTGTATTTTAATATCAATGAAAAAATAAATGAACTTAAAAATTTCCCTCATAGTCTTATAAGTTTGTTGTCTTTTTCTTTTCTTTTCCTTTTTAAACTAATTAGAATTTTGATTATGAAGGAGATGGAAGATACAAAATGTTATCTTTAATTCCAAAGAATAATAAGAATTGACTTAAATGCATACACGGCAAACAATTTGAGCATTATTTATAGTAGGATTGAAAAGAATATCCCTATATTCCAAGAGGTTTCCTTTTTCTAGCTTCTAAATAGACAAGGTGATGCTCTTACGAATGAAGAAACCAAGTTAAATGCTAGGGTCCTTTGAAATATGGGGGTCTTATTGTTCAAGCCATCCTATAAGTTTTTTTATGTTTTATTAATCATGGAGGCACATCATCACTTTCACAATCAATACATGTCATGATACTCCCATTGTCATGTGATATTAAGCAAGTGAATGAGAAGCAAAGGGACTACTTCACTAACCCTACAGATGCTCGACTTAATTCATAGCTATAATTTTGAATCCTTTGACATAATTTATCCAAAATCAAGTGGGGTAATGGTGTAATTTGCTATTACAATAGGAAACCTTGTCTAATGGAGGTTTTCTCTAGGCCCATGTGCCTTCTTCGTAAGGACTTCTTTCTGTCATTGGTTCATGTGCTATAGAGTTTTTATCTTATGCCAAAGGTTTTGATTGTAAAGATGTGCCCTATTAAGGCCCTATTTTGAAATGTTTTTTTTTTGTGATGTTTGGGGTTCTAGGTGTTTGTGACCTTGATTTGGTAGGTGTTACTAGATGTCTAAGTGTTATAATTTCATGTATCACCCACTCTACTCTACGCCCCTTGGAACATTTTTTGGTTGGTAGCAAGAACCTAAAAATAAGATAAAGGTTATATCATGAGACTTGTAATTTTGGGGGCTTTATAATTCTTTTTAGATGGGGTATTGGTGCCCAAATACAAATTACAGAGAGTGTAACACACACCTCCTCTAATATCTACCCACTTTCACTGGCTTACTCGAGGTAAACATGAGATGAGGGGCAGTTATGACCAGACTCAATATCCTATGTGACCTTAAGGAAAAGGAGTCGAAAAACAACCTTACTGACTTCCCTTGGGTGCCACAGGACCCTCCTGGAGTAACCGAATCCCTCCAGGTGTCCATCCTCTGAGCCAACATGACTTTTCCCTAGGTTTTACCCCCAGTCGTTCCCTTGCTAAGGCCTCGGTGCAGCTGGATCCTCCCAGTCGCATGCATAAGCCTACTTTAATGAGATTTTGGACTAAATTTCTCAATGTTGTGCCAATGACTATAGATTTTTAGGCTATATTTCAGGGTTGGGGATATACTTCTACCCAGAAATCCCTGTAACTTTTCGAAATCATAAGTTACACAAGAACAATTCTTGTAAACCAAAAGTTGCACCAAGACTAGGCCTGACCATCCCAAACCGAGACTCACATTCTATTAAACACTTGGCAACAATGC
Source organism: Pinus albicaulis (assembly GCA_034641835.2). Taxonomy (NCBI): domain Eukaryota; kingdom Viridiplantae; phylum Streptophyta; class Pinopsida; order Pinales; family Pinaceae; genus Pinus; species Pinus albicaulis. The sequence goes on from CM076573.1 coordinate 635,699,377, forward strand.
AATCAATAGGCCATGAATACAAGACTGAACATAAAGGAATGAAAATTCATATGAAACTTATCAAGAAGGATCACCACCCTCTCCCATTAGTTTTATTAACATTAATTAGGTCTTTCATCCAATATTCTTTCAGTTACAATTAAAACATGAAATAAACCATGAATAGAACTACTCACATACCCATCCTTATAAACAACATATAACCACAGAAATTACCATAAGATAAAAACCATTAAATCCACATAAATACAAGTACAAAAGCAAGAGAACTTAGCTTTCATTAACATAGGCAAGAGCCAACAAGGTTCGGGACTTCCACGTACCACCCGACCAAAGACATGGCTGAACCAAATATTTGTTTTATCCACTCATGCTTGTGCCATATTCCAAGCATGAATGTGGAATCTCATGGATAAACCAATCCAAAAAAAACTAAGGGAACCCAAAGGTTAAACCACCTCCACCATCACCATACCATGATCTCACCTAATCCAGCACCGAGATCACAAAACCAAACTGAGCTTGGAATGCCTCTAGATCTCATCACTATCCTTGAGGAATTTTTTGTCTCCTTATATTTAAGCTTTACCGCAATCCAAACCAGATCACTAGGCCCTTACCGAGACACCACCCTCACTCTTTACCGTGTATCTCGCCAAAACCGGTCAAGGGATTCCTAGGGCATTGGGATGAACTTGAGACCACCTCCGCCCCAAATTCTGAAACCATCTAGAAATTTAGAAGCTCAAAGCTGAGAACAATCTTATCACACCATGGATGTCTGGAAAAAGGAAAGGAAAGGTTGAAAACCATTTTCAAAACTTGGCAAAACCATGTCACCGACCGCAAAAGAACCAAATACCAACATGCACATACCATGAATGTCCAAACTATCTAGGAAATCATACATGTAATATATTACTTGCAAGTATTCATGTTGAAGCTGCTTGATCCTACTCTTACTTGCTTGATCTTTGCTTTCCTTTCCCTTCCTTTTCCATCCTTTTCTTGATTTTCCCTTTCCTTATCCAATGATGATATGCTCCAAGAAAAATATAAGTGTCTAAGGGTGAGAGAGAGAGAGAATAGAGAGAGATATCTCCAAAATTGAACTGACCAAAAAAACTACCAACTGATCATCATAAGCCTTTTTATCAGCGAGGCCTCTATTTTCTTCATTTTCCATTATTTTCCTTCAATTTCCTTCTCACCTTCAACCTGTGACCTTTTACCTTCATTTTCTCCTAATTTCCTTTATTTTCATAAATAAATGTGCAAAAAATACTTTTTCATTTTTAATGCCTTAGCCATTGCCTTTGCGAATTTTCCCTTAGCTGAAAACACTTCTAGTGATGCCCACTAGCATATATTTTCCCAAAATTCAGCTTGGAATAAGTGTCCCTTAACCGTGGTCTTATTTTTGTGTTTATAAACTTTTATTACATGAAATTTTAACCTGGGTCTATTACATAACCCTCCCCCTTGGGGAAAACCATCCTTAGTGTTAAACCACAACTATACCTTAGAAAAACTATTGAAAATCAAACATACAACCCAGGGAGATTTATAATGTTGTGAAACCATCTCCAAAAATAGAAGAAAAGAGATACCAATGCCTTAGAAATAAGCCACTTCGAGGGGGCAACCTCCAATACATTACATGAATGAACAATTCTTGGATGCTACAAATTACAAAACCTCCTTTCTATATATAGGAGTCCATGGGGCCACAATGTAATCCTAGTGGGGCCACAATATAATCCTAGCCAATAATAATTTAAGGGCACAATAATAACAATATGGGGGTTATAGGGATACAATAATAACAATAAGGGGGTTACACTAACAACAATAAGGGACTATACTAGTAATATAGGGACCTAACATGCCCCTCTCCTTCAAAAAAGTGTTGTCTTCAACGCTTGAGTAGCTCTGGGTGCTTCTGTATAAAATTCTCATCCTCCCATGTAGAATCTTCAGTGGGTAAGTTCTTCCACTTGATGAGATACTCTGAAATTGATCGATTCCGTAGTTGTCGAGTTCTTGTTTCCGTGACCGCTTCCGGTTCCAATATGATTTTTTCTTCCTCATCAAGTTCTGGCAATATTGTTTGAACTGGAAGATTTTCACCTATAACCTTCTTTAAGCACGAAACATGGAAAACTGGATGTACTCGCGAAGAAGCAGGAAGCTCCAATTTGTATGCCATAGTACCAATCTTTTGCAACACCTTGTAAGGACCATAGTACTTTGGCGATAATTTATTATCCATATTAGCTTGCTTGAGGGACATTTGTTTGTATGGTTGTAGCCGTAAAAATACCCAGTCTCCTACATCAAAAATTCTCTCGCTGCGATGTTGATCTGCCTTTTGTTTCATTCGATTTGGTGCCAAATTCAAGTTATCCTTTAAGAGTTGGAGAGCTTCTTGTTGATGCTCGATGTGATCTTCCACTGCTTGAGCCTTAGAATTTTCTCTTAAATATGATGTGATGGATGGTGGATGATATCCATAAAGTGCCATAAATGGGGTCATTTTTGCTGCAGTATGGAAGGAAGTGTTATACCACCATTCAGTGAGAGGTAACCACTTGACCCATTGTGTTTGTTTATCAGATACAAAATAACGAAGATATCCTTCCAAACATTTATTTACTATCTCAGTTTGACCATCAGATTGAGGATGATAAGATGAGCTATGAGCTAATTGAGTAGCCAAACAAGAAAATAACTCCGTCCAAAAATTTCCAGTAAAAATGGGATCTCTGTCGCTCACAATAACCCTTGGGCTTCCATGTAGCTTTTGAATTCTATCCATAAATGTAGTAGCAACTGTACTTGCTTTAAATGGATGAGATAATGCACAAAGTGTGCATACTTGGTAAGTCTATCAACTACCACCATGATGACACTCTTTCCTTCAGACTTAGGTAAACCTGTGATAAAATCCATTGAAATCTCCTCCCAACGTTGACTTGGAATGGATAAAGGTTGTAGAAGACCTGAGGTCTTAATTTTCTCAACTTTATTCGATTAGCAAACCAAACATTCCGCCACAAACTTTTGAATATCAGATTTAAGGCCATCCCAAAAAAATTCTTTCTTCACCCTGTGGTAAGTTTTTAAAAATCCTGAGTGTCCTCCTAAAGGAGAAGTGTGTAATTCCAAAAGAATCTTTTGTTTTAGTTGGGAATTCTTACAAAGATATAAGCGATCTTTGTACCATAAGGAATCATTTTTCCAACTAAATGTATCAGATGTACTAAGATCTTGCTGCAACTTTTGAATGAGTGTCCACACTTCTTCATCCTTCTTCCATTCATCTCTTGCTTCGGTTATCCAATCTGGTTGGATAATAGAAATGGCACAAAGAAATTCTTCTACCTCTTCATTCTTTCTTGAGAGTGCATCTGCAACAACATTTAGCTTCCCTTTTTTGTATATTATTTCAAAGTTATAACCCAACATCTTTGTGACCCATTTTTGCTGCTCTTCTGAAGATAGTCTTTGTTCCAAAAAGTGTTTAAGGCTATCATGATAATTTTTTACCTTGAAGTGTCTTCCCATTATGTAAGTTTGCCATTTCTTTAGTGCATGCAGTATTGCTAACATTTCCTTCTCATAAATAGGTTTATGTAAATATTCTCCTTTGATTGGATGACTTTCAAAAGCAATGGGTCTTCCTTCTTGCATTAAAATAGCACCAACTCCATTTTTTGAGGCATCACATTCCACAATAAAGGTTTTTGTGAAATCTGGCATAGATAAGACCGGTGTTAGGCACATTGCCTCTTTAAGATGTTCAAAGGCCTTAGTTGCTTCAGGAGTCCATGAAAATGAATCTTTCTTCAATAATTTTGTTAGAGGTGCTGCTATTCTCCCATAATTCTTAACAAACTTGTGATAATACCCTGTTAACCCAATAAATCCTCGCAACTGCTTTATGGTTTTTGGGAGTTTCCATTCCTTAATGGATTTAATTTTTTTAGGGTCTACCTTAACACCCTCATGAGATACAATATGACCCAAATATTCCACTTCTTGTACTCCAAAGAAACATTTGGATGTTTTTGCATATAATTGTTTTTACTGCAATAGTTTGAGCACCATGTTAACATGTTGAACATGATCCTTCCAAGACCTGCTGTAGATTAGTATATCATCAAAAAATACTATAACAAATTTTCTAAGGAAGGGTTTGAAAATGGAATTCATCAACCCTTGAAATGTAGAAGGTGCATTGGCAAGGCCAAAAGGCATGACCAATAATTCATAATGACCCTCATGAGTTTGAAATGTTGTTTTCGGAATATCTTCAGTCTTCATTCTAATTTGATGATATCCTGATCAAAGATCCAACTTGGTAAAATAAATTGCTGCATGTAATTCATCCAATAATTCATCAATCACAGGAATGGGAAATTTATCTTTAATGGTGAGCTTATTTAGCTCCCTATAATCCAAACACATGCACCATGATCCATCCTTCTTGTGTACCAATACTACAGGAGCAGAGAAAGAACTTTGACTAGGTTGAATTATACCCGCCTCTAACATTTCTACAATCATACGTTCAATTTCGCTCTTTTGGAAGTAAGGATATCTATAAGGCCTGATGTTTGGAGGAACACTTCCCGGAATCAAATGAATAGCATGATCATGATCACGAATAGGTGGGAGTCCTTTGGGAGTTTCAAACACCTTGGAATGATTGTCCAATACTTGTTGGAGATCTGCAGAAATAGATGATTTTGATGTTGAAACTTCTAGTGAGCATAATTGTGCAATTACGCCTCGCTGTTCTTTCTTTAGAAGCTTTGTCATGACATTAGAGCTTATTATCCTTCCTGGCTTCCCCGCAATACCCCGTAATTCGACTTCCTTTCCTTCTGAAAAAAATTTCAAGAAATGTTCTTGAAAATTAAAAGCTACCGTCCCCAAAGATTGTAACCATTGTACTCCTAGTACAACATCAGCACCTCCCATAGGAATGGAAAGCATTGGACTAGTCAATACATATTCCCCCATGGTTAGCTTGATATTATAGCATTTTCCAGAGCAATTTATAGTTCCTCCATTTGCAACCATCACTTGACATTCTGGTGCTAGGTATAGGAAACAATTTAATTCCTTGGCTACCTTATAATGAATAAAATTATGGGTGCTACCTGAATCAATCAACACTATTACCCTTTTCTTCTTTATATGTCCTTCTATCTTGAGAGTTTGCGGAGTGGTAATTCCTGCCAGTGCATTACACAATATGGTCGGATTCATTTCTTCCTCTTCTAGGGGTGGTTCCTGGTGTATATCCTCTTCTTGTTCATTTTCTTCTTCTTCTTCACAATCTATGTAAAATAATTTCTTCTCAGCACACTTATGACCTTTAGTGTATTTGCTATCACAACTGTAGCAAAGCCCTTTTGCTCTTTTTTTCTTCCAATTGTTGTGGTGTCAACCTTGTAGGTTGTGGAAATCTAGGTGTAGCAACACTTCCTTCTTTATAGAAGTGAGTGGTAGGCTTCCTTGTCGCCATAATTTTACATTCAATTTTTCTTGCCAACCTGAATGCCTTCTCCAATGAATCAGGTTCCAAAATGAGAACTTCATGTTGGATGTTATTCTTTAAAGTACCTATGAAGAGATCAATCCTGTGTTCCTCTGGAATATCAGTTACCCTTATATTCAATTTTTGGAAGTCCTCAATGTGCTCCCCCACTGAACACTTTTGTTTGAGATTTATCAATTGGCTAAATAAAGTGTTGCTCTTTGTATCCTCATAATGTGCTATCATTTCCTCCGTAAAAATTGACCAAGTGACAATTTTTTTACGGGAGCAAAGCCATCGATACCATACAAATGTATTTTGTTCTAAATGTAAAGGTGTAATGCGTACCTTTTGTGTGTTTTGCACATTATGGAGATCAAAATATTGCTCCATCTGTAGTATCCATGTTACAGGATCCTTTCCATCAAACTTCCTCATATCCATTTTTTGAATATGGTGGTTCTTCCCGCCAACATTAGAGTTTATGAAATCACGATTAACATTTATTTTTTTCTCATCATGAGTTTCCTCTACTATATTTTCACCATTAGGAAACATTTCTTGTATCAACTTTGTCAAACCTTCCATGTTTGCTTTTAGATCATTCTTCATGTTTTCCATCTTAGCTTCCATGTCATCCATCTTAGATTCCATGCCAGCTTCCATGCCATCCATCTTAGCTTCCATGTCATTCTTCAAACCATCCATCTTAGATTCCACGCCTTTCTTCAAACCATCCATCTTAGTTTCCATGCCTTTCTTCAAAACTTCCATGTCATTTTTTGTTGCTCTTTGCGAGAGTGAAATTTGTTGCACTTGCTCTTGTAATTTTGATATGTCATGTTGTCATTCTTTGTCTTCATGAGTCATAGTAGAGCCTTCTAAAGGCTTAATGGGTGTTGAATTATTTTTAGGGGCCATTTGAGAATCCAATACTGATATCTATTCTACAACATGCCCTTGGAATCAATTCAACTTGATTCTTCAAACAAGACTTATGTGATTCGGAAAACAAAATACACACCTTTTACTTGCTCTGGAGGAGCTCGATATTCAAATTGACTTATCTCTATAATTGCGGATCCTCAATATCTTAAATTCATCCCTATAGTATTCCTCTGAAGCTTCTTTCAAATGCCACAAGTTTGACTTGATTTGGATTCTTCAAGGCAAAGTTATGTCCAATCTCCCACAATGACCTAATTATGGATTGGTTCGGTAGCGCGAACTTGTACGACTTGCCACGTGTCACTTTTTGATCCTTTGGCTCTGAAATTTATAGATAGGAAACTAAATTCCATGTACTTACATTCAGGTTTTACAGAATTCCAATCCGATGCTCAAAGAGAGAGTTATGAAGATTTTCCCACTCTCACCTCTTTGAGATCAAATTTGAGAGCCTAAAAAGGACCTAACATCCACAGATCATATATATATAAATATTGTGAACCAAGCTCTGAAATTTTACGAAGATGTTCCTAGGGATTTTGGCTTCATGCTCTAAAAATTGCATCTTCTGAACTGTCATAAAAAAAATGTTATAGCGAAAATCCCGCGATGTCCTTTTTAAGTGAAATTCAGGAGCCTACAAAAATCCCTAATTTCCACAGATCATATCTTCGAAAATATTGTGAACCAAGTTCGAAAATTTTGCGACGATTTTCCTCAGGATTTTGGCTTCACACTCAAAAATTTCAGCTTCTGAACCTTCGTAGAAAAAAATTATAGCGAAAATTCCACGATGACCTGTGTGGAGCAGCAAAACCCTAGAATCCAAAGCTCTGATACCAAATGTTGTGAAACCAGTTCCAAAAATAGAAGAAAAGAGATATCAACGCCTTATAAATAAGCCACTTCGATGGGGAAACCTCCAATACATTACATGAATGAAAAATTCTTTGATGATACAAATTACAAAACCTTCTTTCTATATATAGGAGTCCATGGGGCCACAATGTAATCCTAGCCGACCTAACAATAATAATTTAAGGGCACAATAATAACAATATGGGTGTTATAGGGGTATAATAATAACAATAAGGGGGTTACACTAACAACAATAAGGGACTATACTAGTAATATAGGGACCTAACATATAAATTAGCTCGATGTAATATTTACAATGAATAGCCTACTCAAACAAAACCATCATGACAACATGAAAATATAACAACCATACCACTTATTGGATCTTTTTAACTTAGCTCATGGTGGTATTTACAATAGAAACCATACATAAATATGTACAAATACCAAAATTTATTTGCCTCAACAAGAAAACAATGAAGGATACATAGCCTTCATCTGATCCTCCATCTCCCACGTAGCTTCTTCATGCCCAAAGTGCTTCCACTGCACTTTCACTTTCTCTATGGATCTGTTCGTGAGCATGAGATGTTTCTACTACAATATGCACTGAGGTTCTGACTATAATTCTCCTTCTTTCTGCTCTTGCAATACAAATTAATCAATAACATGATCAACATCCTTTATACACCTTTTAAGTAATGAAACATGAAAAACATCATGGAATTTCACTGTTCGAGGCAGTGCAAGTCGATTAGACACTGGTCAAATCCTCTCAAGAATCTAAAAAGTCCCACAATACCATGGTGCCAACTTGGCACATGATCCAATCCTCAAGGAGATCTTCTTGGGCTTAATGAACAAATACACATGTTCCCCAACCTAAAACTCTTTAAATTCCCTGTGTTGATATTCATAACTCTTCTTCATATCCTCTGTTTCCTTTGGATTATTATTTATAACCTACATTTCCCGTTCCATGTCTACCAACATGTTCGGCCCAATAAGTAACATGTTCACTGGATCACGACAGTTGATAGGAGTATTACAACTTTGCCCATAAACTGCCTCGAAATGACTCATCCTCAGTGACTCCTGATTACCATTATTGTATGAAAAATAAACCAATGGAAGGTACTCCTCCCATCTCCTCTATTGATGCATGACATACATCCTCAACATATCCTCGGGGATCTCATTGACCCTCTCCATCTGTTCATCTGTCTGTGGGTTATAGGTTGTACTAAAAGCCAACTCTATCCCCAAACCTACAAACAACTCCTTCCAAAAATTGGAAATGAACTTGGCATCCCTATCCGACATAATATTCTTTGGAATACCATGTAATCTCACAATCTTCCTGATGAATACCTGTGCCACCTCACAAGCTAAATATGTAGTCTTCATTGGAATGAAGTGAGCCACCTTTCTCAACCTGTCGACCAAAACCATGATAGAATCATGATGCCTCACTGTCCTCGAAAGACCTGTAATAAAATCCATGGAAACGACCTCCCAGTTTCATTCCAAAATCGAAATAGGTTGTAGTAGACCACCTGGATGCTTACATTCTACTTTCACCTACTGACGATCAAAACATCTAGCCATGAAATTTGCTACATCCCTCTTCAGACTTGACTAATATTAGAACATTTTTACTGTTGTCAATGTTTTTTGGTAACCTGGGTGACCCGAGTATGCTTTGACATGAAATTCCCTCAAGATAAGCTTCTTGATTTAACTTAAATTCGACACATATATCCTATCCCTAAATCTCACCAAACCATCTGTTGTGAGATGATAGTATGCATCTTGATCACCTGTACCTGTACTCTATTGTTACATGTGCTTGAGCTCCACATACCTGTTATCTTGTTGTCCTACCTATAAGATACGATCTTGTAATTCTGTCCCATTGGAATTCATAGCTTCTATATGGTTCACATGTACTTTCCTGCTCAGAGAATCTACAACCCTATTCTCCTTTCCCTTGATGTATCTGATCTCGAGGTCAAAATCACTAAGGGTGGCCAACCATATAACTTGCCTAGTGTTTAGATTCAGTTGGTCAAATAAATATCTCGACCGACTATGATCACTCAACAATACAAACCTCCTTCCAAAAAGATAGTGCCTCTACATCTTAAACATGTGAATAATAAAATCCAACTCAAGATCACAAGTCGCATAGTTTTATTCATGCTCATTCAATTTTTGGGATTCATAGCATATGACCTGTCCCTCCTGCATAAGGACTCCACCAAGCCCTATTTTACAAGAATTTGTACACACCACGAATTCTTTATCTGGATCTGTAATATTAAGAACGAGAGCATTGGTCAACAATTTCTTTAGCTACTAAAAACTAGTTGTAAATTCTTCTATCCATTCAAAATTCTTACCTTTCCTCTGCAAAGATGTAATAGGATATGCAATGCACGATAATTTCCTAAGGAACCTCCTATATTAACCTGCTAATCCCATAAATGATATGAATTCCTCCACATTCTTAGGAGCTTACCACTCCATGATGCCTCTTATCTTTTCTATATCTATTGTTATGCATTCCTTGGAAACAACTTGTCCCAAGTAGTGTACTACTTTTTGGAAGAAACTACATTTTCTAAGCTTAGCATGCAACTGATGCTCTCTTAGCAATATCAACACTATTGCTAAATGTTCAACATTCTCTTCCTCATTCTTAGAATATACCAATATGTCATAAATTTGGAGCTTTCTTGTAAGTTGTAACTTGCAGAATTGAGGTAGTAGCCTCCTGTAGGTTGGAGACTACAAAAAATGAGTGGTGAGAGGGAGTTGTAACTTGCCTTTGCATCACAAAAATAATAATATGCATTTTTTTCTCTTGTGGGTTTCCACTTATATCTGATGTCTATGTGCTTTATGATTATGTGTTGATGTGATGTTTTAATCTGCTTAATTACTTGCTCTACACAAATTAAGTTTGTTGATTCATTATGTATTAAGATGCTTATGAATTGAATGTGTAATTGAGTTGAATGAAAAGAGTTTTAAATGTCCATGAATGTACTAAAATAATTCATCCCCCCTCTCAGTTTAGCTAAGGGTTCATCAATTGGTATCAGAGGTGGTTCCTTTGATGTAAGCCTAATAGCTTGAAGGAGATATGGTTGATTCATGGACTATCAAAATGTACCCATGTTGAATACAAAAAACTTTCCTGAATGGAGAGATAAGGTTAAAACAGATTTAATGGCTTATGAACCTGGGGTATGGAAGCTTGTATGTGATGGTTACCACATAGAATCTCCCTCTTTTCAAGAAAAACAGTGGATGCCAAGGAAAAATGTGTGATATATAACAGTCTTCATAACAAGGATCTTGATTCAATAATGGATTTAACTTCTGCAAAAGGAATCTGGAATAGATTGCATCTCATGCATGAAGGAGGCACTAGTGGATGCATTATTAAGAAGGAGAAGATAAACAAGAAGAAGAAGAAAAATTCTTTTCAAGAGGAAAAAGGTCAATCAAATGAGATACCTTCTAGGGTGAACAGATGTGAGTACCATGAAGAAATTATATTTGAGGAAAAATCCAAAATTGACACAACCTTCACTGAAATAGAAAGATTGAAGAATGAAAACAAAAACCTTAAGACATTGGTGAAAATATGTGATGAGAGAGAATATGAAGATAAGGAAGAAATTGTTGGCCTGAAGGCACAACTTGAAGAAGCAAGGAAAGTAGAAGACACTCTACTATAGCAAATAAGAGAGAAAATTCTAGAACATGGAAGATTGGAAGAAGAGGTGGTAAGCCCGAGGATGAAATCAGAGAAGGCCCAAATTGAACTAATTATGAATATTCCACAAATGAAAAGCTCTGGATAGTTGGACCAAATTCTAAATTCTCAAAGGTATCCTCTCATAAAGGTTGGGATAGGCTATAAAGGAGAAACCAGTAAGTCCAAGGTAGAATATAACAAGAATATCATTTTTGTAAAATCTATAAGGCATAATGAAGCAGCTCAAAATATTCCTACAAAAGTAGAAGCCAGCAAGAAAATTATTTGTAAAGAAATAAACATAAAAAATCAGCAACATGAAAGGATAGAGAACGATAGGAAGAAACAGTCAATTGCTAAAGGCTCATACGCTCCTAAGGATGAATTGAAAAAATTCAGAAGATGTCAAAGGAGGTTCCTTCCTCCTGTGAGAGGTATCACTTGTTTTGACTGCCACAAACCTGGGCATACTACGGCATACTATAAGAAAAATCAAATCCAGTCCAACCAACTAAAGATGCAGCCAATGAAAATGCTACCTCAAGCAAACAAATGGAGAAGAAAATCTACCACCAGGTACACAAATCATTTCCATGGCTACTGTTATTCATGCAATGATTTTGGACATAAACTTGTTGAATGTAAATTATGTTCAAAAGGGAGCACAAAATATTATACATCACCTCAAACGTACCTTTCGTAAAATAAGATGTTATGTATGCCACAAGCTCGGTAAAAAAGAAAAAGACTGTAAGCTTCCATATTGTAATATTCCTAAATTAGCATGCAGCTAATTGGAATATTAATTTTTCTCTAAACCTATAGTTAGATAAATAAATGGGTAAGGAAGCCCATAAAAATTTCTAGCAGCAATAAAATCCCTCTTAATGTGAAAAAGGATCATATTCATAGCTGCATAAAACACCCTCATGTGTGAACAAGAGCTGATGCATGGAGACAAGGTCAAGTTTGACCAATTCAACAGAGATGGAATGGAGGGAATGAATCATCAGTAGATACAACCAGTATGAATGTGGATTAGTTTAAGCAGCTACATAAAAGCCAGACTGAAGACCCTTAGGTGTGAAAAGGGCTGGAGCAGGTTGAAGAGGTCAACCATGACCAAATCAAAAAAATTTGTTATGGAGGAGTGGCATTGATGATGGTACAACGCAGTTTTGGAGGGAGATTGATTGTGAGATGGTGGAAACCCTAATGAGTGGGACCCAAGGGGAGAAGGCTCACATTGTTTATAAGGAAGAGGATGGTAGCCATATGGGGTTATCTTATGAATTATATTTTGATATGTTTGTTTAGACTTTTTCTCTCTTCAGTTGTTTAGCTAAGATTGTTGGTGTTGTTTAGCACAAGGTATTCCTGTTTATGAATTCCATCTCTTTCCTTCAGAGGCCTCTTGGGAGAGTCCTAATCTATCATTCCACACATTCGGCATTCTTTCCAAGCTTTAGCCTTCACCTACAATGTATTTTCTGTAGAATATTGTGTAGTGTTGCAGGGTGTTGCAGTGGAGGGTTGAGAAACCCATTTTTTGAGCTATTTTTTCATTGGAGGAAGGATTCCTTCTCTGGGGAGATCATTTTGGAGGGTTGTTGAGCACATTTCAGATATTTGGCATCGGTCCAATCTATTTCTATCACCTACAACATAATTTTAGTCTGGAATTGCATTATTTTGGAGGGCAGCTTCGGTGAGGGATCTTGTGGCTCTGTTTGAGTGTTTTCCTGTGATTGAAGGATTCAACGTTTCATTAGAGGAGACCTTGTAGTGGATCTGCATCAGATCAATATTATTTCATCCTGCTATATTCATGTGCTTCAGTTTTCAATGAATCTTCAATCCTTAGGTTGTAGATCATTATTTGTATTTGGGTGTATTCCTAGAAACCCTTCCCAGTTTCTCTTGGATTTGTATAAAGGAGACTAGATCTCAGTTTTTGAGAAATATTGATTAATATATGAGAAAATCTAATTTTCTCTTTAATTTCTTAGTATAAACCCTCATTATACTGCTTTGTCACTTTATGCAGTAATTATGTGTTGTAGTAGTTTTGGATTTTTAGTATTTTGAGCTATATTAGGTGTGGGAGGATTGTTTACGTCACCTAATATGATTTGTTTTTTATCTCCTCTTGGATTTAGGTGTTATGATGTTAGATATAATGGATCCAAGGGTTGATTTTCATTTTTATAGCATAGATTTGTGAAAATGTGTTTTTTTATGCATGTGTTTCTGAGTTTTCCCATTTGGGAATATTACAATGGTATCAGAGCATAATCTTGGCTCAGCCTATGGATCTCGACCATTATGCTATCAGGAGAATAAGAAGAAGAAGGAAGAGATTAGAATGATGGGAAGAATGAGTTTTATCTCATCTCTTTTCAGACCTAAGAAGGACCTCACCAAGGAGGTCAAGCAAAGAAGAGTGGAGAGAAGCCATGAAACCACACTACGGTTTCAGTATAAGGAAGGTCCATGTACTTCCTATCAACATAAGAAAGAACCAGTGTTGCATAGAGCTCCAAAGAAATACACTATGCCCTTTTATTTTGAATTAGAAGGAAGAACGCATGGATATGGAGGACACTTGGATCATGAGATTCTAAGTGAATACCTTGCAAAATATAAATCTCAACCTATAGCTTTCAAGGAGGCTCTAACTCTCCCATAATTCATTCAGCTTGAGGAAGAAAGGAGACCTTGCAGTAACATGATAATCAAGGGCAATAGATTTTTATTTTCTACTTTTGATGGGCCATCCACATGTACATCAAGGGCTTGGGCAAGGAATCTAGATGCATTCTTCCTACTACACCCAGTGGTAGAAAGAGAGGTTGTAGAGATTGTTGTGCTGCACCTTGAGGGTGAAGCAAAAAATTGGTGGTTCAACCATTTGAGTCATGCAAGAGTGACTACTTTTGCAGAATTTACTCAAAGGGTGATCAAAAAATTTGGCAAGGAGAAATCAGAGGAGGAGAAGCCCTCACCACCACTTGAGGAGGCTTATACCAGCACTGATACAACTATGGAGGAGTAGCCATCAACACCAGTAGTTGGGGGAACCATCACATTGGAGGAAGGAACCCTTGTAGAAATATAAGATGTTCCCAAGCAAAACAAAGGTATGTAAACATTTCCACTTTATATTATTTCAGTACATCTTATGGAGGAGTGTGGGGAGATGCCATTGCATGACCTAGGGTCAAGATATACTGCTGATTTGGAGCAGTACACTATCACTACACTGAGGGGCCTTGATAGAATCAAGGAAGAGATATACAGTCATCCTTGTTATTCATTATCGAGCTTCACACAACTATTGAGGTTGGAGTGCAAGTTGTTGGATGAAAGAATGAGGTTTTTCCAAAACAATGCAATGCAGAACCATATGTTCAGCATTGAGCATGACCATGGGACAGCAGATGCACCATCATGGAGATCAACAGTGTTGTCATTGAGTAGCAGTGATGATTTGGGGGCCCAGCTATTATTAGAGCATTCTGATGACCATTACACTTGTGTGACATCGAATGAGCAGATTATTAATGATAGAAACTTTGCCTTTCATTGTTGTGATGGATCTATTGGGATGAGAATTGTACAGGCCTATGAGAAGGTTTTGCCTTCAACATACTTGGATCCTTATGGATTCAATATGGTTATTGGTGTGGGGTCTTTTCTACGATATCTCCAAGAGGTTGCATTTCAACATCCCATGAAATGAAAAGGTAGAAATTTGATATGGGAGGATGGTATTCTTCATTGGAGGAGTACCAAGATGGATCATGGTGGGAGAAACCCACATGTGGATGAATGGGTGTGGATGGTGAGCAAGAGGTTGTTGAGCCACTTGCATATATATGACACAGAGCAGCAGGAGACATGGTTGCTTTGGATACTCTTGAAAGAGTTTGGCCATCATGTGACATATCCTTCTTCAAAGGGTATGATGGTGGAGGAGACTTGGCAGGACACTTGCGTCATATGGCAGCAAGGAGTTTGGGTGCATTTTGTTGATATGACATTCTTTACGTCAATCATCATATCTTCACCTCATGATTTGTATGATGGAGGTGTGAGGGAGTAGCAAGATTTATTGTTGCTGTGGCTACTCCTGCGAGAGTATGGGCATAATTTTTCCCATACTTGGCATGATATTTTAGGAGAAAGGGATGGCACAATCAAAGTGCAAAGAGGCTACCCTTCAACATTGGAGGATAAGGAGGTACTTCCACATAGGAAGGAGATTGCCACACATAACAGTATTATGGTGGATGACTTTGGCATATGACATGTCAAAGAAGGAATTCATGGAGTGACAAGTGCCTTAACACTAAGGCCAACATCTCTGTCATTTGGGAGTATGTTTCTATTGATGGATTATTCCAAGGGGAGTATGCATCCCTTCACTTTACAGACTTTTATGAGGAGATTCTCATGGGAGGACTCATCCATGGACCTCACTTCCAGCCTACTCACTATGCATGGTAAGAAATGTATTTATGTACTTATTGAACATTTCATAAAGCATTTGCATTTTCTCACCATCTATGTACAATGAATTTCTCCACAAGAGGGCAAGGTTATTTCTAGATTTCATGGTCATTTTAGGACCAACATTTGTGATGGAGATAATATTTATTTGCTTAACCTTGGGCAAGTGTTTTTTTGTTCTTATTATGCTCAGCTGATATATAATGATATTTAATACCTCATAGTAGATGAGAAAACTTGTACAACTAGTAACTTGTTGGAGGAACACTTGCCACGTGATGTTCTAAAACAATAGTTGGAAAGACTGCGCTGTATCCACTTGAGAAACCATTAGTATCATCCAAACTTGTACATAAACTCCAGTATTTTTCTGATTTGGATGCCATATGGTGATGATGTGACATTCATTTTGTATGGGATGGATTAGGCTAGCATGATTTATGATTCCATGGAGAGGATCTCTGCAGATCCAGTCTTCTTCTTGCCACTTGAGGGTAACATTATTGCAGCCCAAGATCAGCAACTACTCTACACTTACCATAAGTGGAGAGAGAGACAGTGTGGGGTAGGCTACCTTATCTACCATGTTCAGTTATTCAGCCCGCCTACATTGCAGGAGCCAAAGGTGGAGGATAATTATCATGAGTTACCATTTTGGGGGTGGCTCATTTTGTATGGATGATAGCTTGGGGATGGGAGATTCACATGGGGATTATAGATCCCAAAATATATCAGATGTCATGCCTCAATAAGGCCTCTAGGAAGCACATTGTTGCCTCCATGGGTGTTCTACTTCTATATGATGATAGCTATTTGGGATGGTCACCAAAAGATAACTTGCATATTTGGGAGGGGCAACTTGGAGATGTATTGATGAGACAAAATCTTATTCCTTGAAGGAATTTATCATATGAGGATGCTACAAGATCGGGAGAGGAGGCTCTTCGGTTCTATCCTTGCAGTTGCTTGAGGAAAAGCAACATTTGGGAGGGGAGGAATGTAATATTCCTAAATTAGCGTGTAGCTAATAGGAATATTAATTTTTCTCTAAACCTATAGTTAGATGAATAAATGGGTAAGGAGTCCCATAAACATTTCTAGAAGCAATAAAATCCCTCTTAATGTGAAAATGGATCATATTCATAGCTGGATAAAACACCCTCATGTGTGAACAAGAGTTGATGCATGGAGACAAGGTCAAGTTTGACCAAGTCAACATAGATGGAATGGAGGGAATGAATCATCAATAGAGAGAGCTAGTATTAATGTGGATTAGTTTAAACAACTACATAAAAGCTAGATTGAAGACCCTTAGGTGTGAAAATTCCTGGAGTAGGTTGAAGAGGTCAACCTTGACCAAATCAAACAGCGTTGTTATGGAGGAGTGGCATTGATGATGGTAAAACGTAGTTTTGGAGGGAGATTTATTTTGAGATGGTGGAAACCCTAATGAGCGGGACCCAAAGGGAGAAGGATCATTGTTTATAAGGAAGACAATGGAAGCCATATGGGTTTAGCTTATGACTTATATTTTGATATATCTATTTGTACTTTTGCTCTCTTCAGTTGTTTAGCTAAGATTGTTGGTGTTGTTTAGAAAAAGGTATTCTTGTTTAGGAATTCCATCTCTTTCCTTGAGAGGCCTCTTGGGAGAGTCTTGATCTATCATTCCACACATCTAGAATTCTTACCAAGCTTTAGTATTCAGCTACAGCTCAGTTTCTGCAACATATTGTGTTGTGTTGCAGGGTGTTGCAGTGGAGGCTTGAGAAACCCACTTTCTAAGCTAGCTTTTCATTGGAGGAAGGATTCGCTCTCTAGGGAGATCAGTTGTAGGGTCCTTGTGAAAATTTCAGATCTTTGGCATCAATCCAATCTATTTCCATCACCTACAGCGTAATTTCAGTATGTGATTGCATTATTTTGGAGGGAAACTTAAGTGAGGGATCTTGTGGCTCTGTTTGAGTGTTTTTGTGTGATTGAAAGGTTCATACTTTCATTGGAGGAGACATTGTAGTGGATCTACATAAGATATATATTATTTCAGCCTCCTATCCTCATGTGCTTCAGTTTTCAATGACTCTTCAGTCCTTGGGCTATAGATCACCATTTGTATTTGGGTGTATTCCTAGAAACCCTTCCCGAGTTCTCTTGGATTTGTATAAAGGAGAATAGATCTCAGTTTTTGAGAAATATTGATTAATATATGAGCAGATCTATTTCTCTTTTTAATTTTTTAGTATAAACCCTCATTAGACTGCATTGTCACTTTATGCAGTAATTCTGTGTTGCAGTAGTTTTGGGGTTTCAGTGTTTTTGAGCTATACTAGGTGTGGGAGGCTTGTTTACCTCACCTAATATGATTTTTTTCTAATATCCTCTTGGATTTAGGTGTTATGATGTCAGAAATAATGGATCCAAGGGTTAATTTTTATTTTTATAGCATATATTTCTGAAAATGCGATTTTTTATGCATGCGTTGCTAAGTTTTCCCATTTTGGAATATTACACATATACATTCAATAACTCTATACAAATGATGGAATCCAATCAAATCAAACAAAAATGTGAATAAAAAAGAAGTGTAGGCATTATGAAGAACCCCAATAAAGTATGGAAGGAAAAGAGAAAGGGGGAGCATTTTACTTCAATAACATAATGAATCCATCATAGTATCAGGGGGAGCTGCTCTAGGAAGAAACACAGATATCCATGTAGCAATAGATAAGAAGGAAAATCCCAAGGGGAGAGAATTTCATAAAAATTCCCCATAAAATTAGTTTAAGAATATATCCTTTGAATAAGAACAGCTAAAATTCCAGGAAGGGAAAGGACAATTCCTCTGACAGAGAACTATAGAGGAAGAAGGATAATTGAATCGTTCAATAGCCAACAGGTTGATGGAAGGAGAGAGGGAAACAAGAAGCCATGGTGGTAGAGGTAACATCGGCAATGAACAAGTAAGCTAAGAAGATAACAACACACTAAGTGATGAATGGTTAAAAGAAAGAAAGAAAAATATGTTTCGAGCTATAGAATTGGAAAGATCCATATAGGATGATTGCACTCTGCATCACACTGAAAGTGTTAAAAATGAAACAAAATTAAGAAGGATGAGTAAGAGAAATTTTTATCATCATTATATCATTACATCATTCATCAATAGAAGTTCCCCTTGGAGGAAAGCAGTTAAATGAGTGATAAAACTATGAGTTGTCTTCCCTTTTAGATTCCAAGTAAAGAAATTGAAGATGTCTTCCTGAAGATCATTATGTTAGAACAGTTGAATTGCATATAGAGTATAAATGATTCTGGAGTAGTCCCAGAAAGGAATATGCAATGACATTCTTTTAAAAACATAATGATTGAATAAGAAAAAGGTTAATGATGCCAGAATCAGATTTTGTCTATTGATGATTTTTTCTTAGAACAGTGGAGAGCTCAATAGTAGAAACTATGAAGGTTTTCTTAACTATAGGTGTATGTGTGAGCTGAAGTGAAACTCTGCATGGATTATCAACTGGTATGAATTGGTATTTGGAACAAGAAGCCTTCCTATCAGTAGAATACCAAGTGTTATTAGTGGAGCGGTGGTATGGTACAGGTCCTCAGGATCAGAGTATTATGGCAGAAGTATATCAAGGTAGTATTCCCAACGATTATCAACATTACACTATATTTGGATTAAGCTCTAGCTGCTCTGATTATTAAAATGTATCTTCTAATTGTAAATATTGGAGAATGTCGAGTTGCATTATTAAAGCATGGAAAGGTCAATGAAAATGCCAAAGGATCATTATCTTGTTTGCATTTGAAGCATTATATTGAGCATTGAAGCAGTATCTATTCTTGGATATAATTGCATGCCTTCCTCAAGTTAGTACAGATATATCTTCAAGGCCTTTTTCTTAAGATCATTCATAAAATTGTGTGAAGTATGTTTGTTGAGATTTCAATTAAACAACTTGAAGATTTTTTGTTGAAGATCATTATGATAGAACATTTGAAGTATCTGAAGTATGAAGAGCTAGTTGTGTTAATATTATTATTGAAGCTCAAGAGTATTTTATTGATTCATCTAAAGCCTACTTTAGAAGAAAGGAATTGCTAGAATTTCACCATTGCAGAGAGGTTGATCATTGACATACATACCCCCTTATGTAATAAATAAAACTTCATAGTTGATAAGTGAGACTGACCAATGGAATGAATGTATCTAGCCTCAAGGGTTTGTTTTGAAAATACTTTGTACAGTATTAAATTCATTTGGTCTCCTAGATTGAAAGATATTGTCTAATATTATAATAAGTTGTAAGTTCTTGTTTGATTCATTTTTCACATCATCTTCAAGAAATTTTGGCTTGTATTGATTATATCTTCAGAATTCTAGCACATATCACCACTATCAAGAAGTAGGGGACAAAAATACAGAACATTCTATGGTGACATGTCTTCCAGCATTCTCATGAGTTTGGGATAGCATCATTTTGTTGTGTATATTCATGCAATTTCAATGATTTTTGAAGTGTTCTGCCAACAAGTCTTATACACCAGTCTAGAGCAGCAAGGTATAAAGACAGAATGAAAAAGGCCTATACACAACTCAGAGAGAAGTAATGAAAGGATGGAAACTACACCGAAAAAATGTGTAATGTTGGACATTGGATATACCAACGCTCCCCATGTGTTTCATGACATGGACTAACCTCCTCTCGTGGATCCTTACCTCTAGAGATACAATCATTGACTAATGCCTCCTTGTTTTCATCTAATGGAAATCATGATTCCCAACATGTAAACCTTTTCCATTTATGTCAAAGGGGGTGGGGGGAAACAAGCAAAGGAAGAAAGAAACCTCTTAGAATGAAAGGGGGAGGAATTATTGGAGTGTTGGTGGAAGTGTTGCCTTCAATGCCAAAGGGGGAGACTATTGGAAATATTGTCATTGATGGCAAAGAAGCGCAAAGGAGCAGCACCAGAACTATCATTAAGGAAAAGGAGTAGAGAAGCAACAACAATAAGGCAAAGAAGCAGATTAGGAAATAATGCAGTAAGAAATCATAAAAGAGAGGCAAGGAGTCACATTAGACCATTAGCAAAGTCAAAGGAGTAGAGAGCAACAACTTTAGAATAAAAGGAGCAGAGGCAACAAAGTTAGTTAAGGCAGGAAAGGAATAAAGGAGAAAAGGCATAAAAAAGGCAATGACAGCAAAGGCAGCAAAGAAGCAAAGGCAACAAAGGAAGTTAAGGAAGAAAAGGAGTAAAGGCAGAAAAAAAACAAAGGCAGAGTCATGAACATGCTGGGCAAATTCCTGAATGGTAAGAGGGTAAAGTCGTGAACAGTAAGTGGGGAAAGTCGTGAACGTGGGCAAAGTCGTGAACGAGTCAAGTGTTCTATGAACAACAAGAAAGAAACTAACAGGCACAACCAAAGAAGCAAAGTCGGTAAACCAGAGTAAATATACACTGAGGACTATTGGATTTGGGCATAGATCAACGACAGAGATTAAATCACAAACCTAACGATATTTCACACTTCATCGATTTTATTGTTTATGTTTAAAGACACCGCATGGTAAGATATTTTATTTGAGATGCGAAGTAGATTAGAAAATGAGCAATGAGGATCATTAGATCTGGGTGAGATCAATGGTGTAACTTAAATCACACCCATCGGTATATCGCACAATGGGATTTTTTTGTTTAGTGCTAGAACTTTTCACGATAAGTTATTTAAGTTGCGATGTGAAGTGCAGGCGATGACAAGATGACATGGCAGTGACGTGGCAAGCTGATGTGGCAGATGACGTAACCCCGACCCCACAAATCACAGGTAATTTATAATGACGTGGAAAGGTCATGTGTTGGTGACATGGTAGGGTGACATGGCATGATGACATGGAGATGACGTTGATCTGGCCCACATACCACACATCACATATCATAAAAGGTAAGAGATACTTGTTATTGCTATAAGATAAAACTTGCAAAGTGCAATAAAGAGGAGCGGACACAATCGAGCTTCAAAGCTAAAGTCTAGAGAATTTAAAGTCCAGCGTGGGACCCACTCACATACTGCACATCGCAATCAAAAAATCTTATAGTTATATGTTAAGACTTCGCAAGTTATATGTTTTAAGGTGTGACGTGAGATTTGTGAAATCGCAAAATCACAAGTATTCTGAAATCTGTAAATTGGTAAAGTTGTGAAGTGCAATAAAGAGGCCCGGATGCAATGTAGTTTCAAAGGCAAAATCCAAAGGATTTAAAATCCTTATGTAAACCTTTTTCTTTGTTAAATCATGTCAGACGAGGAAAAGGAGATTATAACGTAAAATATATGGAACGCTGAAGTGAAAAGTGTGATTTGTGAAGCGGGCACGATGCAGTTTAGAGGTGAATATTAATATATTTCAGGTCCAAGGTTCAACGTGTTTACGTTAGTTTTATGAAGAAAACCATGGAAGTGGAGGTCGACTCGGGATATGAAGGGAAGGCTTGAATGCATCAAAAAGGACCCAGAGCTCGTGAAGAACACTATTATGAGGTTGCGGCTTTGAGTTAAACGGAAAGGCTAACGCAAGAGAATGGACTTGGGTAGAGAGACCCGACAGTGCGTGCAGAGAATGTTGAACATTTCAATTAAATATAATAGGTAGAGTCGGGAAAAATAATGGTATATTAGCACTATTTGAAACGTAATAACTAGGTCAAGTCAGGCTAAGACAATAATGCTACAACACAGTTGGAAAGATAATAGCAGGCAGAGAAGACAAATGGACAACATGCAGAGAAGACAAGATGAACAAAAAACCAAGAAGATGAAAGCGCTGAATTGAAATATTATTGTAACTGTAAATGTAAATTCATTTATTATTTTATATTGTTTGTAATGCAAAGGCAAGTCTCCGTAGGCTTAGGAAAAACTCCATGAGTGTTGTAATGATTATTTCTAATGTAATAACCTGAACTGAAGTGTAAGGAATCGAATGGGTGGAAGGCATAGAGTCATGCCTATTCACTTCATATTCCCATAAAGAATGCAAACAGTCATGAAGTTATCTATATAAAACAGGTAATATCCATGTCTAGAAGGTTATGAAAATAGAGAGAGAGAGAGAGAGAGAGAGAGAGAGAGAGAGAGAGTGCAACAAAATTGAAGATTGTTAGAAAGCTGCAGAAGGGAAGAGAGCAGAAGAATATAAGAAAGTTGTAGAAGGTTGGAGAGTGAAAGAATAAGAGAGGACTGATAGAGATGTTGTGCATATTAGGAGCTGATATGAAGCATATATGAAGGCTGAAAAGGCAGCAATTAAGAAGGAGTAAACAGAGCTGATATCCAGGTAAATCAGAATATGATTTTATTGTAGTGTGAGGGAGTTGGTGCTTCCATATCAAGTTGTTGCTTGATATATGTCTAGTTATAGCTGGTTTAGGTAGGAGCCTCCTGTGGGTTGTAACATGCAGAAAACTACATGGGAATTGGTTCTTCCATTTCAAGTTGTAGCTTGATAGATGTCTAGTTGGAGCTGGTTGAGGTAGGAGCCTCCTGTGGGTTGTAGCCTATAGAAAAATGCATGGGATTTGGTGCTTCTGTTTCAAGTTGTAGCTTGATAGATGTCCAGTTGGAGCTGGTTGAGGTAGGAGCCTCTTTTGGGTTGTAGCCTATAGAAAATAGATGGGAGTTGGAGCTTCCTTGCAAGTTGTAGCTTGTAGAATTTGAGGTAGTAGCCTCCTGTAGGTTGGATACTATAGAAAATCAGTGGTGAGAGGGATTTGGAGCTTGCCTTTGCATCACAACAATAATAAGATGTGGTTTTCTCCCGTATGGGTTTCCATTTATATCTTTTCTCTAATTTCTTTATGATTATGTGTTGAGGTGATGTTTTAATCTGCTTAATTACTTACTCTGCACACATTAAGTTTGTTGATTCATTATGTATTAAGATTCTTATGAACTAAAGGTGTAATTGAGTTGAATGAAAAGAGTTTATAATGTCCATGAATGTACTAAACTAATTCACCCCCCCCCCCCCCCTTCTCAGTTTAGCTAAGAGTTAATCATTTTGCATGTCAAACAGAGATCGTATGCCAAAGTTATGACCCCAATAAGTTGATGTACCAATTTACCCCAAAGGTGCCCACAGATTTGGCAATTCATCTCCTAGGGTTAGGTTTTTGGATGTTTATTGTTTTCCATGGTTTCTCAATAATAAATAGTCCTTTGAGCCTCATTTTAACACAGTTCATAAGCATGTAGCCACCACCACGCTTCTCAGAGATAAGCTACCATCACCCGAGCTAGTTTATTTCCATTCTATCTGTAAGCATATTTCAGTTATTTGATATTAATGAAATGACTTTGTATTCTTGCAACATATCTATGTTTATATTTATTTCTGTATTTTATTACGTTATTGCATAATTCTAGATCAATGGTATTAGAGCGGTTTGTTCTTTCTCAATGTATATTTTCATGTCCCCAACAATATCATGGTATAAGCAGTTAGGGCTCGATCTGGTTGAACCTTTGTAAGGTCAGCCTCGCAACCCTGATGGCTTCCCATGGAAAAAGAAAAGAAATACGAGGGAGAAGGAGATATTATCAAAATATTACTCGAGGGGGCCTTCAAGAAACAGAGGAATGTGATGATGGATAACTTTGTCCAAATCCGTCGATGGCTACCCACTGACTACACATGTTCATCCAAAAACCACTCTATAGGCACCACGCCTTTTAAGGTACAATTTAAATTTCAAATCCCCATATTTGGGGGAAAAATATATGTGGACACCATAGATATATGGTTGAATCTATTATAAGGATATTTTTCGATTCATGACATTTCCAATCGAGAAATATTATGTTTTCACTCCTCAAATCCTCCTCCCATGTCAAGGACTGGTGGGAAACCTACTGTGAACAAAAATATGAGAGGGAATCCTTCCTGTTACCAACCACACCCACTTGTAATTATTTTTGAGACACCATAAAGGAACAATATTACCTGGTGGGGAGCTATGAGTAGAAGTACATGCCATGGACTATGCTACAACAACAAAGGGATCAAGATGTGCATGAGCTCACAAATTTGTTCCATACCTTGTGCACAAACTTGGGTATCAAAGATCTGTAGAAGTGTTTGGTGCTTAAGTACCATAGTTGTTTGCACAAGTACATCTAGGAGAAAATGGAATTCCTCGACTTCTCCTCACTTGGGGTAGCATACCAGTATGCTAGCAAGATTGAGAAGAAATTCAAACAAAAGAATCAATACTTTGGATCTAAAAATCAGAAGCAGGGGAAAGGCACCCCCAAATCGCAGAACAAAGGACAAAGCCACGATAGGGCACCCTAGGACAACCTTTTGAAGTCACAAGTGAAGAAAAACACCATGAAGCCAAAGAATAACATGGGGAAGTGGTGTGAGTTCCCTAAGAGCTCCACTCACAAAAAAAGTGATTATCAGGCCAAGCTGTCATTGGTGGCCAAGCTGAAGGCTTCCGAATCAGATGCATGTTTCGATTTTGAGTCAAAACCTCACAAGCCTGAATGGAAAAGAGAATCAGATTATCGATGTGGAGCCTAGTGCCACTGTTTCCACCACCAATATCGAAAAGGAGGAACCCGAAGATATAAAGGAGGGGGAGTGCCTCTTCCATTCCCAGTTGTGGGTGAAGGTTACCCGCTGAAGTTCATTGTTGACAATGGGAACCAAGATAACCTCATTTCATGAGAAGTCATGAAGCAGTTGGGTCTTCTGACCATAGCACACCCGCAATATTACACCATCGGGTAGCTTCACCAAGGACGGGATCTCCACGTCAACAAACAGATTCACCTTCGCTACAACATCAAGCCCTTCACAAATAAGGTATTATGTGTTGTTGCTCCTCTTGAATTTTTTGATGTATTATTAAGCCAACCATACTTATGGAAGTGACATGTTGTGTATGATTCTAGGCCTCGCATTGTTACTGTTACTTTGGGAAATAAGTTGTACATGATACTAGAGGTAGCATCGCCTACCGCCATCTCTTTGATCACTGCAAAACAATGCAGTAAGCTCATTTCCCAAACCGGAAATTTTTTTTCCTTATGATTCACCTTCGGGGAAAGAATAATATTGTGGCAAAAACCTCCATATAGTGCTCCTCCACAAGACAACAACATATGGACAAGGTCGTGGAGGAGTACGAGGACATATTCACCTCACCCACAAGGGTGCCTATGCACTGTCAGGTCAAGCACCCCATCGATCTGACCCCAGGCACATCGCTACCAATGGACCGATCTATCGGTGCTTTCTTCTAGAGAATGATGAAATCAAGAGGTAGATTCAGGAGCTGTTGTAGAAATGTCACATCCATCCGAGTTCATCGCCCTCTGGGAGCCCGATCGTGTTGGTGCAGATAAGGATGGGACTTGGAGACTCTGTATTGACTATCGAGCACTGAACAAGATCACTGTCCAGAATAGGTATCTGATCCCATGGATTGATGAACTTTTGGACCAACTCAAGGAGGGGAAATATTTCAGCAATATTGACTTGAAGTCAGGGTATCGCCAAGTACCAATCGAACCCTCTAATGTGTGGAAGGTCGCCTTCAAATCCAAGGAGGGCCTTTTTGAATGGTTGGTCAAGCCTTTTGGGTTGATGAATGCCCCCGCAACCTTCATGAGGTTGATCAATAATGTCTTTTGACCATTCACCAACTCATTTGTGGTGGTGTATTTGGATGACATCCTTATCATCATCCGGATTTGGGAAGAACACCTCCACCACATTTGACAGGTCCTCCAAACACTACAGTAATGCAAGTTGTGTGCCAATTTGGAGAAATGCACTTTTTCAATGACCCAGGTTCAATATCTGGGATACATCATTGATAAGACCCAGCCAAGATCCAAGTCATTCAGGATTGGCCAAACCAAACCAATATAACAGAGCTTTTCAACTTTATGGGTCTTGTAAATTTATACAACAGGTTTGTGTTAGGGTTCTCTCATATCACTTAGCCTTTGAGTCAAGTTACCAAGCGAGGAGAGAAAGAAAATTTATTTTGGTTTGAATATCAACATAATTCATCTGGATATTTGAAGCATCGCCTCTTCTTTGCACAAGTTCTCACATTACCTAACTTGAAGTAACCATTTGAGATTGAGACATATGCTTCTAACTATGCCATTAGTGCAGTTCTTACTCAACATGGGCATCCAGTGGAATATCATAGTGAAACTCTTTTAGACATAGTTCGAAAGTATCCCACCTATGACAAAGACATGTCTTATATTATGCAGGTATGTCAAAAATAGAAGAATTAAATTCTAGGGAAGGAAACGGTCATCCACACAGACAACAAACCCCTGCAATTAATATAGACACAAGGGAAGTTATTGAACGATCGCCATCATAAATGTTCCACTTACCTGCAACAGTTCGACTTAAACATTAAGTACAAGAAGGGTAGCACCAATAATGTTGCAGACTTCCTCAGTCGACCACCGGTCATGGAGCTGACCATTGTGCTCGACTCTTGTGGGAACAGGACTTCAGAGTGGCTGCATTTGTACAAGAGTGATCCATAATTCACCAACACATACTAGACACTTATGGAAGGAAAGAAAATTTCAAAATTTCAACTCAAATATCATTGTTATGTCACCTAGGACACCTCTGTGTTCCTTTGAGAGAGTGTTCCAAGATGATTTTGAAGGCGCACTACAGTCGAGTTGTTGGACACTTCGAAGTAGAGAAAAAAATGGCAGTGCTACAGAAGTATTTTTATTGGTCGAACCTTCAACAAGATGTCTGGAAGTACATTATTTCTTGCATTGCTTGTGTCATTTCCAAACCGACCATCAAGAATCAAGGCCTATATACTCATCTGCCTTCTCCTAGTCAACCTTCGTAATCCATCTTCATGGATAACATGTTGAGCCTCCCTTTGACTAAGCATGGAAATGATTGTGTTTTTGCAGTCGTCTACAGATTCTCTAAGATGGCCATTCTGGCAGCCTACAAGAAGAGTATCAAAATTTAAGCCATTGCTAATCTCTTCTTTGAACGAGTTTGGTTACACTTTGGGATCTCGTAGTCCATTATCTCAGGTCGGGACAACATGTTCCTTAGTAAATTTTGGTCAAATCTCCGGTCGATGATGGATACCAAGCTCACTAAGTCCACAGCTTTCCACCCATAAACTGATGGCCAAAAAAAGGTCGTCAATAGGATGGTCATCCACATTATTCGCACATACAACTCGAAGTATCCTCTCACATGGGATGAAATCATCCCTTATGTCCAACACAACTACAAAAAATCTCTCCATAGCTCAACTGTCCATAACCCCTCTCAGGTGGGGTTGGGATTCCAACCACAATGTCCCATTGATGTGGCCATACCATTTTCAAATACTTAGGAAAATTTGGCCCATGTCCAGTCTGAAACCGACATTTCTAACAGATTCATTGAGAAAATCCAACACATCCTCCAAAAGTTCCATGACATATTGGACAAAGCCAATTCAAAGTACAAGCAGCGACATGATCAACATCGGGTGCCACACAAGTTCTAGGTGGGAGACAAATTTTGGCTACATGTGTAGAAGGAGTGCCTTGTTAGGCCCCACCTTAAGCTTGGTCACTCTGGTATGGTCCATACACCATAAAAAAGGTTGTAGGGGACAATGATTTTGAGCTCAACATTCCACCATACCTGGGCCTGCACCCAATGTTCAATATGGACCACCTTCGACCATATTTTCCACCATTTCTGGACACATCTGACATTGCAGAACAACTCACACCAGTGGAGTTAAACCCACACTGTATGAAACATGCCACCACTAATCAGATCATGGACACACAAATCAAGAAAACTCTCTAGTAGAAGATCCAACAGTATCGGGTTGTCAAAGATGGAGAATTCCTGCACCAAGGCAAGTGGCTCACTAGGGACCAAGTTCAACAAAATTTTCTTCATCTCATGGAGGCACTCAATGCAATGGGGACTATTGCTTCCTAAGGGGGGAGGAATGATCCAAGTGGATAATGGTGACCACTCGCCTATTCCACTTAGACCCCCATCATTGTTTCTTTCAATTTTTCAGTTTCCTTAATTGTGGCACAATATACTATTTTTGGCGGTTTTTCGAGTCTTGAACTTCTGGAGCTATTTTTAGGCCCTTACCGAGATCACTAGGCCCTTACCAAGACACCAACCTCAATATTTATTGTGTATCACACCAAAACTGTTCAAGGGATTCCTAGGCCTTAGGGAATGAACCTGAGATCACCTTCGCCCTAGATTTCGAAACCATCCAAAAATTCCAAAGCTCAAAATCGAGAACAATCCCATCACACCATGGCTATCTAAAAAAAGGAAAGGAAATATTGAAAACCACTATAAAAAACTGAAAAAACCATTCAACCGACCGCAAAAGAACCAAATACCAACATGCGTATACCATGCATGTCCAAACCAACTAGGAAATCATAAATGCAATTTGTTACCTGCAAGTATTCATGTTGAAGTTGCTTGATCTTGTGCTTCCTTTCTTGATATTTTCTTTCCTTTCCTTTACTTTTCCTCCCTTTGCTTTCTTTTCCCTTTCCCGATCCAAATCTGATATGCTCCAATAAAACTCTAAATGTCCAAGAGTGTGAGAGAGAGAGAATACAGAGAGAGCTCCCAAACTAAACTGACAAAAAAAAACTACCAATTGATCCTCAAAATCCTTTTCATCAATGAGGCCTCTATTTTCTTCATTTTACATTATTTTCCTTCAATTTCCTCCTCACATGCATCTCGTGATCATTCACCTTCCTTTTCTCCTAATTTCCTTTATTTTCATAAA
This sequence comes from Pinus albicaulis, assembly GCA_034641835.2. Classification (NCBI taxonomy): domain Eukaryota; kingdom Viridiplantae; phylum Streptophyta; class Pinopsida; order Pinales; family Pinaceae; genus Pinus; species Pinus albicaulis. The sequence goes on from CM076573.1 coordinate 635,728,872, forward strand.
TAAATGTGCCAAATATACTTTTTCCTTTTTAATGCATTAGCCATTTCCGTTTCCAATTTCCCCTTATCCAAAAACACATCCAGTGATGCCCACTAGGATATATTTTTCCAACATTCAACTTGGAATAAGTGTCTCTTAACCATGATCTTATTTTTGCATTTATTAACTTTTATTACATGAAGTTTTAACCCGTGTTTGTTACAGAGAGGATCAATAATTTTAGAGAGTTCTTTCCATCAATGAGGAATATATTAATAGTAATAAAACCTGAAATTTTCAGTAACCATAAAATTTTAGGAATATGAACATGAATGCAGATTCTCTCATAATGTTTTTTTCATGAATACCCTGGTTCAGTGGAAGCAACAAATCCAAGTGTTGGAAGAAAAATGTTCCATGAAGAGAAACATGATTTGTAATCTTAGAAAACACCCAGGGTCAACTACCTTTAATTACAAAAATTTAGTTAACTCAACTCCTAAAAACCCCAAGTAAGAAGACATTGTATATCAAATGATGCCAGACATAGATTTAGGTAGTCAATATTCCCACTCTATTAATATTAGACAAGGTGAAACCATCAACAAACATAATTTTTCATTAATTTTTGTGTTTTGTATATATATATATATATATATATATATATATATATATATTTAACATACTTTGTATACCCATTTTGTTAATATTTTTCGATGAACTTATAGATGAAATGACCTTTATCCCCGCAATTTTGTGATACAAATTAATTCAAAATTGTGATTTTTCATTGTTTAAAATGAATTTTTAAATGCATAAATAGATTTAGTGCCCTTAAAGACCCTTGGGGCACTCAAATTCTATATATTAAACAAATTAAACTCAAGTTTTTAAAAATATTTGCAAATTTTTTATTAAAATTAAAATTAAAAAATGCTCTAAAAAGACAATTTAATCTATTAGGTAAATTGCACATTTGTTTATATATATTTAGCTACACCATTTAAAGTCTAATGACCAGTAAAATTAATATACCATATTATATTCAAAACATTTATTAAATTACTGATACCCAATATCTTAGTTTACATAGATACACAAAGTTGAGACATATTGAAATACGGTGGAGGATCTTGAACAAACCATCAAAGATTTTATTATTACTGATATGTTAGTGAAATATAATTTATCATATATTTATTATACCTCCAGAGTTGTTTTGTAATACGTAGTATATCAGGATCATTATAATAAAAAATCACCCAATTCACTTATTTTATTGTAAATTAATGTACAAGTAAATACAAAAAAATAATGACCAAATGCACAACACCTATAATATTGAATGAAAGAGATTCACCAACATATAATTTTGGAGGGGCATATGAATGACTTGGTGATGGTAGAGTGGTGCCCACTAAATGAATTAGAGACTTGTATACAATAGGAGGACATGCTTTGGTGCCAAAAATCCATAGTCAAATGGTTGCAGGAGGGGGAAAGGAACTCTAGTTTTTTCCATAAGTCAATGATTCAATAATGACATATAAATCACATATTTTCCTTGAATGGAAGCTACGGAAGATGAAAATTAATATGCTAGGAATTTTAGGATGAACTTATTATTTACCACAAGAATGTATCGAGAGAATCCTCCTTGGATCAAAAACTTGCTATCAATAGTACCCAGTTTCTTTCCAGGAGGTGGAGGATGTTATTTTAGATATGCCTTGCAATAAATCACCTAGCCCCGATGGGTTCACTACATATTTCTTTAAGGATGCTTGGAGCTTCTTGTGTCATAAAATCATTGAGGTGGTGGAGGAGTCTTGATAAACGTAGACTATGTGGGAGGGTTTGAATGCCACTTTTTTTACCCTCTTCTTGAAGGCTAGAAAATCAAAGGATCCAAATGGCTTTCACCCTATTTCCTTATGTGATGTAATATACAAAGCTATCTATGCAGTTATGTCAACTTCTTGAAACCTTTTTTGAAGGTACTTATCTCACCAGCATAGATTGGGTTTAGGACAAGATTATTGTGGTACATGATATTATCCACTCGTTGAAAAATCAGAAAACTCCAAGTGTGTTCATTAAATTGGATTTTTCTAAGTAATATTATCGAGTGACTAGGGATTATTTACTAAAAATCCTAGATGAATTTGGATTTTCATGCCAGCAGATCTCGTGGATTATATTGCTTATATCGTCACCATTTTTGTATCTATTTATTAACTAGTTACCTTTGGATACCTTTAATTCCTCTCGCACCCTTAGATTGGGAGATTCATTTTCTCCTTTTCTCTTCATTCTAACAATGGAAAGTCTTGCACAATTTTTTAAACAATATTTCTTTGCAGGGATGCTTCAAGGGTTGCGACATTTTGGTCAAGATCTCTCAGTGTCACATCAATATTTTGTTGATGATGTTTTCCTTTTTGGACAACCAATTCTTAAAGAGAAAAAAGAGATTTTCTCCTTGCTTTCAATTTTCATGGAGGCTTCAAGTATGTTAGTTAATAATTAAAAGTCTAGTATTTTATATTTTAATTGCAAGGAGTTGGTGCAGTGTCACTTAGCTAGGGTATTAGATTTTCATCAAGCTACTCTCCTCTCCAAGTATCTCGGTGTTCCATTATCTTTAAATCCTAATTGAGTTTCTTGCTGGACTAACACTCTCATGAAGTTGTACAACAAGGTTAGAAATTTTTCATTTAGAGCGTTGAATTTTGTTGGATGATTAATCCTTATGAAGACAGTTCTTCAATCTATCATGTTATATCGAATGTCTATCATGCCAAATCTTCAATCGGTTTGGAAGAATTTAATTTCCATCTGGAGATATTTTCTTTGGTGTTGGGCTAAAGAGGAGAAGTGGTGGTCTTTGGTGGCCTGTAGCACTTTGATTTTACCTAAGAATATGGGTGGATTGGGATTACACAACTCAAAAATTCTTAGTGTAGCCCTAGGAGCCAAGATTTGGTGGCAGTGGCTAAAAGGTGTGTTGTGGATTTGTAAATAGATTTGGAAGTGGAAGTATGTTTTATTAAAATCCCAAGAAAAATGGTTATGGTATGAGTGGTGCATAGAATTTTCAAGCATTTAGTGGTAGGTGCAAGACAATATTGTATTTTTTTGGGAACATTCCTTTTTGAAGGTTCAATTAGGTGACTCAACTTCATTTTGGACATAGGCATGGTAGCAATTACCTAAACTTAATTTCAATAATGAATTTTGAATGTTGCAAGTGTTCACCACTGGTCTGGGTGTAGTTCAGGTTTAGGATTACTGGAAGGAGGGGCTTGAAAATGACATTTGCGAAAATGAAAAATTAAAGAAGACTAGCCTCATATTTCTCAAGATTTTTCATGGGAGGAATACCAGAAGGAATTACAAGGGAGGCCAATTAAATTATCCTAGGACATGGTTATTTATGCTAAGGTCATATGCTGAGGGGTTCATTCACTCTCAAAGAAGATTATTCCATTTTAGAAAATCATTCCCAGTTGGAAAATCAAAGCATTTTTGGTAGGATATGGCCAGAGTTTCATTGGCCCAAAATCTCTACCTTTCTCTGGTTGGTTATGTAGTGCAGGATTCTTACTTGAGATTGGATGAGGAAAAGATATGTTGGAAATTGGATAAATCAACACTTCTTGTGTGCTTCGTGACATGGACTAACCACCTCTCTTGGATCTGTATCTCCGGTTATGTGATCCTTGACTAACACCTACGGGTTTTGGTCTAATGACAATCATGATTCCCAAAAAGTGGTATCAGAGTGTAGGTCGCGAGTTCCATACACACCCGAATCACATTGGGGGGGATATTGTTGGAAATTGGATAAGACAATGTTCCCTATGTGTTTCGCGACATGGATTAACCACCTCTTGTGAATCCTTATCTCTAGAAATGTGATCATTGACTAACACCTATGTAATTTGGTCTAACAACAATCGTGATTCCAAACAAAAGGTGTGGAAGGTTCTTCCTACTATCCCCTTTGTGTAAATTTATAAGTCAATGAAGCATTTCCTTAATTATTTTTCCTTCACTGAAAGTGCATGGGACAGGGCTACCTTTATCTTTGGTCTCGTTAAGAGGCAGTGATATGATTTGGTGGGCACATTAGGTCATTGAAATTGGAAAAATTTCAAAAACCCAGTTGTTTATCGAGCTTGGTGTCTTGTGCCATGATTTATTCTTTGGAATGTGTGTAAGGAAAGGAGTGTCCATGTTTTCAAGGATCATAAGAAAAGAGTTTCGATGATCAATTAATTGGTAGTAAAAAATGTTCGTGAAACCTACTTGGCTGAAACTTAGAGTATGAAATATTGGTAGGTGGATGATCAAGAGGCTATTATTATGACCAGATGAAATTTACATTCAAATATGACCTATAATCTAAAGAAAAGGATCATATGTTAGCACCTATATCTAATGCTTATTTTTCTCCTCCTCCTTGGGGTTCTACAAAATTAAATTTTGATGACACCTCTAAGGGAAATCCATGTATTGTTGGGTTGAATGGTGTCATGGGAGCTTCACTTAATGAACCTATGACAGATCACGTGTGTTCATGGCATACTAAACAATACCCATAATTTGACTACATATTAGAAAATACCTCAAAAAATCACATTATTTAACCTCGTACCAATATGAACCCAATACACCTTCCCAAATTTAAAAAACCCCTAATTTCACTAGATATTGTAGGTATCCATTTTTTCATTAATTTTTTATACCCATTTATACTTTTTTCATTATCTTTGAGCTCTAATTTTTATCCCTGCCAATATAAGAACCCTTTACCCCGTATTATATGCTCAAAATATTATGTCATTTTTCCTCAATATATATCCCCCAATATGAACACATGTGGTATGGTATTTCTCCCCCATTAAAACCCTCATGGGTGGTGTGTTCTTGGATTGGCATCAATATGTAGTGTTTTTATTGTATTAGAGTTGTGGGCATAAAAGTAATAATGTGGTTAAGTTTCTCACTTTGGAAAAGGATCTTCTGATAGGAATTCATGGACGTTTTTTCCTCCTACAAGTGGATGGTTACTCCCAAGTGGTTATGTAATGTATGCCACGCCTCCTTACTAGAAAACCTCTAATTAAATTGGTAAAGAGTTGGAATTTGGAGGGTGTCATAGGGAGAATCAGTGTATTTTTTTCAAAATTTGAGTATGTATTGGCCCCTCATATCAAGCGTGAAGGAAATAAGGTGGTTGACTTCCTTAGTAAAATGGGTTGTAGGTCTATAAAATTGGAATTAGACAAGGTATGGCCTCCTCTTTTAAATTAATATCTTACATAGTTCCAGGATCTATTGAGTAATGATAATCACTCCCTCGATGGGGCTTTTATTAGCAACGATCAATGGATTACGCAACCTCCTCAGTAGGAGAGTCTCTCTACAAATGTTCTGAGGATTTTATGGAGAGGGAAAAGTTTGAGCGAAGGCGTTGAAATGCGTACAATGGTTTTAATGGTTATAAATGTCGACATATCACTTCAGGTTCATGGAATTATGTCATCTATGAGAAGGGTGGTGAGGATGTATCCTCACCCTCCCTTATAGTGGATCTCTTAGAGCTGGTGTTTTCGAAATCCCTATTGCTTGGGGGTATGAAAGGTGGTATTAAGAAGTCGAAATCTTATTTGGGAAGTCGTAGCGAAGTATCTTACAAACTATTACAATTCCCTTTGTATATTTTTATTTTGGTTTTTTTGCAGTGCCCTGTTATATTTCAAAAACACATTGTGTGCATTTCTATAGAATTGTACTCATTTTATTGTAGTTATGTTCATTACAACTATAGTAGGTTCCTTGTCCACTTATGTCTATGTCTAGTTAATTGTGCATTTTATTTCAAAAGGGTGTTGACTTGGTTGTCCAAGGGTTGGCTTTGTGGGGTATTTTTATCACTCCCTCTGGTTCCTAAGGCTGAGAAAGGAGACTGAAGGACTTAACCTCAAACAAATATTTAGATTTGGTAGCTATCCCTACCAAACTAGATAGGGATCTCTCAATATCAATTTCACAGTCAATAAATTGGCTGGAAAGGAAAATATCTTAGGCTAGATATAATCTTAGTAATTTTTATTAGGGTTTTGTTTTGAATTTGCTAGATATGAAGTGCCAGTATAAGAACTAGGTCAAGGTTTCAAGGTCAAGTTTCAAATGACCAGGTTCAGAGATGAAAATGAGGCCAAGTAGGTATGCTTAGAAATATATTTATATTCATTGTGGTATAGGGTTTGATAAAGGAAGAATCAGAATGAGAATATGACTATGAGTTCATTCATCAGAAGAAATAGAATAGATACATGAAAATCTCATTAAAACAGAGCCCGAAAATTATGAATTCTTCTTTAAAACTCATGAGATCATCATATGAAAGCATACATGTGATTAAAAGGAAACATAAACATTCAATTTGATGTTAAAACTGAGAAGAAAAATTCCAATAAGCATACCACTGGAGTCCCAAAATTATAGCTGCAACATGTCTTTAATATCACTGTAAAAATATGTACATAATCTCCACACTGTAATTATCAACTATCCAACCTATGCAATGACTTAAGTTGGAGTACATATATAAAATAGAGAAGATTCTACCCCTATGGGTCAAAACCTGATCTAAAACACTTCATTAATGCAACTAATGAGTCATTACCAAATTTTTAGGGAAGTTAGAAACAATCTCCCCTATTTTAGCTAAGTAGGAGTCTTTGTCTCTTTCATTAAATACAATATCCTTTAACAAGGAGGAACATCAGTTGACTTATTAACTATGAAAAAACTCATGAGACAGCTGTAACATTGATCCTTTTGACCTTTTGACTAACACCTGTCCAAAAAAACCTTTAACACAGAAGGGCAACATGCAAACACAGAAGTGTAGCATGCTCAAGCAGAAGCGCAGCGTGCCCTTGGAGGGGCTTTTTAGGTGGATTTTTTCCATCTTCAATCTGAAATGATGGTTGGAGAAGATAGATTTGGATGTCTATTAGCCTCATAAAGTGTTAAACCTGAAAAAATCTCTTTTTTAAGCCTCCAAAAATCACTTTTCCTAAGAATTCTCTAGAATCATAGCGTGGGGTTTGAAACAGTGGCAGAAACATGTTTTTGAGCATGTTTTCTAACTTTTCCTTCCATCCTGTGCACTGGAAAGGCCAACCAAGTACATATCTGACATGTATTCACCAAAATATATCCAACCATGTAATAAATTCATCATTTGGAGGTCCTGGGAAGAAGCTTAGTGTGGCCACGTTGCGCTTCTCTACATCCAAAATCGCCAAAATATCCAAAAATACAAAAAAATACAAAAACTGCTCAAAATTTGTTGAAATTTAATTCTTAGCATCCTTGAATAATGACCTAAACAGCTAGAGATTCCTCAGCTAGAAAATCCAATTTATCCCTCTTCTTTAGCTTGATTAGTGTTTTCTTAAGCTTTTTCTTCATATTTTTTACCCTAATTTGAGAAACCTTGTTTCTTTTGCAGTAGTGCCTTTCCATGTGCCTCTGGAGGTTGGTGTCCCCGTTGCCCTTCTTCAAGAGCATCTCCAGGTATTCATTAACCCTGCCAAGCCAAAATTATTTTTCTTGTTCAATCTCAGTTGCAATCATGCCATCAAAATCATGTTGACCTAAGGGAGAAGATGGCTTACTTTCCTACTCTTTCTGCCTTGATAATCCTCTTTTCATTTTCCCCCTTGGCTTCATCTGCACATATTTTTCCTTGAGTTTATCAACATCAATCACTACCCTACATTTATCATCATCTACCACCAAATCTATCTTAGGTTTTCTCGAGAAAAGTTAGTTTACCTTAAGATGCATGTTATCCTGCTGTAGAAATGCTAATATGAAATTTGCCTTTAAAAGGCTGTCCTTGAGTTCTCTTATTTGTGCTTCTTTCTCCTTTATTATCTTCTAAGGTGACTTGTATGCCTCATGCTCTGCCATGTCATCCTCAAAATGTGCCTGCTCGTCATCATGCAAGGGTGCATCATGTTGGTGTTCTGAAAGAGAAAACACTTGTCGTTTCCCTTTGATGTAGGTTTTGGTCACCTCTGCCCTAGGTATCATTTCCATTGATGCCTTAGGTGACTGTGCAACTGGTTTTTTTGAAAATCCAACCTCTTATGTCTTTGGTGATGCCAATGGTGTCTTATTACTATTAGGTTGACTAGTAGCAGGCAAAATAGAAGTTGATTGGATGAATGTCTCCCAAGGTAGGTTGATTTATGAAAGATGATGGAGGAAAATGACTTTGACCAAGCCTTGGTGAAATATTTTGGATTGATGATCCTTCCCTTTTCTCTGTACCTTCTCTGTCATCTTGACAAGACTTATATACAAATAATGAGGTAGGCTTAGAGGTTTGATTGTTGTGCAATGCATGAGGATCCTTATAGGATACTGATAAAGTCTTGAGAACCTCCCTTCACAGGTTAAGTGCCTCATGATCATTTTCATTAATGGAGTATACCTATCAAGAAATTTTCTAAAGGGAAAAATGTGTTTTGGAGCATCTTTGTTGTGCGACTTTAGGAAAACTTTGTAATTCTCAATTTACAAATCGATCCCTTTAAACCATATTTATCCATGATTTGGGATAACTGTAGTTTTTGCAATGAAATCTACTGAAATGGTGAATTCTACCCCTGTGATCTTGGCCTTATCCTTCTTAAAAGTGGTGGCAAAGAGGCTTGTCAATTTGGCATGGAAACCTTCTTCTTGGATCTTTTAAAAAAAAATTAGGCATCGCATATCCTCAAAGGATACCCTGATGAAAAGTGAGGTCATGATTTCTTTGACATGTGTTGGCTCATACCTGGATACTTTCCCACCCTTATTTTACTTTTTCCTCTCATTTTCACTGTTTCCAGTTTCCATGGTTAAAACCTTAGCTAAGTGGGAAGGAAATGGAAAGGATATGATTGTAAAAACAGGGGATAAGGGACTGTGGTGTTGAAGGAAAGGAATGAAGGGGTTAGGGAGTGTGTAAATTTATGGGAAAAATTTAAGGGATAGGGATAGATTTTAGGGAGTGTAAGGAAGTGAAAACTCGTGAAAATAATGAGGGGAATGTGTAAAAATGTGGAAAACACAGTCCTAGCCTAGGAAACTGTCAATGGAGTAGCCTAGGCTAGGGTTTATAGGGAAATGAAGGAAATGAAGGGGAATGAGTGAGGGACGTGTATTAGGGAAGTATAAAAGGTGTAGGTGAGTGTAGGGGAGCAAGAAACTTAGGGTTTTACCACTAATTTGAAACAAAGTCTCGTGGAAATGAAAATGTAGTGAAAACCATAGAAGAGGGAAATTCATTGAAATTTTCGAGAAGATGGATGCAAGAGAAGAGTGCCAAATAATACTTACTTGTCCAAGAGGTATTGGAAGCCCTTACTCTCTGAGATGAAACCTTGTGGATGGTTTCTTTGCCTCCAATTCGAAAATGCAGCAATGGATACTGGAAGCGTAGTGTAGGAGGAAAATCATAGCGTGGATACCATAAATGCAATGTTCGACATAATGGAGCAAATATTTGATGGATTTCAATCTCTGGATGGTTGTGGAGAGTTTTAGAATATAAGAGAGGAGGTCTTGAAAACTTGGAAGGATGAAATGGACTCATGAAAAGGTTCATTTAAATTAATAGTTCAAAAACTTTGATTTTGGCTTAATGACATCATATGTACTTCAAAAAATATTTTTTGGATGATTTGACATGTAGCATAACTTCTTTGCAAAGGAAATGTTTCCCTTTACTTTATTTTCTTATTTCATAACTCCCATGATGGTGACTCAAATGATGAAAATGAATCTCATTGTCTTTTTGTTTATGATTGCCATTATGATGACAAGTCAAATGTAATCCTAGACCATGACCTAGATGATGGTATATTAACTAATTCATGACCCTAGACACTTAAATGAAGACTTGTCCAAAATGAGTGATGATTACCATAAGTGAATGGAGGGTGAAACACTGACCTAGACAACAACCGATGATCAAATTTTATTTGAAAATTCATTTGAAACTATGAAAATTTGACCAAGGACTCTACCAAATAAGCATGAAAGAGGGTATTCGATCACTGAAACCTCTATAAACTAACACGTTTGAAGGGAAAAGTGACGTTAAAGGGAGGTTTCTATCAAACGGAGTGGGGAAAGTGAATTTAGTAAGCACATATGGTTGATACAGCATCATATCCGCATTAAATGAGCCAAATTGGAAGAAAATCATGGGGTCCAAAATTTAAATTTGTTATAAAAGAAAGGTCTCGCTCTACATTTTGACACTTTGCCTCTTGAGAATTTGAATTGAGAATTTTTTCCTAAGTAAGAACAGAGAAATTTTTTGTATGTCTGGGAAGAGCCAAGGATAAATTTCCCGAGATTTTTTAAGAAATGGATTATCAAGAATGATGACAACTACACCACCAATTTTCGCAGATATGAGTTTGTCGTGCAAGAAACCAACTACAGAAGAAGCACAACCACCGAAAAAACAAGTTAAGAGACTAGTTGCATCCCCTAGTGTTAGACAATCTCTAAGAAAGAAGGTAGCCAAGGAGCAGCGGACAAAGAAATGATAAGATAGGAAGCGTAAGCAACTAATGGAAATTCAAGATAGTGAGGAATAAAATGAGGTCCCGGAAGTAGAGATACTAGGAGACATGGAATCAGATGATGTAGAAGCTATCTCTAGGCTACCCCCTTATAAACCACCAAGAAATTTAGGTGCTAATAAATTTAAAGAAAACCATGTACCTTTTGAAGGAGGACCATTGGCAAAAGTGCCGCAATTGAAGATGGAGGACTGGGATTTTAATGATAGGAGCAAGTATCCACAATTTTCACCTAACATATACCTAAATTATATTTATTACCCAGAGACTAAATTCACCATATTGGAGCCACACTAGTGGGCTACAGGATTACAGCAAGAAATATTGTTAAATATGTCGAACATTCTGCACTTTAGCTGAAGTAATATCAACACCATTTGTGTTCGCCAGCTACTTAATTTGGTGCATGATGGATACCTCTGGCCGGGAGAGAGGATCACAATAGATGAGATGTTGATAAGGAGAATAGTCGTGTTTCCATCCTAGGGAAAAAACCCCATTTAGGAGTTCTTGGGTAAGAGTTTGGACAAGGTAGTTGCTGATGAAATGAAGACACAATATGGGATGGACAAGAAGTAAAAGGGATATGACATCAATTCTATCAATGACCAAGTTGTGTGCTTCATCGCACACTTAATTGCAGGGAAAATTATTTGCAAATGCAGATCAAATGAAGTACCAACAATCATGTTCTCTTTGGTCAGGTAGTGCAGTAAGGGGGTCTTGTTTAAATGGGTTGGTTACTTATGCAAAGATTCTTTAGATTATTGTCGCAAAGCGCAGGAAAAAGGGAAGACATTCCATTAGGCATGGTTATTTTTTATCATTGCAATGATGGCTTGAAAGGAACCATAAGAGTCATAGTTCCCTAATGTGGAACTAGATGTATGTGAAGCTGTGAGGTACACCTCGCTCTAGTTTTCTAAGGAACCAAAGCGCGCCATGGAGAAAAAAAATGGGTGTTAATGGAGATGGATCTTTCCATAGTGGTGAGTCAACGTCCCAGGATATCACCTAATTTTTTTTCGGACTATCGAGGAGTTGAAGACTTCAAAGATGATTTTCACAGAGTATACATCAAGGCGCGACAGGAACTATATGAAGTATGGTGCCCTTTACCATACTTAGTTACCAAACGTGACATTGTGCAAGTCACAAGGAACTGGCCAATAGACTCACTGGCTCCACCCACTATAGGCACTAAGACAAAACATACAAGAACCAATGGAAAGGATACACAAGTTGGAAAAGACACAAAGAAAGAAATAGAGAAGGATGGAGAGGCCTTTGAAGGAGTCAAGCAAGAGAAAGGTGGCGAGGACCTTCCAATAAAAAAATAACCAGAGGATTCCCCATTTATTGTGAAGAGAAGGGTACCTACATCATCTATGCCAACTACGTGGAAAAAGCACAAGGAGATAGATCCATGTGCGCAAAGCCAATCACCCTCACTAAAGGTGACATCGATGAAATTGGTGATAAGGTGTTGCATATCACAAAATATACATGGAACATGATTGAATATCAATACAAATCAGTATTGATAGAGGTGCAACAAGGCATGCAGGAGCTTAAGGTGTTGGCACAAATAAAACCACAGGAACAACCAACCATTCAATCGGCATGTGACAAGCTAGCAGGCGAAGCCAGAGCACTGATTGGAAACAAATTTTTGTGTTTAGATTTTGTAGGTACTTGGAGCAGCACTTCAGTTTGAAGCAACTGAAGACAGGGAACACACTAAAGTATGGGAAATCATCTGCATTAACCTCGCTGTGCTCCCCACCCCAACACTACATGAATTTCATCAAGAGATCATCGAAGAATTGAAAGGGACGGAACAATGCAGGTTGTAGGACAACAAAGAAGTGAAACGAGACAAAAAAAATATAATGAAGGAACTGGATTGAGTAATCAAGGAGAGGGATGAGGAGCGACAACAACACAAGCAGGTTGAGGATGCCATAAACATTACTTGCAGTGATATTATGAACGTGAAGGTCCGCGCAGAGGTTGTGAAGCTCACCCTTATGATCAAGGAGTCAAATAAAAACATGGAGAAGCTCAAGTTTGAATACCAGATGCAAATCACTAATATGAAAATGAGGTTGCATCCAACCACACCGCTAGAGGAATGTGAGCAGAGGGAAGTGGATCTTAAAACCAAATTGGAAGGTATCTCCACAATAGTAAAGGACTGTGGAAAGCTGTTAAAAGATACAACGGAGATTTGGACCTTGTTGTAGGAGGATCCAAACATTTAGATAATTGAATACAAGGTACAAGAAAAATAGAGGCAGTTTGATGAGATTCAGGCAACTACGAGGACTTTAGCACTTGCGCGCATCACTAAAGGGAAAAATATGTAGAGCTAGATCGAGGAATTACAAAGGAAAGAGCAGTTGATCACTGCAAGGACTCAGCTATGGCAGGAAGAAGTCATCAAAATTTCACAAACAATGGATGGAAATCTTAAAGAGATGTGGCAGAGGCAGAAAGACATGCTTCAGAAGATAGTCAGGTCGATGACTAAGAAGTTATTAGAGGAAGTGTGCCTAGAAGAGAAGCGGTTTGTAGAGATGATTAAACCATTGAATACAACCTACACCAGCATTGCAGATAAGATTCGAGGTGCACCATCTGAGTGATTCAGGATGAGTCACATGTGAGTGTTGGGGGCATGTTGGGCATGGCCCAACTTTGTCTATTTTTGGGAAAAATACTCTACAACTCAAGGAGTAGAGTGTGTGGAACCTCGGAGTTAGTTCTATCACATGTATTTTAGGGGCTTCAGGGTGGGTCGAAGCCCCTCATTTTGTAATGGGTAAAGGATTTTAGTGTATTATTTTATCCGCACATGGTATGTGGACCATGGTTTTGTATGTATGTAAAAGTTATATAAAGCAATGTAAAGTCTTTGTCAAAGTAATAATGAGTTGTTGATGAGAACAAACTGTTGAATATTTATTTCTAAGTCTGTTTTGGGCCTAAGGTAAGGCTCCACAGCTGTGTGAACAAAGGCCTTGAATATTCTGCAGCTTTGTGCACAAACCACGTGCATTTCTGTGCACAGATCATAGAAGTTGTATGTATCGAAGAGCTTTATCATAATAAAAGAAGAAGAGTTTTGGAAGAATCACTATGTTTATCTATGTATGTGCTTATTATCTTCATAATGAATTTATTATATGCTTTATATTGTGTATTAATGATAAAGGCGCTGTGTGGATAAGTATTAGTTGATGAATAAGGTATAAAATTTTAAAGTAGATAGATACATCAACGCAGTTCTGAATAAGCTTAAGTAGAATTTTAGCAGTAGACACACACTCCATTATCACTCTGGATGTAGAAACCTGGTTCTGACATCCCCCAATATTTCCTCGAGTGAGACTATGATCTACGGTGCAGGTCGTTGCCGAAAGGGTTGGTAATAGAGGGTTTTGTTGTTGTGTATCTAACTGTGAAATTGGGTCGAGACCCCTCTGAGCCAACACTTATTCGTAGTTTTAACATTGGATGGGACCCCATCCTCCCATCCTAACCCCCCTTTTTCCTCCTCCTCCTCGTCCTCGAGGAGTTTCATTGACCCGATATGTTGTTTTGTCCAACAAGTCATCTAATGCGTCTAACACCCTGCATTGCTCTGTGTGATGAGTTGGTGATGCACATAACTCACAATAAGTGTTTTTGCGGAAATTTTAATATATTTTTAAAATGGTGAAAATTCATGGAAGATGTCCATATTCTTTACAAATATCGCAGTAATCAGTTTGTGCTTGATTCTGCTAATTTGGAAATCCATGGAATTGTGTTTGACCTTGATATATACCTTGTGTCCCTATGTTTGCAACTCCCATAATAGGTGGAGCTCCTGAGGGCCCCCCTATTCCAAATACACCTCCCGACCAACGCAACCTTGGGCACTCTGTGATTAGGTGTCCTTCAACTAAGTAATGTGTAGACCATACATTCGGCGTTACTCGTCGCACTGGCTACATATATTTAAATTTCTCTTTCAAAATTTCAATATGAAATTGCAAGCCCGATAAATAAGGATGATGTATTATTTTTTCACCCCGAAATTCATGAGGTTATCCCTCCATGGCTTTAATCGTTGTTGATTTCTCTAGAAGAACCTTCAATGTATCAATCTTTTGTTGGTCAGTATCATCCTTGTAAGAGGAAAAAGTGCTTTAATAAACCAGTCTCATTGATGATTCGGGTCTATGGGATAACTTAATTTCCAATTGCATCTTTAAATATTCTCATCAACTCCCAATTTGTTTCCCCTTCTCATTGTTTAATTTCACATAGTTCAAAAAATCGTTTTTGATTCGTCTAAGGAAGTTTGAATTCCTACATGAATTCTCTTTTGAAATCATCTACTACAGGATTCTGATGTAGTTATGACCATTTGATGAACCCCCTCAAGGCTCTCTCCCTAAGAGTGGTTTTGAAATCCATTAGTTTGGCAGGATCTAATGTTTGGTAGGCCCTCCACATGGCTTCACACAAATACCATTTTTTCTCAACGTCATCATTCCCTTTTCTAGAGAATTTTGGCTATTGCATGAAGTACCACACCATATCTAGTTGTGCTTGAGGAAGAAGTACAAATCCTTTTGATCCAGGTTATGATGATGCTTGCAGGATATTTCCATTATTACCACCGCTGTTGGTGCTAGCTTGATATGTAGTTTGAACACTATCAACTTTAATAACTTTAAATATGTTCGACAAGAATTGATCAGTATTATTTTAAAGTACTGGGGGAAGGTTGTGGAAGGTGCTACTGTTGGCTTGAGGGGGTCTAGATGCAAGTTTGGAGTAGTTGTGCTACCAACAAAACCCTCTATTACTGGCCCTTTTGGAAACAATCTACTACACAGACTGAAGTCTCCCTTGAAGCAATATTGGGGGATGCTAGAACCATGTTTCTACATCCATAGGGACTATGGAGTGTGGCTTTAAGGCTTATCTCTACTTAAGGCTCAATTTGAGCTTCGTTGAACCATTAACCTTCTATGACAAACGTTAACTCACTTAATCACCTTGCGCACTACACCTTTATACTCTAACATATAATATTCATCAGATAAAACAACATTTAAGCCTTCGTGATGCATTCACAAAGTAAATATACAAAAAAACCTAATCCAGCATAGATAATTCATATACAAAATGTGTTAGAGTCTTGTAATTTACAGTATCACAAGGTGATTGTGTATGCCTTATTTGAAAATTTTCATATTGTACATATATTTCAATATTCAAATGTATTTCCAAGGAAGATAAAAAAGAAACAAAAAGAGAAAAGAGAAAATAGGGTGTTTAAAAAAGAAGAAGGAAGAAATAAAGCCCCACACAAAAGAAAAATAAATATTTCTAAAAGTGTTGCAAATCAAAATGCCACTACTATTGAAGAAATTTTGTGCAATCATAAATTTTAAGCATGATTGTACAATTTTGAATTTACTGTTGATAGGTTATAAATGAAGATTTTCCAAACCATTTAATCTTGGCTTATTAGTAGATAGGTAGCAAATGACATTGGTTCAACAACTTAATTTGAACCAACAGGAGAAATAAGGGATAGATGATAGGTTAGAAATTCAAAGGAAAAATGATTTCAGGGTCTGCAAGTCTAAATTCACCCTAAAAGGAATAAAAATGGTTAGTGTTGTAGTTTGGGTAGGTAGATCTATTGGAAAATGAAAGGGAAACAATGTAAGGTTCACTTTGTAAATAAGCAGTCTGAAAAATTACTTGAGATTTTTCCTATAATAACAGAGGAAGAAATCAAACAAGGAGAAATCAAAGTGAAAGCAAGAAATATGTACTCTAAAGGTCAAAAATGGGTATGTTTATAAAAATTTTGGACCTTATGATATAATTTTTACCGCTAGATCCCGACCACATGTACTCCTTTTCTACCCCGCCCTTCACATTTTTCCTTATCCTAAGTTTCACTTACCCCCCGATGCTCATACCCCGACCCCACTGTCACATCACCTATCATGTCATATCCTATCATACCCCATGTCACCCATCCCCACCTACGCTAACACACCCCGCAACGCCCCTTATCTCTACGCGCCCACCATACATCCGATGGTCCAAATTTCATTCCACCCCCCTCTCACCCTCCGAATGTTAACAACACGGGGGAGGGGGGGGGGGGTTCGAAATGGGCGGTAAAAAATACCACCCAGCCCGCTACGTATGGTCCCCCGAGGCTGTTTGCACCCCCCACTCAACCAATACAACTTACTGCCTACCCCCCCTCCGAAAATGGTTTCCACCTCCAATACAAAACCACCTCCTCATCTGACCGTTGGAATGTCTATTTCCTTCTCCCGCCATGCCATGTCCATGCTAACATGTCCCCCGTCCAATCGCATTCATTCCCTCCAAGGTGGCCATTGTACCATGAATGGTCGGGCTATTTTCCAACGGACCCGCGCCACCCCAACAACTCACCAATCACTGGTTAAAAGACAAACTTACGCCCGATACACAGTTTACTGTGTTTTTTCTGATTAAGGTTGTAGAAATCGAATTTCCCCAGGATTTGCAGAAAAATATCATAGTTTGAAAGAACTATTGCACCAAAGACATCAACTACTCTCAGCCAACTGGGTCACAAATTGCGCAGTTAAAGCATTCCCATCGTGGTCCTCTCTTTTCTTTGCCCCTTCCCAGTATCAAATTTTCCCCTCTCTACTCCCTTTTTCTTATATCCCTTTCTCCATTACAGAGTATACCCACAATTGGACTTATACCATATAGCCTTGGTAGACCAAGATTACAAAATCCATGAGACATATTTAGACTTCGACTTGTTCGATGTCTACTACTGGCTCGAGGAAAAATTTCTCGATGAAGCCGATGATATTAGCCTATGGGAGGCACAATTTCCTCTGTATATTTTCCCCAAGGCTCACAGTTGCCCCGAATTCATAAGAAAATTCCATGTCTGCTATGACAAAAATCAAAGGACCATAGTCACCCCAACAGGAGAAATCTTGTTCACCATCAATTCCCATTCTATTCAGCAAATGATGCAGGCCCCCACACCTGAAAAATCAATCCCCTTTTCTTATGAATCCCTTAGGGAAATTTACCCGAGGATTAATTTTGCTAGTAGAGCCAAAAGTCTGCAACTTTTCATGGCAACTAATGCATCGATGCCTGTCCAAAACACACCCTATCCTACATCTAGTTTTCCTAAAAGACCCAAAAATTTGTCATTGTCTTATCCTATTTATTAGGCTACCATTCTGATCAGTGGATTGATGAAGTTGTGATAGGATTTTTTTTCATTCTCTCATGTGAAGCTAAGCCCTCCACCATGTTTAATTTTTCCCAGTTCCTAGTAGATTCCATACATGAACAGTTCTTAAGGTTTCACACGGAGGAGGTTTTCAAATACACCTCTATGTTAGTGTATATGTTTGTGTATTTCCAATTCAATAGGTTTCAGTTCTAGATGGCCAAGGTGAATGAAGATGCAGAGCCTCAGTCCATAATCTTATGGACCACCCTATTGTTTAAAAAACAGAAGAACTATACATATAATGACTTTGTATATTTGTTTGTACACCCAGCCATCAACGCACTTAGTATTATCGCAGAGCCTAGGATAAGTGAAGAGATTAGGAAAACAATGCAGCTGACAGAGCAGTTGAAGACAAAATATTGGTACTTGTACAAAAAATATACAGAAATTCGAGTTTATGGAAGTGATCTATCCCCTTACAAATTTCCAAAGTTCCTCTCCATGAGGGTCTTTTCATTGGATAACAGAAGGAAGATGATAGATGTAGATGAGCTCCATTTCATTTCTGCAAAGAAGAAGGCTCAATTTAAGATCAAAACTCAAGTTGGGCCTTTCATTTGCAACAAAAGAGCAACAGGAGAAGAGGTGGATAAAATACTGAAGGGAATGTGTTTCAGTTATAGTTTCACCTAGTCTTATGACCCTGCAGGGATTATCTCTAAGAAAAGGGTGCAAAACAGATCCACACCTTATGTTCATACACATATACCTACCATTCAGTAGTATGCCAACCAAACAAAGTGGGTGGCCAACACCCTCCAAGAGGAAGAGGATTAAGTAATCTCCAATTCAGGTATTCAGACTCCAACACCACAAGAAAGGAGGAATGTAGAATAAAAATAAGACAAAGGGAAAGAACCAAAGAAGGAGATAGGGAGCAAGAGGACTAGAGATGAGTAGTCACCTTCAGTCACTAATACCTCTAGCAAATATTTCAAGATAAAATATAGAAAAAGGGACCGAGTTCATATGAATATTGATCAGGAGGATGAGTTAGGACAAAAAGCAGTGAATCACATCATGGACACCCCTAAGTCCTCATCAATAGGTGGAGAGACAATGGCCTCACCTACATCATCAGCCACAATATCTGCTCAACAACAAGCTATACAACCATGTGCTTACAGACCTACCATATAAGGACAAGAGAAGTTTGTCTTTGAGACATTCAAAGAGATAAAGATGAGGAATGAAGTGCTGAAAACCAATACATACAACCAATTCTAGAAGAAAACTTCAAGCTCACAAAGCAGGTTACTATCTTCTTTTGGACACTGAAAAAGGGAGGATGTAGATGCCATTCCTAGAATCCGTGGTCCCACGGCTTCAAGGAGCAGGGGATTATAAGAAATCAGCATTTGAGTTTAGTGCCAAGGACATCCATCCTATTGACTAGATGGAATTACATAAGCATACCGGTGAGATAGTAGCCTCGACATTGACAAGTAATTCTATGAGCTTGTCAAAATTGTAGGTGTCTTTATCTAGCACCCAATCACAGCTCAAAATGGAGAGAATATCTGCCATGGCCAGAGACTCAAGGATCAATACTTTGGAAGACATAATAGTGAAGCTTGGGCATGACCCAAAAAATATTCGGGTTGTGAAAGAGCTAATAAAGAAAAAGAATGTTGACATAGCAACCCTCAGGAAACCACTAAAGATGCCAGTGAAAAAAGACAACTTAGCTAAGGGCTTTGAGGAAGATGAGGCGCAGAAAAAAAAATTAATGAAGCTAGTTATTGAACAGTTTTTCTAAATCAAACAAATGGAGACTGAGATGGAGAAATTACTGAAGGAAAAAGAAGCAGCAACCCAAGGGAAACTCATCCCCTTAGAATTTGTCCCCATCTCATCCATTCCATCAGTTGTTCCAACAACTGTTGGAGAATCCAGTGGGACAGATCATTTTTCCAAAGAAATAGAGAGCATGACCCTGCAAATACAGGAGATCAAGAAATTGGACGTACAAATTGTCAACTTAAGGGATCAAAAGGCTAGATCAGAGACTACCCATGAGATAGCCAAGAAACATATAGAAAGGTTGGAGAAGGTAGAAAATGATTTCTCTGCCATAATCATATTGGGTCAAATGAAGCTTATAGTTTTGGGGAGAATCATAGAGACAGTGGATGTAATGTGGCATCCCATCCACATTACTTTTGAAAAATAGGATCTACTTTACAGATGCAAGGTGGCTATCAAGAAAGCTAATCAGGGGTTGGGAAATATGCCAATAATAGCCCCCAAGATCATAAAATTTATGAACTCAAAAACCATTTTTGAGCTGGAAGAACTTGATGCACAGGACATGACAGAAACCATCCTAGAGGTAAGAAAATTCCTCACTAAAAGGAATTTAGTGAGGCAATTGGAAGAGAAATGTCATGAATTGGACTTGACCATTATCATATTCCTGAACAAGATTGAGCCCCTGAGGCCAAAATACTACCCTCACTGTATGTGATCAACAATAACCTGGTCCAAAAAGGAGATTACATGACCACGCTTAGGGAAGTGGCTAAGGATGCCACTAAGTTTTCAAACATTAAAGGAAACATGATCGGGAAGGTTGTTCTGGATCTCGTGAGCAACGATATCTTCATTCAACATGAGTTGAAGCGTGTCTTCCTCACCAGGCCCACTTTTAGCAAATATACATAGGTGGATGAAGTGTACATATAGGTCATAGGTATAAGGATTCCTGGCAAGAAGGAGTGGGGAAAACTGTGCATCTATCAGGACCGAAAGGGCATAATATACAAGTCAACGCAACCACCAATTGATCTGAAAGGCCAGAGTCGAGTCACATTTAATAATTCAGTAGCAGTGACCCAAAAAAACAGAGCCAGATTTCAAGGCCACCAGTGTTGCCTTTTCGTGACCACCTCAGCCACCTCCAGCCTAATTTTTTGTTTATGAAGAGTTGCCAAAATTAATGTTACATTCAAAATTTAATGTTACAGTCGGTTTGCCAGAGATAGTTTTTGGGTTTGGGCCTTATATGGCCACAATTGTCAAATTTTAATTAAATTTGTATTTAATTTAGACTGCTGAAGTAGATTAGGGAATAAAGCATAGTCACAGTTAAATATTGCTTGTATTTCCATTATCAAGGGTTGGACCTTGTAAGACTCTACATTGTAAAAGATCATTGTATTGGAGCACTGTAGTTTTTGCTAAGCATCAATAATAAAAGAGAATCCACAAGATTCTTGAGCTATGTTAATGGTGATGTTTCTTCTTCTGTGTTAAATATTTTTTTCTCTGTTTTTTATGTTGTGCATCAAATTATCTGATTGTAAAACAGAAAATTTAGATTAAGATTTGTTGAGAAAGCACCTTAATTCTATCTGTGTTTACTATCTTAATGTTTTCTTCTGAATTATATTTAAATAATTCTTAACTTCTCTTTAGCTATTATTGAGCTCACTGCTTTCTTTCATCCCATATTCATGCTTCTAGTAAGATCCATTCTGCATAGTTAGCTTTCCCTGTGAATTCTCTTGAAACGTTGATGCACAATTTAACCTTTTATGATTCCATAGCCCAATGGATTCAGTTTTAGAGCTCTATCTGTCCAACCACCTAATCAATCAAAACAAACAACCCTCATAATTTCTATAACCATCCTAATATCAGCATTCATAATTATCAAGCTAAATCATAAAACAGAGAGAACCCTCTTCGAGTCTACGAAGGCTAGGTTCTAGACTCCAAAGCGGTTTGATGTTGTCCTCTATCATTTAGTCTTGCCAATATGATAAATTATAGGGCCAAAAAATAATGGCGACCATACTGGGGATTTATTGAAAAAGCTTAATTTCATCAGAACTCAGAAACCCTAGTCAAAATATTGTGTGATTTAATTATTTTTCACAGATCGGTTTTTTTTAGATTTTGTAAAACATTCAACTTGTCTGTTATTTGGTTCCAAATTCTAGCTCCCAGAAAAATCTTCACCAGATCTCATACTGACCCAAATCCTCCTGAAATAGTTGATAATCCAAAGAAAATTCTGAGAAAAACCCTGAGTAAAGAGAGTTTGACTATTAGGAAGCCTCTTCACAAAGTAATTTCCCTACCTAAAAACCTTGCAACCTTGCAGGACATCCAAATCGACTTACATTTTGAATAGAGCTTGTTCAGGACCAAATCTCAGAATTGGACAACCCAGACAATGTTTGACCCATCTATCTTATAGAAAAGTCCAGTTGGAAAGCCTCCACCTCCAACCAAACTGATCTCCAGCTTCTCCAACACTTTTACTCCCTTCAACGTCTGGTAGCAGAACTCACCTCTACTATTGATGATGCTTACCTTCAGTAGTCTGTAGAATTATCTGCTATTACTACAACAACTCCCTCTATTATCTTCAAGTCTTCTCATCCTCAACCCATTTTTCCAGGTGCATCTGCAGCTTCTACTATTTCCTTGAACCTTTCCCACCAGAGTGTCCAAATCCCTACTCATACACCCACTGTCCACCCTCCTCCATTTAATCCTCCACCTCCCTTGGTCAAACTCCTTTTTTTAATCCCCCTTGGATCCCCCCACCACCAATTATGGCAGCGTTTTATGCACCATTAGTGCTACCACAACCTGTGGTGCCTATGCCACGAGATTATTAGTCCAAAATCCCACATTTTGATGGAAATGGTCATGAGACTACTCAACAACATGTGGAAAAAAATGAATGACTCTTTTGATTACCAAGAGATAGAGGATGAAACTATCAAATTAAGAATGTTTGCTTAAAGTTTAGGGGGGGAAGTGAAAAAATGGTTCAAAATCTTGCCCCCGAATAGTGTCCATGACCTCCCCACCCTTCATCAGCTATTCATAAATAAATGGGAAGTTAAGAAAAATCCTCTTCAAATCTTGTCAGAATATGAAAACATCAAGAGAAATGTTGGGGAGAGTGTCCAAGACTACTGTACCAGGTTTAATAGTGTATACAACGCACTCCCTCCTCACATGAAACCCCCACAAGGTTTAGCCCCAATGAAATTCCCAGATGGTTTCAATCCAGAGATGGCTTATCAGCGTTGAGAAAGAGATCGTGCTACATTAGAATACAAGTAGAGAGGTGGAGTAAGTGTAGAAGCCAACATGATTGCAAAGAGGGCTAGAATGAGAAATGAGAAGAGAGTCACTATAAGGGAGGAGCCTGCAGCTTCCACATCTAATGCTAAGATTGATAATTTGGTGAGGACTATGGAGAGAATGATGGAGAGGATTGTTGTGAAAAATAATTTCCTGTCATTTAATTTATCAACCTAGGGGTTTCATAAACTTGTGAAGCATGTGTGTACTGTATGTGCTATAAATTGTATTTTAGATCAATCTAACTACAAAATAACGAAAACCAATTCATCTAATCTATGACATAAAATAATGAAAATGAAATTCAACTAACCTATGTAATCAAGTAACAAAAATAAAGAAAATAAATTCAAAATAAAATATAGCGTGCACAATCACACTTCCAGGAATTAAAATTTTAATCTGAGAAAGCATTTCAAAGCATGTAAAGAAAAACTCAATTACTATTTAAGTTAAACATTTAAGAATCCAATTGGAAGTATGACAGAGTCACCTTCTTGGTATGATTTACAAGCATACAATTACACATTTAACTGAGGATCTTAATCTAGGAAAGAAGTTTAAAAGCATGTAAAGAGAAAACTCAATTATTGCATAGGTTAAACACTCGAGCACCCAATTTGGAAGTATGAGAAATCACCTTCTTGGCCTGATCTTTAGGAGCATCCAATTATACAATTAACTAAGAATCTTAATCTAGGAAATCAGTTTAAAAGCATGTAAAGGAAAACTCAATTATTGCATAGGTTAAATACTCGAGCATGCAATCTGGAAGTATGACATAGTCACCCTCTTGACATGATCTTTAGGAGCATTCAATTATACACATAATTGAGGATCTAATCTACTAAAAAAGTGTAAAAACATGTAAATAAACTAAAAAATTGTGAGTGCTAATGCCTCAAACATAATCCAATTGGAAAATAGAAGAATCTACTTTCTTGAGATGTTATAGGAAAGCAAAGATTACATAGTCATTCTAAAACTAATACTAAGAAAGCAAATAAATCTTAATCTATGAAATGAAATAAATCTCACACATTGTAGATGGCCAATCCAAAAGTATGAGAGATGGTAAATCGATAGGAGAAAGCTTCACCTATTTATACAAAATATGGGAAGCTATCTCATTAATGAGAGTTCATGAATCTCTCCCTATATCTCTAGAGTTACAATCCAAATAGGAAGTAATAGGGAACATGTATTCTTAGAGTTACAATACAAATAGGAAATGAGACACATATACTCGTGATCCCATTATCTTCTCCATTCAAATTCGAATTTTTCCTTAGGAGGCCACATAAGGGTCTTCTGGAAGCTTCTTTTTGACCTACACATGGCAACAAACTCATTCCACTTGTTAGGTATAAGTATGTGCATATTATTTTCTAATTTTTAACCATAAATTCACTTAAAAATACTAGGAATTAATAAAGTTTGGAAAAACATAAATGTAACCCAATAATGATAATGGTAAGGTAAATGTAATGAAATGGAGGTGGAGTGAAGGTGATAATATGGAAATATAAGTGAAAATGTAATGGAAGTAAATGAAAATTTCAAAGCCCAACATACCCCTCAACTGAAGCTATTGCATGTCCTCATGCAATCTATTACATTAATTATTTTTTATCCTTGAGCTTTGGCCTAACTTTGCATGATATAATTTGATAACTTCATACTTCTGAAACTTTTTTTTGTTTAATTGCAACACGGTTGGTTCTTGTGTTACAACCATATTTTGTTGTTGCATTCAATTTTAATCTTTTAAATTTTCATACTGATAAGTTGATTATTGTCCCAAAGTATATTTCTATTGGATTGCATCATGGTTGGTTCTTGTGCAAAAACCAGTGTTTGTATCCAATTATATTTAAAGTGCTTTTGAAAATCCATTTTATGCTCATAATAATAATGTAATAGTTAATATATTTTGAAATTATGTGGGCTTTTGAATGTGAAAAAATGTGAATATGAATGTACCCCCCCCCACCCCTCTCTCAACTGATGGTATTGACAATTTTATGAAATGAGGAAAGAAATGTTTTTTTCCAAAAATTAACATTCTAGCTTTTTAAGGAATTCTATGGTAAAAAGTTAGAAAATGACATACCTTAACTTACCCTTTGGAAATGGATGAGCTGCATGTGTGTACTAAAGAGTGTGGTTGTTGATGTTGTTGGATCATGAAGTATGTAAAACAAAGGAATTTTATTTGCTTATTTGTTCTCTTTATGTTGATGACAAGATTGGGATCTTTATTGTTGCTGATACAAATTGATTCCTGCTACAAAATTTTGAAATGATGTAGTCTTCAATCGTTACAAAATCCTATGGTACAATTCTAGTCATGCGAATAAATGTGTTGATGTCGAGCATGAAGAGAAGTCATTGGATTACCGACCATTGGTGAATGTCATTAACCAATGCAAGTCAAACTCACCATTAATGTCAATGAGTGCCAAGGTACCTAAGTACATCTTGCAAAGGGTGAATAGATGAGCTGATGTCGAGCCACTTGCGAGATCTGACGATCAAGGGACATTGATGTACTCCCATGATTGTCAACAAGAGGACTTGTCATTAATGCATACAATCCTCAAGGTACTAATAAGGACTCTAGCCTTGGACCTAGATAATGTGCTGATGTCGATAGGCCAAGACTTGTTAGAAGGGAGGCCTTAAGGAATCCTCCATAATGTAACATGAGCATGAAAGAATATTTTTTGAAGGACTATGGATGAATTTTTTTTGCAGTGGATCAAGGTTTATTTGATAGAATGAAAATCGAAATAGAATGAATTAGATTTGTAGAGGAGCTAAATGGTATTATTGTTGGGATACAGGTTAGTGAAAGCAAGGCAAGAAAATACAATGAGTGTGAAAAAAATGAGCAGTGAAGGAAAATGAGACAAGGATTTTATTGAATGACTACGTAGAAATGCAGTAGTGAATGTAAAGGGAAATGAGGTGAATGTTTTATTAACTGAGGAAGCATGGATGCAATGGAGACACTGGCATCTGAAAGGCTTGCAAGCTTTGGATCTGATTTGCATTAGCATGTGCTCATGCATTGATGTTTTTTTTCCGATCATCTTCTTGTAAAAGAAACGTGGTCTCTGAGATAGACATTGTTCGCTTGTAGTCATTCGTCCTTCCTCTTGAAACCTGCAAAAAAAACTAGCACTTCTTCTGCAATGGAATGTAATATTATCAAAAGAGAGAGGTGATCAATCTCTTTGGTTATGACATTTACACAAAAAAAACTAAGAATTGGTACTAATAAAACAAGTTCACGAAGAAAAAACAAAAGAATCTATACTTGTGTCGAAACTAGTGCCTCAAGTTACCTGTTGTGTTCTTTCAGCAATTTCTTCCTTTTTTAGAGTTTCAAACTCTGATGTTAGCTTGCTCATTTTGTAAATCTCGTTTTTTTAAATAAACCATCAAAACAACTTTTTCTATTTACTTCAATCATGAATTTCAATTTTTTTTTTTTTTGATACTGTGTCAAAATTTTATGTGAATTAACAAATTCCAATCTCCACAAGATTTGAACTCATGACCTATATTATGCAATTTGAATGACTTACGAATAGATCACAAGAAATATTCATGAATTTAATGGAATTTTTTTCATTCAATTATTAAAAATAAAATAAAATTGACAAGTGGTCAAATTAAATCTAAGATTTTTAGGGAAATGAGATTCCAAAATATTTGCCAAATAATTTTTCATATCTTTTGAACTCATCATTTTTTCCCTCTAAATCCAAGATTTTTTTATAAATGAGATTCCAAAATATTTGCCAAATAATTTCTCATATCTTTTGAATTCATCCTTATTGCCCAAATAGTGGATCTCATAACCACTTTTTATACTATAAAAGTTCTGAAATATTTCATGATTTCTTTATTGTTTTTGTTGCAGGTTGAAAGCATGGAGAGAATTCAGAACTTTTGCAGTCATTTTTTTTTTTTTTTTTTTTTTTTTTTTGCAAGCACACAAGGTATGGAGATGCTACCCTGAAGTCTTGCGTGAGACTTCATGGTTGGTCCGTGACGAATCTACCTCTTGTAGATAAAAAAAAAAAAAAGAATTTTCTCCTTCCATCATGGCCACAACTGTCTGTGCATTGAAAATTTGTTTTTCCTCACGCAGTCTGAAAATTAAGGCTCCAAAGAACCCCGAATTTATAGCAAACTCTTACGCAATTGAGGAAACAATTTCTTAGTTACTTAATTCATCCTGTTTTGTGAAAAACCCATGTTTCAGTTTTTTCAGATTCGCCCCCAGTTGATAAGAAAACACATTTCAAAATTGATGTTTTTAGTAATTACGCATTCCCATTTTAATGCTCTGTGAACTTGTTTTATTTTATGTAATTATTTTTCTGATCCTCCAGATCACACAAAGTATAGGAGGAGAGAATACTCCAGATTTTTATTAATCAATATATATTTTATATTGAAAAATACTCTTGTGTGACTCCAAATGCACCACAAAATTGTAAATTTATTCTAAAAATTACAAAAAATTATTTTTATTTTTTCAAAAACAAAATTAAAAATTCTAAAATTCTAGCTAAGCTTGGTTTTATTTTTATTTTTCCTATCTATCAAAAAAACTATTTTATTTTTATTTTTTAAGTATATGAATGCTTCCAATGAAGCCATTTACGGATTAGAATATTTGAAATATTCATATCCAAATTTATGAAATGTACCTAATTGTTTGTAAGGATATGAACAATCACTTTGATCTTTCAATTTGCCGCAAGGATCCTTTGAAGAATAGATGAATGGTGTGGTGCAATCGCTTTTTGATACCATTTCTCAATGTATTCTTTGGGCTACATTCTAGACCATTTGTCCATAAATGGTTAGTAAAAAATAAAAAAAATAAAATACACTCTAGACTGAAAGCTAGTTCCTATGCACACTTCTGTGGAGCGATAAAAAGGGTCTTTTAAACTCCTAATTACCTTCACATTAATTATCAACCCAGGGACGACTTTTTGTTTCAAGAGTGTACTCAGTCTGAGGCGGCTATTTACTCAAGAGTAATGTTTGTGAAGATGTAGTATAGAAATACAAATGCAGAAATAATAAATGCTTGAAAAGAAATCTGCATGAAAAGAAATCTAATTACAAATGACAGAAATGTAAAGACTACACTACAGCAACCTTGCTAGACATCGATTAGGGATGCAGTAGTAATAACTCTTTTCCCTAGAAATCGATGTGAGATGACCAAATCTGGGGACCTGGAATGATTAGCTCTGCCCTCTACAGTTTAGAGATCTCAAAGCAAGTGAAAACAACTCAAAGGAAATGAAATCTAAAACGCAAACCGGAAAGGAACAACAATCTAAAAGCAATGAACAGGAATTGAATAGCAGCGTAAAATAAACAGTGAATTCAATTCATAACCAAGCAAACTAGATTTCTACTCTTTAATCCCGTCGACAGCCACGCAACAATCAACTATCGTAATTCATAAACAAAAGGAATAACAACTGGAATTAGATACAGAAAAACAACATTTTATAACAATTGAATCATGAATCATGCTTCTTGTAAAGAATGGAATAACAATGACTCTGTATTTGATCCAATTAGTAATAACTCAATTATTTAATTGTAATAAACGAACTTCACACAACAGAAATAAACTAATAGAAATACCAACAGCAGATCGCTCCACCAGGGTCGGGCCCTCAACCACCGGTGAAGCGTTGCTGTGCTTTACTCCAGCGCTTGAGAAATGGAACAACAGTGAACTCCTTTATTAATCAGGCATTAATAATGTTTACAAACAGCTCACACTCTCTTAACAAGAGCTGATGCACAATTCTGCAAATTACAATAAGAAAAGTCTCTCCACCCCCCCATACACAATACATGCTTCTCCTTTTATAATCAGAAGGTGGAGAAATTAAATAGCAAATAGGATCTCTAATAATAATATTGAATTTATTCCAACCAATTGATCAACAATAAAATAGATTTACATCCCTCTTTCAACAACAGCAAGTCGAATTTGGCTTTGTAGCTGAGATTTGGAGGACGGCCGCAACCACAGATCTGAGAAAATCATGCTCAAAGAACCCTGCGTTTCTCTCAGTACAAGCCAAATTTGGGCAAACCGTTCTTTGTTAAAGTTAATTGGGTCCGTTCTGAACAAAACCCATGTTCCAGATTTTCCAGATTCGTCTTCATTTGCTCAGAATCTCAACCGCAAAACTGTCACTCCTTATTCCAGCGCATTTCTGAGTTGGCACTTTTAATGATCAAATCTTCAATCTGGAAATTATCTTTGAGGCTAAAAATGGTGAATAATGTTATAACCAACTTATTAAAACTATCATTGATAAAATAATTCATAATCATCAATTTATTAGAAATAAAGGAGAATAAATAATATTCATTCATAAGAGCATAAATCATTATAAAATGGATTTAAATAATAAATTATAATAAATGACATGATGAAGAATGGTAGAAATGGGTGGAATAAACATTCACAAGTGATAATAATAATGGCATATTAACGGCCCAACATACCCCCACACTCAATATGTTGCATGTCCTCATGCAACGAAAACCTGAATATATTGCATGTCCTCATGCAACCCAAAAACAAAAACCCATGTGTTAACCAAGCAATAAAAATTTGAGAACAAATGAATGCTTCCTTAATTAATGAATATTCACTTTTAGTAATCTTGATGAAGGCATAACAATTTTTATATTGACATTCAACTATATGTATATATGAAGTTGCAACAAAATATGATATAAGTAACAACAAACTTCATTAACCATTTTCTCAAAAACTACAAACCAGCTTTTGTTGAAATTTGGCAAGTAGATTTATAATATATAAATGCCTTTATGATCCAAAAATCAGACTGTTTTGATGCATCGATCATGAGATATAAACAAAATGGCTGTAGGTGAGAGTGCAAGATTTCCGAAATTTTATGAACCAATATTTCTTGAAATTGTCTGGGTTTGTATTAATGATACGTCTGCATTTTCCAAAAATCACAAGAATTGAGTTCACAGTTTTAAAAATATTATGGAAATCAATTTCTACACTGAAATTGTATTCCTTAAATGAGAAAGAAAATTGAAAACATCCATCAGGTGTAGCAATTCCTCCCCCTCTCTGAAAAATTAGCATGCCCTCATGCGATGCTAGAAAACAAATAGAGGAGGTTGCTACCAGCTGTTGAATTCTATGCTTGGTGTAAAACAACATGGAATAAGGGAGGTGTTGAGAAGGAATAAGAATAGCAATGGATGATAAAGAATATGAATGGCATAGTCATAAGAAAGAAATGAATGAAAGCAACACTCCCCCAAACTGAAAGATGATATGCCGCTGAAAAAGGGGAAGTGGTAATGATGTGGAATGAAGGATGATAAATAATGCTCAAAATGGATTTCAGTAAATTCTCCTAAATTCGTAATAAATCAGAAAATTATGCTATTTTACCTCAAGTTTTACCTCCAAAAAGAAAAATGTGGAATGACATATATGGACTGGCATTTGTTGAAGCTGATGTAGGCAGAGTTGGTGCTGAAAGTGATGCAAAAGGTGGAATCCAGGTAAGCACATCATGTCTGAAGAATTGTTCACGTATGCGAGTTGCTCGAGCCTCTTCTGTTAGTTGCAATACTGTAGTCATGCTGTGAATAGAATTCTTCCCATACTTGTTGTTTTTCTGCAAACAAAGCACTATTTGGCATACAATGTTCTTGAATCCATAGTGTTAGGTTTGAATAGCAACAGATAAGATGCATGCAAAACTTTCAATTAGAAAAATTTTTGTCAAATCAACAAGTTATGGCAGAGTGCAGTAATCATATCGCATGCAATCCCATAATGCATACATTCCCCCATCCAATTGAAAAAGGAATTCCATGACCATAAAGCATATGAGAGGTGTTGTGCTGATGGCAAGGCAAGGGAATGAACAATACAATAGTAAATGAAACAGAGTACACATATCAATGATAGGACAACGAGAGTTATGATTATAATGAGAGCAGAGTGTGTAAAGATAGTTATGAATAAGAGATATGACGCTTTGAATTGATGATAGGTGATGAAAAAGAGAAAAAGGACAGCAATATGCCAAAAAGATGCTTTGCTGATGGTATTCTAGCTGAAAAATGATGTGATTGATTATAAAACAATTTCTCATGCATAAAGGTTCAAAATAGGGAAAAAAATTAAGGAAATAACTTCTCTGATAAAAAGAAAAAAATAAGAAAAGGGTATTATAGTAATAATTGACGATAAGATATAACTTCAATACCATAAGTAGAGCCTCTGCTGCTAGCAGGCGTCCATAGCCTCGGCAGGGTTGCTTTTTAACCCATATGAGCCAGGATCCTCAATTTATAAATGGAGAGTTATAGTGTTGTTCTACAGAAGACATCAATGTGCTGGCGTGGTAACCAGATAACCACACTGCCATTCACTGGGATGTAGCAAAAGTGATCAGGCCGGCTCGTGATGAGACCTCCTGTTCCAAGGATAATTTGACTATCCAATGGATCATAACCCTGGTGTGGTGGCCATAATGGGAATGTCACTTTCTTACAACCTTATGAACATGGTAGGCTGGCTCGTAATGCGACCCCCTATCCTCCATCTGTGAACAAAATTTTGTTATTATTACACATTTTTATGATAAAAAAAGGGAGGCTCAGTACTCCTTAAGAGCAGGGATGGTGGAAGAAGTTGAACATGTCAATAGAAATATATACCCATAATCTCATTTATTACAGACAGAGAATATTATAATCCAGAAGGGTGGAACCAGCATGGTATTAAGATGATCAATCAATATCATGTTCAACAGAAAACAATGCAGTAAAGTAGTATATAAATAATTGTGTCACTTTTGAAAATAATCTATCATCAAGGAGCTGTCCTGTTAAAGATCATAACATGAATGATATTAACTTGCTTCAATAGAATCCATAATTCTTGTCCTCATAAGTAGTGTACTTCATGCCATGAAAGGGAATCAGTAAAATGTGGTTGAGATGAACTAGGAATAATCCCACAAGAGGAAGAAAAGGTTGCTCTCAAAAATACTCCCAAAGGGTTGCTCTTTTGAAGGAACAACAAAAACACTCAAAAAGTGGTGTTCCGTGTAGGGAACAGCAAAGGAAATGCACACCAAAAAGCAAAAATACACATTAAAAAGTGTGAAAATGCAAATATGCAAAAAAACAAATTAGCTGTTCACGGCATTGATGCTGAGGATGAGTTTATCTTGGAGGCTAAAAATGGTGAATAATGTTATAACCAACTTATTAAAACTATCATTGATAAAATAATTCATAATCATCAATTTATTAGAAATAAAGGAAGATAAATAATATTCATTCATAAGAGCATAAATCATTATAAAATGGATTTAAATAATAAATTATAATAAATGACGTGATGAAGAATGGTAGAAATGGGTGGAATAAACATTCACAAGTGATAATAATAATGGCATATTAACGGCCCAACAACTTCCCCGGAAACGATGCCAAAATGTTGGGGCAAAATAATTTCTTGTCATTTAATTTGTCAAGTCGGGGGTTTCGTAAACTTGTGAAGCATGTGTGCATCGTATGTGCTAAAAATTGCCGTCAATTTAGATCAATCTAACTACAAAATAACAAAAACCAATTCATCTAATCGATCGAATCAAATAATGAAAATGAAATTCAACTAACCTATGAAATCAAGTAACGAAAAGAAATAAAACAAATTCAAAAGAAAATACAGCGTGCGCAATCACACTTGTAGGAATTGAAATTTTAATCTAAGAAATCATTTCAAAGCATGTAAAGAAAAACTCAATTACTATATATGTTAAACACTCAAGCATCCAATTTGGAAGTATGACAGAGTCACCTTCTTGGTATGATTTACAAGCATCCAATTATACATTTAACTGAGGATATTAATCTAGGAAAGAAGTTTAAAAGCATGTAAAGAGAAAACTCAATTATTGCATAGGTTAAACACTCGAGCACCCAATTTGGAAGTATGACAAGTCACCTTCTTGACCTGATATTTAGGAGCATCCAATTATACAATTAACTAAGAACCTTAATCTAGGAAAGTAGTTTAAAATCATGTAAAGGAAAACTCAATTATTGCATAGATTAAATACTCGAGCATGCAATTTGGAAGTATGACAGAGTCACCCTCTTGACATGATCTTTAGGAGCATTCAATTATACACATAATTGAGGATCTAATCTAAGAAAAAAGTGTAAAAATATGTAAAGAAAATAAAAAACTGTGAGCTCTAATGCCTCAAACATAATCCAATTGGAAAATAGAAGAATCTACTTTCTTAAGATGTTCTAGGAAAGAAAATATTACACAAGCTTTCTAAAACTAATACTAAGAAAGAAAATAAATCTTAATCTATGAAAGTAAATAAGTCTCACACATTGTAGAATTCCGATCCAAAATTATGAGAGATGGTAAATCGAGATGCTCCATATGTAAGAAAAATCAAGTCAAAGTGAAGGAACACTCATAAGTAAGGTGCCACAATCTAATTCTGTATTCAAAGCTTGAGCATAACTCCAGTTTTACACATAATTGATAGGAGAAAGCTTCCCCTATTTATACAAAATATGAGAAGCCATCTCATTAATAAGAGTCCATGAATCTCTCCCTATATCTCTAGAGTTGCAATCCAAATAGGAAGTGATAGGGCACATGTCTTCTTAGATTTACAATACAAATAGGAAATGAGACCCATATCCTCATGATCCCATGATCTTCTCCATTCAAATTCGAATTTTGCCTTAGGATTCCACATAAGGGTCTTCTGGAAATTTGACCTACACATGGAAACAAATTCATTCCACTTGTTAGGTATAAGTATGTGCATATTAGTTTCTAATTTTTAACCATAAATTCACTTAAAAATACTAGGAATTAATAAAGTTTGGAAAAACATAAATGTAACCCAATAATGATAATGGTAAGGTAAATGTAATGAAATGGAGGTGGAGTGAAGGTGATAATATGGAAATATAAGTGAAAATGTAATGGAAGTAAATGACAATTTCAAGGCCCAACAAGGATCAACCTCAATGAGAGAGCTATCCTTAGGGAAAATCAGGCAGCTCCTCAAAAATATAAATCAAAACTTTAGAAGAAACCCCCCTCAAATAGGACAGAGAGAACATAGAAGCCCTAACCAGTAAATTAGGCATCCATTCGAATAAAATTATGCTAATGAATATGAGGGAGTGGTTGAAGAACTAGAAGAAAGTCAAATTAATCTAATGGGAATTAATGAAGAGGATTATATTTTCCTTACTGAAGAAGAACAAGATTTATTTTCTCTCACTCAAACTGAAGTAGAATTTGAAGAATCTAAAGATTATAAACAAGGGTTTGAGAATTCCATCATGGAGTTACATAGACAATATACCCTCAGGAGCAAGAAAAACTTGGATAATTCCAAGAAAAATATCTCTGAAAATTCTGCTAAAAAGGTCCCTGAAAATGATCCCAAGAAAATAGCAAAAAGCTCAAAGAAAGTTGTTAATATCCCTGGAAAGAATTATATGGAAAGCAGCACTAGTAAGCCAACTATCAGCCCTAGTAAAATTGTTCAAGTTGATATCCACACTACAAGTCAACAAATCGAAGTTGCTACCAAAATAGTGCCTGAGAAGACTGATTCGAATCTTCCAAAAACGCAGACACCATTCAACATTGAGAACGAAATTGCTAAAATAAATATCTCAATTCCTCTCACTGAATTTGTAAACAAGGAGGTATACAGGTCCCAAGTCCTAAAGGCACTGAAAATAGGAGAAGTCACTGACACTGTCAATCTGAATGATGACAAACCTAAACTATTGTTTGGGCCAGAAGTAGAGGGCAAATCCTAGGAGGGAGGTGTTCCCCCATTTTACAGTATTTTGAATATTCATGATAAAATCCTCCATAATTCCATGTTAGATTCAGGTGCCTCTCATAACCTTATGCCAAGGGCAGTGATGGATAAACTTGGCCTTGAGATAACCAGACCCTACAAAGATTTGTACTCATTTGATTCTAGCAAGGTCAAATGTCTAGGCCTCATCAAACATCTCAGTGTTGCTTTTGCCTAAATACCAGCAAAGATTCTAGTGATGGATATAGTAGTAGCTAACATCCCTCGTAAATATGGCATGCTTTTATCATGTTCACATGGAGCCAAGCTTCAAGGGACTCTCCAAATGGATATGACTTATACTACCATACCAATATTTGGTCAGCAAAGAAGATTGTATAGAGATACTTTAATGAAATACATGGTGAGAAGTCAAGAAAAACCACATAACTACCCCCTTTACTCTTCTCATTCTGACCTTGACTCATTTATTATTTACAATGATGAAGACATTAAGGAACGAGTAGCTAGAGAAGAATAGGACTAGAATAGAGAACAAGCAGATCAAATGGAAATTGTACAACATAAGTCTAAATCTGAACCTTTTTGGAACATGATTTTTGATGGCTCTTGTGGCAAAGAAGGCTCGGGAATAGGGTTGTGGGTATGCAATACTGAAAATAACCATGCAGAATGTCATTCCTACAAAATTAATTTTCAATGCACCAGCAATATAGCAGAGTATGAGGCACTCCTTTTGGGCATACAACTACTGAAGAGATTAGGAACCAGAATAATTTATGTTCATGGGGATTCTGAGCTGGTTATTAGACAAATCAAAGGAGAATATTCAGCCAAACATCTCCGACTGAGAGGATACAGGAATGCTACCCTTGAACTCTTGAAAACATTTGAAGAGTATGACCTTGCTGAAATTCCAAGAAAGAAAAAAATCCTTGCCAATGGGCTAGCATTTTCAGCTAGTGCTTATAATTTACCTCATCCTAACAAACAATATACAGTGCGAGTTAAACATCATCCAATAGTCCCTGATAATATGAGAAATTGGAAAGTCTTTGGAGATGACAAACAGATTGAAATTTTCCTTCAATCTAAAGGTGATTTTGAAGAATCCAGTTTGGATAAATATTATGAAGAAGACGGTCCCACTGAAGAACAAACGTACAGGGATGAGCCTCCTCATAATTATGATATCAATATTTCAACAAATAAATATCTACATAGAACAAAGATACATGAAGACCTAGAAAAAGAAGAGTTTGAGGTACTACAATTCAGAGATAACATCATGCCTAGAGGACTTGTCCCTCTAGAGGAACTATTTTATTTCAATGATGTGGCTAGGAAACCAAAGATGGAACCTACAAAAAAAAATATTGAGGAGTGCAATCTGGGCAATGAGTAAGAGCCCAAGATGATAAAGTTGTCAAATACATTCCAAGCTTCCACAAAGCAAAAATACATTTCTTTGTTTAAGGAGTTCATTGATGTGTTTGCTTGGAGATATGAAGAACTAAAATCTTATGACACTAATATCATCTAGCACAACATTCCAGTCAAAGAGAACCAAAAGCCTTTCAAACAGAAGCTGCGCAGGATAAATCTTGTTCTAATGCCCTTGGTTGAGAAGGAGATAAAGAAGATGTATGATGCTAAAATAATATTCCCAATTAGGTACTTTGAATGGGTTTCCAATATTGTGCCTGTAAGAAAGAAAACAGGAGATATTAGGCTCTGCATCGACTTCGGAAATCTAAACAAGGTGTCAATTAAAGATAACTACCATTTACCAAAGATGGACCATATATTGCAAAAAAGTAGTGGGCTCCAGAAGGATCTTTGCTAGATGGTTTTTCAGGGTATAATCAAGTGCTAGTGCACCCAGATGACCAACACAAAACAACTGTTACCACTTCTTGGGGAACCTTCATGTATGTAAAAATTCCCTTTGGTTTAATAAATGTTGGTGCCACTTTCCAGAGAGAAATGGACATCGCCTTTTCAGAAGAAATTGGCCTTTTCATTGTAATCTATCTTGATGATATAGCAATATATTCAAAAACTGATGAAGAAAATTTGGCCCATTTTAGAAGAGTTTTTGAAAAGTGCAGAAGGTTCATATTATCTCTGAATCCCAAAAAATCATTATTTGGTCTTGAAGAGGGAAATTTTTTGGGCCATATTATATTTAAATAAGGAATCAAAATTGACCCCAGTAGGATTGAAGGCATACTCAAAATCAATCATCCCAGGAACATCAAAGAGCTTCAATCCTTCATTGGAAATATTAAATTTTTGAGAAGGTTTATACCAAAACTTACAGAACTATTGAGAAACATCACTAACATGCTCAAGAAAGATTCGGGAGTCAAGTGGACCATGGAATCTAAGTAGTATTTTGACTTGGTAAAACATTCACTCACTAAAGCATCAGTTCTGATCAGCCCTGACTTCACCAAAGATTTCATTATTTTTTGCTTTGCATTAGTGAACACTACTGTTGTTGTCTTGCTGCAAAAGAATAGGGAAGGACAAGAACAGCCCATAGCATTTTTCATCCAAGCTTTAAGAGATGCACCTTTAAAGTAAAATATCATGGAAAAGCATGTCGTTGCTTTGGTCAAAGCACTGAAGGATTTCAGAGTTTATATTCTACATTCACATATCATTTCCTTTATGCCCAATACAGTGGTCAAAGACATCCTAATGTAGGATCCTGATGGAAAAAGAGGCAAGTGGATTGTTGTCATCTTGGAGTATGATTTGGAGATCATACCCACCAAACTAATCAAGGGACATGGATTAGCCAAATTCATAGTTGAAACCAATTTTCAAGCACTAGATATCAACATGATTCATTCACTGGATGAACAAGAGGAGTTAGCGACTCCACCTATTGAGGAAGAATTCTTGAATTCTCCCTGGTACGTAGATATATTGTATGCTATATTTAATTTAAATTATCCTCCTAGTTTTTCTAAAACAAAAGCTATATTCTTGAATTTGAAAGCTGTAAAATTCTTCATTCTAGAAAATGTCTTGTACTGGAAAGATTCTGGGGGCATACTGCTTAAATGTTTTCTTAAAGAATATGCAGATAAGGTTATGCAAGAATCTCATGAATGGGATTGTAGAGGCCATCTCTACTGGAAAACCATTTAAAAATTTGCTAACAATATCCTTAGGGATGATTTCTACTGGCCTACTATTTTCCAAGTTATCCACAAAATGGTAGCTACCTGTCACAAGTGTCAAATTTTTGAGGGAAAAAGAAAGTTGATGCCTTTGCCCTTATAACCAATCTCTATTGAGGCTCCTTTCCAACAATGGGGTTTAGACTTCATTGGAGAAATACATCCTTCCTCCTTTGCCCAACATAATGGATCCTTACTGCTACAGATTATTTTACCAAATGGATAGAGGCCATTCCTTCCAGAACTTCCATTGACTCAGTGATTATCAAATTCCTTGAAGCCAACATCCTATCTAGATTTTGTTGTCCCAGGAAAATCATTACATATAACGTTGTTGCATTTGAGTCCAAGAAAATAGTGGATTTTTGCCACAAATATCACATCACTTTGGGGAATTCAAAAACTTATTACCCTCAAGGGAATGGACTAGTTGAATCCTCCAATAAGATTTTGATTAACATCATCAAGAAATTGCTAGAAGGAAATAAGAAACCATGCCATAACAAATTGGTGCATGCATTGTGGACTGACAAACTGAAAACTAAGAAATCAATTGGCATGTCACCATACCAGTTGGTCTATGGGATGGATGCATTTTTCCCAACATCCTTAGGAGTGTCGGCCATGAAAATCATTCAAGAGGTACAAGCTAAAGAAAATGATGTACAAAGAAAAATCAATCAGACCATTTAGCTACAACAGTCCAGAGAAGAGGTTTACAATAGAACTCAGGTGGTGCAAGAAAACATAAATAAGATATTTGACAAAAGAACAAAAGAAAATGATTTCAAGATTGGAGATAAAGTGCTAAAATGGGATTCTAGAAGGGAAGATAAAGGTAAGCATGGAAATTTTGACAACTTGCGGAAAGACACATATATTTTCCATTCTTTCGGGGCAAATAATGCATTTTTTCTACAAGAGATGGATGGAACAAAGCTCCTCGGAGGTCCTGTCAATGGCAGGATGTTGAAGTATTAATTCTCCTAAAGACAGAGACTGGAAGGGTGAGGTAATTGTACCCTCATCCACATGTTTAATAATGACAGAGATTTTGGGGTCCAATAGGCTTCCAGTGGGGAGGAATGATCAGGTTCTCAGATTATTTCTCAAAACTCAAAGCTATCAGAATGGCTCGGAATATGAATGATCATGGCGTGCTCGTCGTTCTGAATCTATTGCACTTTGTTTCGCAAGAAATGGACTCTGTATGCTCCCAGAAATGAGTTATGTTAGTTTTCACAAATAGGAAAAAAAATGAAGGCAGGGAGCCCAGTCAGCAGTCCATACTGTTGATGTGGCATGTTGACTAGGCATGGTTAAATTGGGTCAAATAACTCTAAAAAATGATAGTCTGCCGGTGAAATCTGATTGGTTTTAAAAATTTATGGTGTGGTAGTTTCTTATTGGTTCTATGTGGGCCAATGAGGAGGAGACACATGGTTGAGCTTAGGGCTACCACGTGTCCCCCTCATGACGGAGTAAAATATTTGGTTGAAGACCAGATGAAGGCATGGACCAGATGAAGGCATTGGGGTTCGACCCCGTGACCTCCCACGCCAAAGCCAAGCAATTCACCATTATGTCTATGCATTAGATCTTACCATATAAGTTCTTTGCAGATATTTAATGTGTATAAAATCTGTCGTCAAGGGGAGAGAGGGGCATCCCCCAATGCATATGACCATAACTAGTGACCAGTAGAGCACCGAAGGGCGCTAACTCCTAAGCATGGAGATTAAAATGGTTAATCCCAATTAATTACACTAATTTCCATTACTTAAGCCTAAATAGGATTTGCCACTAAGCGCAAGTTAAAAGGTTAAACATTCTTAATTAGCACTAACTATGCTTAGTTAAGTTAATGTGGATTAGTTTGGTGGTCATCCAAATCCTGCGGAACTGCCTATTTTAGCTCAAGCTAATCGAATTTAACTCTAGTTAGCTAAATTTAGGCTAGAAATTGTGGAAAATTTGGAGAAGGTCATAAATTTTGGAGTTTCCGACTAAATCAGTAGCAGAAACTGGCTAGATGACCATTTTTCGGCATTCTGAACTCATTCTTGCAGGTTTCAGGAGCATAAAAGCATTGTAAACACATCAGTTTACAAATTTTAGCATAATATAAAGGCCCAAGCCATGGAAGCTGGACCAAGGAGATGTAGGCCAGGAGAGGTGTAATCCTTCATCAAATCCCTTTGTTGATGTGTTGTATTGTGATGTACTATACTTTTATTTGATGTTGTTTAGTCTTTCTTTTATGTTACATTTTTCATAAAATTAGCATGAAAAACACTCATGAGACTCAATAACTTGCAAGAGAACTTGAACCCATCAGCACATATAAGACATTGTTTTCAAAATCTGAAAGGGGAATTAGCACAGCAATACTAACATACCTCATTCAGATTAGTAGGAATCATACATCTTAGAGCTTACAAATTTTCAAGAAATGGTTAAAATGACTAAGTTACATATTGTTAGGGCATGGTTCTAGCCCTAGGTTGCATGAAGTGAGGGGATCAATTCTTGGTGCTAATGAAAAACTAAAGAGAGACATCTAGGCATCTGGGATCCGCTTAGTAAAGAGTAAGGATATGAACAAAATTCCAGATATCATATTATAATACAAATAACCTCATCGATGTTTTCCTCAATGGATAAATCGATCAAACCCTAATCGTACCCCTACATAGCATTGGTTTGCCTCATGTTATCACCAAGCATAGGTGTAGTTAATTGACCACAATTTATTCACTACAAACACACTCTTACAAAGACAAAAACACAAAAATATACTATTTTCACACACATACATATTCCTAGGCCCTCCCTTATGGAAGTTATACCCAAAAGGGCTCTCATACCAATTTAGTAAAAAATATTGCACACACAAAAAAATATTTTTCATTACATTAAACACACATATAAATACATCAAATATTGATTTAATATAGAAATATTATCTTAACCATACAATCAATTAGTTGAGAAAATATCTCAACCAAACACTAAAGTACATGAGTTACTTTAGTTGGATTAAATCTCTCAAATCTAACTAATTAACCAAAAAACTCATAGTTCAAAAAAATCCTTTATATTAAATTTGTGATTTATAATGGGGTTTAAAACATGAAGGAAACAAAGTATTGAGCTACGCCAGCAAAAGACTTGTTGCAACAAGGAATGAAACATGGTTTTGAAACCATGTGCACAGTTTATAGTCACTTCTTTCTATGGTACACTGATATTCGATTTACATTCATGTATATCATTTATTTCAAATTTCATTATTATCACCAATCTAGATACACTCATTACATTTTATTTTTGTGTTTTTAGATGGAACTGTAAGATCAAGAAGACAAAAAAAAAATGATGCAATCAAAAAAACATTCCTTCAAATAGCCCAAGTCATGGAAGTATCTTGATTACTCATAGCATTTCCAATGAAGAATGATGATCGATTTAGATATCAATGCAACATGTTGTAGTTTTTGAAATAATTGTTTATGAAAATCAGACATTGTGTTTAATGTAATGGTTAACATAGTGTTTGAATTGAAATGGGGGGGTTACCAATAAAAATCCCATTTTGTATGGCAAAAAGCCTCCTAATGATATATAATAAAATACATTTAAATTTATTCTATTGTTTTATCCAATTTCGTTCTGAAATGTTACACCACTGATTAAATTTATGGATGATTAAATATTATAATTAAGAGATGCGAAATATGATAATATAAAAAATTAATCCAAACATCATATACAAATTCAATAATCAAATTTTAATTTATATGAATATTGTTATAAGATACATGCTGATTTTTCAATATATAACATATTTTAAAAATTACAATAATTGCACTGTCATAGGTTGATGTTTCCAACAAAGAGAAAACCTCATTCAAAAAACCAATGCATCTATATAATAAAAATGCATTGGTGCATTATGTTATATAAAAGCACTATGATGACAACATGTTGCATGCCCGATTCCTTTTAAGAAAACGAGAGTGTCGATGCGTTTATATCTTGAAGAACCAAACCTTTTTTAGATTAACGCCTTCGTGCATTGTAATTCTTAACACACCAATTCTTTCATAAAACTAACTCCCGAGTCCTACAAAATGTTATTTCTATCCCAGTGCATTATGAAAACTAACATAACTACTCATTTTGTATAGCTAACGCACTGGGGCATTTTTACAAACGATATGCATCAGTGCTACAAGTTTACAAAAAAGCACCGACACAACAATTAATTTTTGCATGCCTTGGTGTCGTTCCTTAGAAGAATTCCCCACGGATTTTTTTGTCTCTTAGCACGGTTGTGGTATATATTACACACCAGTATTTTTTGCATTCAACGCCTCAATGATTATAGATATGTATGTCACTCGATTTTTTTATATATGTAGTGCACCAATGCTACTTGTTCCATTAAGTGCACCACAAAAAAATAGCATCTGCTAAAACCTATGGTCACCCAGATTTTTTCAATTGTAATGAATATCCATTAAAACCTCTGTTATCCCAAACATATGTTTTAGTAGATTTTTTTTGGGCAATTTTTTTCAATTTTATAACACAAAACCTCCGTTATAACCTCCGCTAGAAAGTATTTTCCTTCTAGTGTTTTCCCTACTACAAACCTTCTTAACTTGTTAAGTCAACAAAACTATAGTGATCTAGGAACACTTCTTTCCCTTATTTTTTATCATATAAATAGCATATCAAAGAGTTGCAACTAATCTCTTACTTTCTTAAGGTACGATAAACTACATTGGTCTTAATGGACATTAATCGTAGTCATCATCATCATCATATTGGCCATAATAAAATATTTCAATAAAAAAAATAAAAAATAAACAAAAAAATCAAATATTATATAATATAAACAACTAAACTAATATTGATGTATATTTAAACAAATATATATAACCAATGTAAAAAGATCAAATTTATTGAATTATAACTATTTTTTTATATTTTGTATTTTAAAAAATGTTTGCACCTCAAGAAATTTAAATTATCTAGACTCTATGTTAAAAATAAAATATTTCATATGACTAATCCTCCACAATCACATCCTCATGTGATGTGAGAGAATCTAGCTAAAAGTGGTTTTCAGGACTTGGAATTTTTTCGTTTGCGATGGAGTGTGAGAAGCGGTGTTCCGTATTTTCCTCACTTTCCGAATTGTGGTATCCATTTGGAACGAGATTTTAACAATACTACATATTCATGCAAAGGTGGACAAGTCTTCCGTTGGAAATTGCTTCAAAAAATGGATTGAAGGACAGAAGGCATTCAGTGTGCTTCCTTTTATATTTTTTGGGTATTTGGTGGAGCAGAAATGAAAAAATATTTGATGAGACTTCCAGATAGATGCGCCATACATGCCGGAAGATAGTGGAATACTTCTAGAGATAGGCTGGATCGCGATCCTACAAAGGAAATATGCAACTATGGTGAGATTAGATGGGATTTGGTTTTTTTTTCAACAATGCTTCATGAGATGGCATTTACAAGTGTGGTTCATATATTTCCATAGATCAGAAAAG
The DNA here is from genome assembly GCA_034641835.2 of Pinus albicaulis. NCBI lineage: Eukaryota > Viridiplantae > Streptophyta > Pinopsida > Pinales > Pinaceae > Pinus > Pinus albicaulis. Next base: position 635,772,681 of record CM076573.1, read on the forward strand.
TACATATCATCTCTAAATAATTCATTTATTAATTAATTTTTATTCTCTTAATTATTAATTAATTAACTAATTATTAATTATTAATTATGAATTCATTCATTACTAACCATGATTGAACATGTTTGACCATGATTGAACATGGTTAACCATGGTTGATTTTCATATTGAGACAATCTTTATCACAACGTGACATTGGACCATGGTTGACCATGAATGACCATGGTTGAAATGGTGGACGATGGTGGAACATGGTTGATTTTCAAATTGAGACAATATTTGTCACAATATGACATTGGACCATGGTTTACCATGATTATAAACTGAAGGCATTGATATGGTAAACCTATGGGACTAATAAACACAAGAGATTAATACTAAAAGTACAAGGGATTATAAACCGAAGGGTTTAATACTATGAACCCAAGGTATATAAGTCATAAGAGAAATATTATAAACCCTAAAATAAACTTGGTTGACCAATGTTGACCATGGTTGATTTTCATATTGACACAATCTTTGTCACAATGTGAAATTATACCATGGTATAATTTCACGTTGTGACACTCTTCGTCACAAAGTGATGTTCAACCATGGTTGATTTTTCATAGTGAGAAAATCTGTCACAATGCGAGATTGGGCCATGGTTGACCGCGGTTGTCATAATGTGACATTGGACCATGGTTGACCATGGTTGACTGTGATTATAAACCCAAGGGATTGATATTATAAGCCCAAGGGACTAATAAACACAAGAGATTAATACTAAAAGTGCAAGGGTTTAATACTATCAACCCATGGTATATAAACCGTAAGAGAAATATTATAAACCATAAAATAAACATGGTTGACCATCATTGACCATGTTTTATTTTCATATTGACACAATATTTGTCATAATGCAATGTTGGACCATGGTTGACCATGATTCATTTTCATATTGAGACACTCTTCATCACAAAGCGACATTCAATCATGGTTGACCATGTTTGATTTTTCATAGTGAGACAATCTTTGTCTCAATGCGCCATTGGACCATGGGTGACGATGGTTGTCATAATGTGACATTGGGCCATGGCTGACCATGGTTGACCATGATTATTATATTAACCATGCTTCACCATGGTTGACCATGATTGATTTTCATATTGAGACAATCTTTGTCACAATGCGTTATTTGACCATGGTTGACCATGGTTGATTTTCGTATTAAGACAATCTTTGTCACAATGTGATGTTGTACTATGGTTGACCATGAATGACCATGGTTGATGATGGTTTAGCATAGTTAATTTTCATATTGAGACAATCTTTGTGACAATGTGACGTTGGACCATGGTTGACGATGAATATAAACCTAATAGATTTATATTAAACCTTACAATTAATATTATAAACCCTATGAATAATAATATACCCTAGGAATATGAACCTATGGGTTAAATACTATAAATCCAAGGTACATAAACCTTAAGATAAATATTATAAACCCTGAAACAAGCATGGTAGACCATCGTTGACCTTCCTTGATTTTCATATTGAAACAATATTTGTCACAATGCAACGCTGGACCATAGTTGATCATGATTGATTTTCATATTGAGCCAATATTCGACACAAAGCGATGTTGGAACATGGTTTACCAGGGTTGATTTTCATATTGACACAATCTATGTCACAATGCGACATTGGACCATGGTTGACCATGGTTGTTGTTGCCTTGATGGGGCCCAGACCCAGGCTCAGATATGGCTACACAAACTAAAAAAACCCACTATTACCGACCCTTTCGACAATGATCTGTTGCGCAAACCAAAGTCTTACCCAAGGAAATATAGGGGGATGATAAAAGCAGTTTTTTAGCATCGAGAGGGACAATGGAGTATGGCCTTAGGGATTATCTTCCTTTCAACAGTTGACAAAGATTCACGGAGAAAACCAGTTAATTCTACAGTCACAGTTCATTGCTTCGATTGACCAGCTTGTAGATTGTGCGATCTTACTTTAGCAAGCATTAAACAACATAAATAACCATAAATAGGACTTTACGATGCAATTGTAGATTAGAATCCTTGCTTAGCACATATAACATAAAATAAAAGTAAAGCAAACACATAACCTCAAAACACAGATTTGTCTTCAAGAGTCGTTCATTAATGCTCAGATCTTCCGAATACAATTAGTTCCACCTTGCGCACTCAGCTGCATGGGTATGCGTACTCAGCTGCAAAACTCCCAAGGTCTCTGTGCACTCATTAGCATTTTTGGAACACCTAATCCTCCATGGGTAGGTGTGGAATGCGAAAAGTCACAATGGAGTCCAAGTGACCTTGGAATGTGAAACCAAGAGTCACACCATCGTACTATAAATGTGCATCATGTATAATGGAAAAATAAGAGAGCTACACGCTTATCCTTCATTGTGTGTTGAGTTTCTTGTTGTGTGTGTTTATCTTTCTCCTACACCATGTGTGTGTTTAACATGGTGTTTAACATGGTATCAGAGCTGATACGTCCATAACCAGCTCAACCTTGAGTGAGCCATTTGTGTTTATGGCCCGTGCTTATCTGCAAAAATTATAAGAATTTTTGCAGCACTCAGAGATTTTTGCAGTAGTCTTTTCTGCCGCACTCATCAATCTTTCTGTAGCATTCAGAAATTTGCATTAAGAAGAAGCAACATTCAGAAATTTTGTCTTGAAGAAGAGCAACATTTAGGGGGCATTCTGCAGGTTGATTTTCTGAAGAAATTGACATGTGAAGACAAGCAGCTCCTTGAAGAAGAAAAATCAGCTGCCTTAAAGGCCTCTTGCACAGTAGTTTTTGCTGCACTTTTTTGTAGAAATATTGTATTGAACTTACATTGTACTGTGAGTGGAATTTTCATATTCATTCATAGTTGTAATCAGTATTTGAGTTGAAAAATTGTTGATGTAAGTCATTGTTGCTTGCTGGTTAGACATCCAAGTCTATACCTTGAGGAGCAGATTTTGTACTTTAAGATTTCCATAGTTGGAAGTTCTCTTGAGTCATTTGTATTTGTTGAATCACATTGTAAACAGGTGCATTTTCGGTTGAAGCCGACACCCTTTATTTTGAGCTTAAGTTGTTGAAAAATGGCTAAATTCAATGAGGCATTAGAGTTGTTGAGTAACCTCATTCATTCAAATGTTGATGATATGGTAAAAATGAGCAAGAATGTTCTTTGTATCATTCAAAGTTGTTTGCAAGATGCACAAGAAAAGATTGAGTTTTTGCAGTTGGAATCTCAGCTTCAGCAAGATGAACTTCAGCAAAAGAGTCACCATTCTGAACCTGTTTCTGTTCAAAAGATTGAGAAAGACTCCAATCAGCAACAAGTCAATAAAGTTGCAGTTGATCCACATTTAGTTCCTTGTACTACAACATATTTACATGCAGATGCAGCAGTTCAGCCTGCACTTCTCAAGCCCATCATATTTCAGAGTGTCGGATTCATGTATGACATTTCACCTGCAGCTATTCCGGATCCTACTCCACTTCCATAACAACAACAACAAATTGTAAAATGCCAACACTGTGATTGAGTTGGCCATATGAAAGATCATTGTTTTGATCTTCATCCATGCAAGCACTGTGGTCAGCACACCCATTCTTCAGACAGATGCTTCAGAAACAAGCCTCCTGCAAGAACAAATATGGATCTTGGATGGATCGCTTCTTGGCAATGAGCATCAACAACCAAGAAGATGTTTACGACACATGTTAGAACTTGTTCTAGAATATTGAGAAAACTTGCAGTTGAGTTTTCGCCATCATCTCACCTTGTCCCTGACAGAGAGGAAAATGGTGGTCATGTACAAGCTTCGACGTCAGATCAAGCGAGCCTGAGCCACAATCTCTCATTCCATGTTCAGATTTGTAGCCAGAGACACAACAGTTCAAGCGAGCCTGAGCCACAATTCGTCATTCCAGATTCAAAGATGTAGCCAGAGACACGGATGCCCATGAGCATGCCTTTGGTTGGTGGACAACCTTAAACCATCACGGGTAGTAGACCTCCCTTCCTTTAGGTTGAAGGTCTCCCTTTCATATATAGAGGGACACTTTCTCTAGAAGAAGCCTTCAGCTTCTTGCGAGCTTTGGTTGAGTTCCGGGGAAATGCTTCAACATTTCAGAGTTTTGATCCATCCTTAAACCATCACGGGTAATAGAGCCTCCCTTCTTTTAGGTTAGGTATCCCTTTTTTATGAGGGACAATTCCTCTAGCGAAGCTTCCCGACACAACACAGTTTGGAAGAGTTAAGATAAGCACCAACAAGTTTTGCATTCCGGTGTTGGTGGTCATCCTTAAACCACCTCTTTTTTCCAACATTTCAGAGAGTTGATTCATCCCAAGTGCTGCCATGTATACTTTGCAGATTTGTATTACAACTCTCTTCTTGGACTCACACATACCCCTTCGGATTAAGGGGGGGAATGTTGGAACACTTAATCCTCATGGGTAGGTGTGGAATGCGAAAAGTCACAATGGAGTCCAAGTGACCTTGGAATGTGAAACCAAGAGTCACACCATTGTACTATAAATGTACATCATGTATAATGGAAAAATAAGAGAGCTACACGCTTATCCTTCATTGTGTGTTGAGTTTCTTGTTGTGTGTGTTTATCTTTCTCCTACACCATGTGTGTGTTTAACATGGTGTTTAACAAGCAGGAGCCTTTTCTCTAACCAAAACCACAGAACACAGACTCAAAATAATCTTACATCCAAGTGCATTCTATCATCACATATCAAGTATATATCATCAACTATCCTAAACTCCTTCTGTAGTCTTTGCAATTGCAATACCATGGTCTGAAAACCATGGGTGGAGCTCAACGTATATAAAATATTCTCATTATTTTACAAAATAAGGGGCTTTGACCCACCCCAAAGCCCCTAAGACTGTAACTTAACTTCGCATTTTGCACTCTGCTCCTCGATCTGCGGATTCTTTCTCAAAATATTTCATAGAGGAATACTCTATCCAACAGGCCCCCAACACAAAATTGTGACTCATTCGGAGTCACTCTGCTAGTACGCCCTCGATATTTTCTTTGATGCCGCTGAAGGCATCCTTCAGAGGTGGAACTACTTTGGTGCACTGTTGTTCAACTTCACGAATTTCAGTCAACAACGTCTCAGTAGCTGGCCTGGAAATTTTGGTAGAACTATATTTTTGTCTTTGGCGCAGTCCCTTCAGCTGCTTCTCGACGGTTTAGGAGAGCTGACTAGTTTTAGCTTCCCATGGATTTTTCATGGTTGTGATAAGTTGTTCTTTTCTGTGCATCTTATCGATCTATGAGCGCAAAAATTTACCCTCTTGGAGACAGGCATATCACAGTATTGGTGCTAGAGTCTTCATGGTGACCTTAATGTGGTCCATATGTTCTAAATTCTCACAAAATTCCTGCTCAATCGTCTCCACATTAGGGTCCTCTTGCAGTGAGGGCCATACATCCATGACATCTTTGAATACTTGTGTGCACTCCTAGATGGTGGATTCAATCTGTTCAATGGCTACGTTGAGCTTTGTTGCACACTGCTCTCGGACCTCTGGTGGAGTGGCAGGCTGCAATTCCATATACATATTGACTATATTCATTTTCCTTTCGAGTCACACCGTGTCGACTTCGACCTTAGAATCCTTTACTTCCATGGCCAGCTTTGCCACTTTTTCTGTTGGGGCAGCTGCAACCTAAATCTTTAGCTGAGGTAGGTCACTACAAGCCTTGGATATGACTTCCTCCAAATTTTGTCTTTGCGCAACCTCTACATCGCACTCCTATATGACTAGTTGTTTTTCCTTAGCCATCCTCTGTATTTTCTACATAACATCTTGGATAACCAATAGGGTGTGTTGCTCTCTGATCTGCAACTATTCAGTCACACCCTGGTGGAACTCATGAAATGTCTGCAGAGACAGTGCAACAAGGTTAAGCCTTACATTATGCCAATGCACCGCCTGCTTCAGTTGCTCCATAGTATCAAAACATAATGTGCTCACAGGGATTGGAACTGCACAAGTATTAGTTGTAATGGACATTTCATGCTGTGTTTTTCTTGCACCTGTTGAAGCCCCACTCGCTTGAGCTGCGATTACTTGAAGCCCGCTCATTTGACTCACACTCACTTGTATTGTGCTCATCTGCACCTGCAACTTCTTTAGGCCTTGATGGACCTTTGATAGTACCTTCTTGTACTAGTCCTCAATGTTACCCTAGAGGTGCTTGGTCATATTTCAAATAATGTGTCTTATCTCATATAGGTCCCCCTCAATAAGGACCATTTCATCGGGGTTGGCGGTCTTATTAGTCTTTGTTTTCTTCTAAGCACTGTCACTCAGTGGCTATTGTCTCTTAGTAATAAAAGGGGAGGAGGGTTTTGTTGGATACATAATTGTATCATCATTGCGATTAGCATCCCCTTCTATTTCTGGAACCGACGTCTATGTTTCTCACTCAGCTTATTTTTTAGACTCCCTAGTTGTCGCGAAGGAGACGTGCTTAGGCAGTTTTTCGGTGTCCTTCTTTCCTATCTGCATGCTATTCTTCACACCGCTTGTGCATGCTTGCTCTGCCTATGTGCCTTCAATGGGCGGAGTTAGCCAATCACTTGGCCAATTTCTTACTATGCCTTCAACATCTCCTTATGTAAATAGGTACATCAGCTTGTACCAGGCCTCAACAAGGTCCTTCTTCACCTGGATATGGACATGGTGGAAATATTCTCTGAAGTTTGCAACCTGCTGATATTATTTCAAAATAATTGGTAATAATCAAGGATTTTGGCAGATCATCGTGCGCAAACTCATCTCGAATGCGACCCAAAATATTTTGTTCGCATCACCCGGGTCGGCTCTTTGGAATGCCATAGCAAGGCATACTATGTAGCCTCGCAAATATCTAGGTCCACATAGGAGAACCAATATTCCTCGAGCTCCTTCCAGGCCATCAACATTATTAAGAGCAAGAGTCATGTGTAGTGGAACTACGCTCCCTCCTCTTGAGATTCATGGAAGTCAGCTAATAATTCATTACATAGGTATCCTACCCAATTATATAGAATGCCCTTGCTAAACTCCATAGCCAAAGACACCACCAGCATGGAAACCTCCTCTGCGCAGCACTTTCGCATGACTTTTCCTTCTAAAATGTGAGCAGAAAAGTTCACTGACCTATCAGAGATGGAGTTAATCGATTAACCGATGCTTCCCTTAGTTTGATCGTAGTTTTTCTTCATCTAGTCTGCTAGCTTCTTGTCTTGATCCTTTCCCACAAATTCTTCTGTGGGATCCAATATGAGACAAGGAAGTCTCATGATCTTCCTTATCAACATTGTGTCAATAGGGATCCTCTTCCCCAACCATAAGTAGTCATCGTGTACCAGGGCTAGCAGTTGGCGTACACAAATTGTATTGATGATGCTTCACTCGAAGCGTGTAACATATAACATGTTCAACAACCTTACATCATTGATACCCGCCACCCACTTCATTGATTCCAATGTTGTTACTTTGGTAGATTCATAGTAGGTGGAGCGCATATACCGGCTTGTCTCGAACTATGATTATTTGTTGTGATCGTTAAAATCCCAGTCCTACATGAATAACTAGGGTACTTTTCCCCTACAAATCACCCTCAATCTATACTTCATCTGGTAGCAATGGTGTGAAAATCTTGTATTGGACTGCGTCTGGATCCTTTTTAGGCTTCGCAACTGTCAGCTTCCATGACGGAATATATGGGGGAAACCTAGAGATAGGTTCCACCTCCTCCGCATTAATGTTCACTATCCCCCTAAGCGTGATTTCCTCTTCGTTTGACTCATATTGATGCAAGGGCATTAGGCTCAAGAAAATCCTTTGTATTTTAATAGACATAGTGGTCTTGTGTTTTCAAAAGAATATGGGTTCTTATGTAATTATTAATGTTTTTGAGTGATTTTAATGAGAGATATTAGATATTATGAGGAATTTGTAAATGTTCCCGAATAATTGGAGAACATGAGAGAATTACGATAGTTTAGATTCCATATGGAATGAGATATTTGAGAATTGATTATAAATCTTAAGTTAGAATTAGTTTCATGATTTTATGGGATTAAAGAGGATCCTTAGGGATAAAAGATAGATTTTAGGACTTAGAGGATTTTGAGGAATTTTTTGAGATAATGAAGGATCTGAACCTAAATTGGTTCATAATATTTTGTATAAAATGTAAAGCCTCAAGGCAAAAGAAAGAAAAGATTAGTAGAAAGTAGGTTTCTGACAAATAGGGTTTTGTTGTAAGCCTTCGGGCAAATTTGACAGGAAGGCCATTGATCAGAATATCAAGCCAGAGAGAAAATATTTGTAATTGTTTGATTGTATATATACAAAGAAAATTCGATCCTAAAGTGTGTAATTATGTGTGTGGAATGACTCAGTTTATACCTTATGAGAAGATAAGGTTTTGAAATGGTATTCTGTATATCATTGAGATATTTGATGTAAATGTCGAGACAAGTATGATGTCTTGAGCCGAAATGCACCTAGAGGATTTTATATATATATATATATATATATATATATATATATATATATATATATGTGAGAAGATTGGATGAATTTGCATCTGTTAAATTCAGTCATCGATCACTGAATGGA
>CM076573.1:635781446-635860054 GCA_034641835.2 Pinus albicaulis
TTGAAGATGTTAAAATTAAAAATTAAAAATATGCAAACCAAGAGAATTAAAAATTCATAAAATATTAAAATTTTACAAAATCAACATCTTTGTGATTTTCACAGATTTTAATTTGAATTTAAAAAAAAATATCCTAATTTCTAATTAAATTTTAGGAAATTTTAATTAAAAAAAACTCTTCCCACAACAAAACAAAAAAATTTCTTCTTTAGCTTACTACCATCCCTACACCTAAAAATATCCACAAAATTAGACGGATAGACTCCATAAATATCGTTGTCTTTGGCATGTGTATAGTGGATCATTGTAGTAGTTTTTTGAGAATTTATGTCAATGTGATGTTGTGGACTTGTTTCACAGAAACTTGTCACAGAGTCGATTTCTCAATATTGGGAAGGTGCTCCCATGCATGGAATTGAGCATCCTCATGAATAATACTCCTTTAAGATCAATGGACATAAATTATTACATTATTTAGGAAATATTATCACAAAGATGTATGGTTTCATGCAAACATGGAATAATTTACATTTACGGAACCTTTTAGCTACACATCCCACTAATTTCAGCAATTAGACAACTAATCCTTGGGATTATGTTTGTGCCATGATGCGTGGTTATTAGAGTCCAAGAAGACCTAGAAACTAATTCAATGATTTCTTGTATGTATTTATATGTACACTATGTATATCATTTAGGAGATCAATTAATATACAACTGTATTGGGTATCCAAAATTTTTGTGTTACAGTGGTATCATAGCGCAAGTTGAATGCTAGTTAATTATATCAGGGCAAAGGTTATCTTCTCTTATGAATAACTTGATTCACTAGTTTTGTGACTTCCCGGTTGTATGGCCTTCTTAGGGAGTGCTTCTTTATGAAAGAGAGGGTTCAAATCTGACGTTGGTGGGATGGAAAACTGGTGGAATAGAGTGGTGGTTGTTAGAACAATGAATTTCACTTCAAACTTCAGGTTTAAAAATCAATTTTCATATTTATTGCATACGTAATTAAAATTTATTGGAAAAACGCAATAGTAGAAACCATTTACAATTGTTTTTTTCGTAGAAGATGAAGAGGAAACATAGCCATTTGCCACTTTCTTAGATTGAGGACGTAATTCTTAGTTTATACCAAACCCTATAGGTGATCATGTATGTGGAATTAAATTTCTTAAAAATTAAATTTAACGTTTTAGTTGGATATTTTAATGCATGGTGGTTGGCTCCCAATGGGCGAGTCTTGCTGAGCACAAGATAGAAAATCAAAATTTTTAAATTAAGATGTTGCTAGAATTTTGTTTGCATTAAAAAGAAAATAGGAAAATGCTCTATGCGTTCAGGGAAGAGGATTTTGGACTGCCAGCATCAGAGGGTTGGTGCTTCTATTGCACTTTGGTGTTGTCAGATGATTTAAAAATGAGATTTTTTTTTTTTAATTATTATTTTGGAGTCTGCAACCTCCACCAAACTTCTACAAAGAGAGACATTATGCTGCGAAGGTTGTGGAAGTCATGTTTGATTTTGTGATTGGTTAACCTTCGTCTCATTCCACACATGATTATGTGTAAAAATATGATGTCAGTTGGAATGTGTCAAAGACCAGGTAGCATCGAAAGCAATAATATGTCGTGGGTATAGGTGTAAGTGTGGTGTGTTCTGATCTAGTCTCATTGGCGGATGCCCCAACAAGAATTCAAACTGAAAATAACCCCACTCCATATCAATTGGAGGAAAGAAAGGGAAGTGAAACTATTCGTATTGTTTTTTTATTGGATATATTAAATCAATTCATTGATTATTATGCAGTGATTTTTAAGGTTAAAATCTGATAAAGTAGGATTTAACAGAACAAGAGAGTTGATCAGGATTTAAGTGGGTGTCGAATGGAGGCACTGTAACTTCATCAACAGGAAACCACACTTCAACAATGATATGAATTCTTGACCACTTCTGCACAGTGAGAACCGACTCCGACCAATTGAAAGAAAAGAAAATATGCATTGAGATTTGCCAAATTGAGTGGGGAGAAGGGGGTTTCTTTAGTGTTAGCCCTATCACAGTGAAGGTTGTTGTTCCAACGAAGCCAGAATGACAAGGTATTATTTGGAAGTTTTGAATGCATTAATTTATTGAGATAATTACCCATACTAATTTAATACAAAGCCCATCCTTTCCTTTGTTGGAGTTTATCTCTTTTAATTCAAGTGATGAAAAGGTTAATAAATTCGAGTATGTTTGGTGGAGTGAGTTACAAATTTTGAGTTGGGATTATAAAGGTTTATTATTAAAACTTTGACATCAAGATTTAATGAAGTTTTTTAGCATGAAAAATTTTGACATTAGAGCATTTTGTAGGAGGGGTAAGAAAATTGACATACTCAAAAGTGGGTTGCAACATAGAATTTGCAGTGCATATTTTTTTATTGGTTTGTTGGTATTGTTGCTTCAGTAGATTTCATATTGAGGTGTGAAGTATCAATGATATTTGAGGAAATTTTTGAACTTGTCTATTACATGTTGTGATTTGTGTTGTTAAAGTTGAAATTATTTTGTAAAATGAGTGCATTTTCAGTTGAACTCGATACTTTATATTGACTAAAATGGCTCAAATTAAGAATGTATTAGAAAATTTAAATAGTCTCATTAATTATACTGCCGATGAATCTATAAATATCAGCAAAGTAAGTCTTGTTGATATTACAGTCCATTTATATGATAATTTGGAGACGATTAAATTTATCTAGATTGAGTCTCAAGTACATCGAGAGGACCATAATTCCAAACAATAGTCGAAGAGTAATGAAGCCATTTCAAGAGAAAATTTTGATGCAACTGAAAGTCCTGATGAGAAGCATGTCATTCCCAAATCCTTTATAAGACCGTGGGAAGAAATTACACAGAACTGGTTTGGGATATAACAAATATGTCATGGATGTATCTTTTTATCTCCCAAATTTTTCTAAACCTATACTTTTTTGTAGTGTCGGATATCTAGATAGTGTTGAAATTCAACAAGAAAAATGCACCACATACTAGTGTGGGATTCCAGGTCACACATGAGTGAGGAATTCAATGACACATTAGTGCTAATGTGGGCATCCAATTTTTAAATAAATTGGAAAATAAATTGTAATCTTATCTCATAGCAACTTGTAATAGTTAACTAAGTGTGATATACTTAGTTAGCTCAAGAATTTCAAGTTGAGGGTCAAAGGATAGGAATGTAGAGTGATTCTATTATTTATAGGATCCAGTTGCAGTTGTAGCACTAGTATGGTGTGAGTTCAATCAGTTAACTCAAATTTATTGAGTTAAAAATAGTTCAACTAGTTCTAACTGATTGATGATCTAGTGGAAGATCAAGTGAATTAAAATAGATTTAATTCACAAGTAGTTATCTACCAAGTAACTAATGATTCACTATTAATAGTTGCATGCATGTCAATTCTGATGATGTCCCAGTTGAGACAAAGGTTGAAGGGAAGTAAACTATAATTTTTTTTATTAGTGAATCGCCCAAGCGCAGTTATAAAGCCACAAGAATTCCATGGTGGATTACGCAGTCAAGGAAGGTTGGAATTCTTATTTAATAGGAATTATTTTTCCTAGGGATTGCGTGAGCAAGACAGGTTGAATGTGGACAGGAAATTGCCTGTGTATTGGTCCAATTTTTCCTAGATGAGTGTCAGACAATTGGTAGAGTGTATGAAGTTGTGGTGAGCACATATGCATTGTATTATTTCATGGGTCCTTGGTTGATTATACAATAAATATGGAGTAGTTTTGAGTAGTTTCTTTCCCCGGGAAAATATTTTGTTGTGAGATTGATTTACTTCTTTCTCTTACTTGCATGTGATTGAGCGATCATGATTTATATTCTGCAAATATTGTAGAAGGATTCAATATATTTTTTTAGTACATTGCATGATCAGATTGAATCCATTGATGTAATTTCTACATGGTATCAGAGTGCCGGGAATAACAATAATGGAGAAGAAATTAAGTTTGTGTTGTACAATATTCAAATTTGCAGATACATTATTTGGATCTAGAAGCAGATCAAGATGTCTTTAAATAGATTGAGACTCGAATATGCACTCGAGAGTAGTTCGAATTATATTTCATGTAAGGACAGGATGGAGGCAGTGTTGGAGGACAATGGGTTGAAGGAATTTATAGATAATGATAATCTCAAGGTCGCAGCAACAGATTCCAAACTTATTGATGCATTGTAGAAGAAGGTATCAAAGGGAAGGAGGATGTTATTATAGGGAGTTCGAGATCATATTTTCGCGAGTCTTCATGGAAAGGAAACTCCATATGCTATGTGGAAGGCCTTGACAGGTCTGTTTCAAAGTAGTAGTGACCACAGAAAATTGGCACTCAAGGACAAGCTTAGGAAAATCAAAATGGAGAAGGATGACACAACCCATAAATACTTGACCAAGTTCACTCAATGTCAAGATGAGCTTGGAAGTGTTGGGACTACTGTAGCTGATGATGACTTGGTGAGCCTAGCACTTCTAGGCCTTCCTAAGAGTTGGCATAGTTACCAGGACTCCGCGAATGGGAGGGAGAATTTACAAGATTGGGAGTGGCTATGGTCGGATTTTGTACAAGAAGAGTTTCAGAGGAATACCAAGGATGGATCCTCATCCAAGGCTGATGATGAGGAAAAATGTGCCTTGGCTAGTAAGGCAAAGAAGGGGAAGGGGAATAAGTCCTATTCCAAATATGAGACCGACAAAGAAGGAAATAAGCATGACATGTCAATGGTGAAATGTTTTCACTGTCATGATCATGGACACTATGCCATAAACTGTCCACAAAATAAGAAGAAGAACAATAAGGATCCTGGAGCTGTACTGAGTGAAGCTTTGTCCTCACAATTTGAGTTGGACTTCTCTCTCATCGCATGCATGGCATCAACAGTGATGGGATCTATGTGGTACTTGGATAGTGGAGCATATTTCCACATGATGCAAAACAAAGAACTCTTTAGTAGCTTGGAGGAGAAGGATCTTCAAATGCACATCGATATGGGTGCTGACGGGAGGTATAGCGCTACTGGGATTGGTAGTGCTACTTTCCAGAGATAATGAGGTAAAAATTTCATATTAAAATATGACATGCATGTTCCAAGTTTAAAAAATAATTTAGTTTCAGTTGCTATGTTGGAGGATCTTGGATATGATATGGTTTTTAGTGAAGGAAAGGCGTTCCCTCACCACAAAGCCACAGGATAGGTAAATAATATTGGGGTTCGTGTGAAGAAACTCTAAAAACTTGATGTAGATGGTTGCGCAACATTGAGGAGTAAAGCAGGGAAGTTGGTGAGCCAGGATACAGGTGAGTTAAGGCACAAGATATTGGTCCATCTACACCATAATGCTTTGAGGATCATGCAAAATATTTCTACGGGTCTTCCAAAGGGTACTCTTGCGTAGATAGACACATGCAAGGGATGTACCATGGGGAAGTATAATAAAGCCACTTTTCATGAGAAGGAGAACCGATCAACGACAATCCTTGAGATATTTCACTTAGACGTGTGTCGACCATTCTCTACACCTTCCACACCAAAGCACAGGTATTATGTGATTTTTGTTGATGATTTTTCTAGGAAGTGTTGGATCTTCCTTCTACAGAAGAAAGATCAGATGCTCTCCAAGATTTGTGAGTTCCAAGCACTGGTAGAGAAAGATACAAGGAATAAGGTGAAGGCTCTAAGGAGCTACAATGGTGGTGAGTATATCTCTAATGAATTCAAGAACTTCTGTGCGAGAGAAGGAATTCAGATAGAATTGATTGCACCTCATAACCCACAACAGAATGGGGTTGCAGAAAGAAATAACAAAACAATTGTGGTAGTAGCACGAGCTATGTTACATGATTAGGTCCTACCGTTGCATCTATGGGCAGAGGCATGCAACAAAATGATATTTGTACAGAACCGTATTCCTCATCAAATACTTGGCCTAAGTACACCAAAGGAGGATTTTTCAGGTAAGAAACCAGATGTTTCATATTTTAAAATGTTTGGCTCATATGTCTATTTCCATGTGACCAAAGATGCCAGGAAGAAGCTAGAACCAACAATAGAGTTTGGGATATTTCTGGGGTACACTGATACTCCCCACAACTATTGAGTGTATTTTCTGGCTAACAGGATGACAGTTGTCAGGAGAGATGTTAAATTTGATGAGGAGAAATCCATGTTATTGTCCCTTGAGAGGGAGATTTATTTTCATGAAAATGAGGAACTCGTAGTTCCAAAGGATGAACCTCAAGATGTGCAGAAACCACAAGCAGAGGATCATGGAGTGGAGTAAAACACTCCTGTAGAGCCATCTACCAGAAATAGTAGGAAGCACACCAGAGAGGCCGACAAATTGATGCTAGATGCGACAAAGCATGTAGGTGAACCTACATCACAATGCAGCTAGAGAATGTCCTGAAACAGGTACACTGGATGCATGTCTCTTATGAGAGATTGTATTGTGACATAACCATCCTCTTTTGAGGAAGACGTGTAGTAGCCAACATGGGTTGATGCCATGGTTGAGGAATATGAGTTAATTATCAGAAACAGTGCATGGGAAGTGGTCCCAAGACCAGTGGGGAAGTTAGTGGTTGGATCCAGGTGGATCTACAAGGTGAAGCAAGCAGCAGATGGAAAGGTGGAGAAAACAAGGCTAGATTTGTGGCCCGAGGATTATTATAGGTAGAGGGGATTGACTATGAGGATACTCTTGCATTGTTTGCAAGGTACTCATCGATTAGATCTATCCTTGCACTCTCAGCGCAGATGGGGTGGCAGATACATCAAATGGATGTAAAGACAACCTTTCTCAATGGAGTTATTGCGGAAGAAGTGTACATTGAGAAGCCATAAGGTTCTGAGACTTTTGACAGGGAGTCGCATGTGTGCAGACTCTAGAGAAAACTATATGGGTTGAAGCAAGCACCTCGTGCTTGATACACCAGTATCGGCATCTATTTCACCGGGTTGGGCTTCACAAAGAGTGAAGGGGATGCGAACCTATATCATATTTTGGTTGATGGTAAGCTTTTGATTATTGTAATTTATATTGATGATCTTATACTGACAAGTGATGAGTAGCTCATAACTTCTTGCAAAAAGGATCTTGCAATAGAGTTTGAGAAGAAGGACATGGGGCTCTTGCACTATTTCCTTGGCTTGGAAATATGGCAAAGAGATGGGGAGCTATTTGTATCTCAGGGCAAGTATGCCAAGGCGATTCTCAGGAAGTTCCACATGGAGGGAAACAAAACCATGAAGACACCTCTTGCAGGAAACTAGAGGAAGGAGGATTCTACTTCAGGTGAGGTAGTGGATGCTACTGTTTATAGGCAGCTTGTGGGTTCACTTATGTATTTGGTAAACACACGACCAGACATATCCTACACAGTTAACCAGCTTAGTCAAGCTATGCTTAAGCCTACTAAGCTCTTTTGGAAGGCGGGGAAGCATGTTTTGAGATATCTTAAGGGCACTACAGATTATGGATTATGGTACAAATGGACATAGGGAGTGAAGCTTTAAGGGTTCAGCGATCCAGATTAGGCAGGTAGTCCATCAGATAGGAAGAGCACATCAGGGGGCATCTTCAGCATAGGATCAGCAGTAGTTTCTTGGTACAGCAAGAAGAAGAGAATAGTTGCACTCAGTTCAGCTGAGGCAGAGTACATTGCAGCTAGTCAGGCTGCATTAGAGGCCATCTAGATAAGGAAGATACTTGTTGTTTTGTTCAGTCATCAGATGGATCCGACGGTGATTCATTGTGATAACTAGAGTTGCATAAAACTCTTGGTTAATCTAGTATTCCATGACAGGTCCAAGCATATTGACATCTAGTACCACCATCTCATAGATTGTGATCAAAGGCGCATTATGTTGTTGTAGTACATTCCCAACTTGCGATGCGCTAGTTATATGAAGATATGTTGATCGTAGTAGATTATGTTGTTGTAGTACATTCCCATGAAGGATCAGGATGTAGATATGTTGATGAAGGCACTTGCGAAGAGAAAATTTGAATACCACAGAGGCAGGATCGGGGTAGTTGATAATCCATTTCTTGTTGAGAGTGAGTATTGAAATTCAACAAGAAAATGCACCACATACTAGTGTGGGATTCAAGGTCACACATGAGTGAGGAATTTAGTGACACATTAGTGCTAATGTGGGTGTCCAATTTTTAAATAAATTGGAAAATATATTGTTTTTTTAATCTTATAACAACTTTTAATATTTAACTAAGTGTGATAGAATTAGGTAGCTCAAGAATTTTGAGCTCAGGGTCAAAGGATAGGCATGTAGAGTGATTCTATTATTTACAAGGTCCAGTTACAATTGTAGCACTAGTTTGGTGTGAGTGCAATCAGTTAACTCAAATTAATTGAGTTAAAATCACTTTAACTAGTTATAACTTATTGATGAGCTAGTAGAAGATCAAGTGAATTAAAATAGATTTCATTCACAAGTAGTGATCTACCAAGTAATTGATGATTCACTAATATTTGCATGCATGTCAATTCTGATGACGACCCAGTTGAGACAAAGGTTAAAGGGAATTAAACTATCAGTTGTATTATTAGTGAATTTCCCGAGCGTAGTTATAAATACATAAGAAGCCCATGATGGATTGCACAGTCAAGGAAGGTTGGAATTCCTATTTAATAGGAATTATTTTTAATAGGGATTGTGTGAGCAAGGAAGGCTGAAGGTGGGCAAGAAATTGGCTATGTATTGGTCCAATTTTGCTTAAATCAATGTGAGACAATTGGTATATTGTATGAGGTTGTGGTGAGAACACATATGCATTGTATTGTTTCATGATTCCTTGGTTGATTATACAATAAATATGGAGGGGTTTTGAGCAGTTTCTTTCCCCAAGTGGGCAGGAAATTCGCTATGTATTGATCCAATTTTTCTTAGATCAGTGTGAGACAAATGGTAGAGTGTATGAGGCTATGGTGAGCACACATGCATTGTATTGTTCCATGATTCCTTTGCTGATTATACAATAAATATGGAGGGGATTTGATTAATTTCTTTTCTCCAGAAAATATTTTGTTGTGTGATTGATTTACTTATTTCTCTTACTTGCATGTGATTCAGCGATCATGATTTATATTCCACAAATATTGTAGAAGGATTTAATATCTTGTTTTAGTATATTGCATGATCGGATTGAATCCATTGATGTAATTTCTACATGGTATCAGAGTTGTGTTAGATATTTTATATAGATGGTGTTGTTCTAGAACAAATTGATCAATGTGAACAATGTAATAAAGTTGGACATGTGAAAGATTAATGTTTTGATCTTCACCCACGTGAGAATTGTGGAAAGCACAATCACCATTCAAACAAATGTTCCAAAAAGAAGACTACTGCAAGAGAGAAACTAATTTTTGGATGGATTGCTTCTTGGGATTGGTCGAAAACAACTAAGAGGATTTACAGGTGATACCGCAGGATATGTTCGAGAGTGTTGACCAGCATTGCAGTGATAAAGAATACTTCTGACCTTGTATCCGACAAGGGGGAATTGTTGATGGTCTGCTACAAATTCAAAGATTTGTAAAGTGAACCTGAGTTAGAGATCCACAAGTGAGACTTAGCCACAACCTGTACCAATTAAAGCCAGAGTTGTAGTAAAAAAGACTTCAGTTTTTTGCAAAATGAGTTGTTTATGAATGAGCACTTCTAGATTCAAAATTGTTTAAGGAACTACATTGATGGTTCCAAAGTTTCCATTTTTTATTGGTCCGAGAACTACTATAAAGGTTCCAGACATGGGTATAGTTTGTAGTTTTCTATTAAAAACCACCATCTTCGGTTCCATTTTTGAGAGACATTCAGCGCTTGGCTGAGATGCATTTTTTTCATTTTGAGTTCTCATTCTTGTACTTTGATACATTCTTTCGGATTAAAGGGGGAATGTTAGACAACTAATCCTCATGATTATGTTTTTGTTATGGTGAATTATTATTAGAGTCCAAGAAGACCCGGAAATTAATTGAACGGTTTCTTGTATGTATTTATATGTACACTATGTACGTCATTTATGAGATCAATTAATGTACAATTGTATTTGGTTTCCAATCTTGTTGTATTTCATTACAATGTGTATGGAAAAAACACTTTTATCAAATGACGTAAGCCCCAGTAACTTGCTTTTAATGGGATAACTTGCTTTCCATGGGGTAGTTAATGCTCGGCATTGTATATGTTTATTTTTTGATAATGTATTTGCTTAAATCCAATTGTGGCCTATCCCATTTACTGCCCATTGTCATACCAATTATTTTCATGCACACATTTGTACTTCAAGTATAAACTATAGAAACAAATCAAATGTTACTAGCAGAATTGGAATTTCAAAACAGACCTACTATTTATTTTCACTATTTGAAAGCCAATTTGTTCACAGTTTACCAATCACCTTACCCATCAAATTCCATCCTAGGTGCTAGTGCCCTTTTGATTTAGGGAAGAGACTGCCAAATTAAGGCAGGTTCACTGATATTATGAATTGACAGAATTGACCTTGTACGTTGGTACTTGCTTCCTCCTTAGAGGGGCTAATATTTGAATATATACATTTAATCTCTATATTCATATAGAGTAGTTTATAACCATGTCTTATTAATTTGAGTATGGAAAAAAGTTACGAAAGATTTTCTCTCATGATCTATAGATCTTTAATTGTTAATGATTTTTTTGTTTTTATAGATAATATAATAATAATAATAGATTTAAATGGAAAACATGTTTTAATTTGGTTAAAAGTTTATTACCATGAAACAAGTTAAGTGTCCAAAACTAGTAGTATTTTGCAGAAGTAAAAGTTTTGTTACTTTAAAAATTATTAAACACTCAATGGTATATTTTTTTGTTAAATAATATTAATGAGTGAACTTGCATCCCTTAATAACTATCCCACTACTATTTTACCACTGAATAATGATATAGTTTTTCACTACATTTAAAATAACAAACAAACTCATTCACTCTCAAACAAATTCTCTGATTTCAAAGTATTGTCTTTTCTGTTATGCCGATTGTATTTTTTGCTCGTTTTAATGAACGTTTGATTTATATTGGAATTCGGAAATATACAAATAAATTTTTTTGTTCATTCAGATTTTTTCAGAATGAAGCCAAAACTTCACACAGTCCTTAAAAATAACTGTGGAACTCAACCCCCAACTTTTTTACCAAATGAAATGATATACCAAAAAGAATAAAAGAAAAAAAATCCCAATTTGGATCGACCAAATGAAGCCAAAACTTCGCACTGCCATGAAAATTAAAATTAACTCTGGAACTCCACCTCAATTCTTTTACCAAATGAAATGATATGCCAAAAAGCAAAAAAACCAAAAAATTCAAAATGTGGATAGTCGAATGAAGCCAAAACTTCACACTGCCATGAAAATTAACTCTGGAACTCAACCTCAAACTCTTTTACCATTGAATGAAATGATAGGCCAAAAGCAAAAAAAAAAAAAAATTGTTAATGACTCTCCCTTGGAGGCTGGAACAAAGAACTCGGAAATACAAATTTATTCTTTGTTGGAGTGATATTCTTGTCTTTGTTGAGAACAGAAGTTAGCCACGTCGTACAAGAAGCTACCCACATTGTAACATATAAGATTCTAATAATTACTTAGTTAACAGGTCAACACTGTCCAGTCGTGTAAAGCACCACCCGTGACAGTTAAGCAATATTTTTAGATCCCTAACAGTAAGAAAATAAGAATGGGATTATAATTTAATAATGTAAAGTTAGTTGTTTTTTTATGAGAAATATCTTAACTATTTTTATTTATATAAAAAAACGGAGTCTATATATGTTTCTGGTGTGGGGAATTTGATTATTTAGCTTCTAACATAGTTCATTATCTTTTATAAGCAGGAGCAAAAATTGAACTTGGATAGAGATAGAGAAAATAAAAAATTATTCTTTGGATAGAGACGGAGAAAATAACAAATTCCTCCTAACAACCTGACATGAACCCAATTTGAAAGTTGACAGGAACCCAATTAACTTTCAAATTGTATTATAAAATTGTATCATAGAACTGTCTGTGTAGCCATTTTATACCAATTTGAAAGTTGACATGAACCCAATCAACTTTCAAATTGTATTATAAAATTGTATCATAGAACTGTCTGTGTAGCCATTTTATACCAATTTGAAAGTTGACATGAACCCAATTAACTTTCAAATTGTATTATAAAATTGTATCATAGAACTGTCTGTACAGCCATTTTATATAGTAGCCTCAGTTACTTTAATCAAAACTGTGTCAATTACTCAAATCCTAACACGTAACATGGAATGACAGTCAAGATAGTAAAGGGTTGGGTGTAATGGTTATGTGCTCGCAGAACTGAGATCAGAAACAACTGTATGTAGTCCTCGAATGAATACGCCATTGAAGCTTAGAAGTAATTGCTTAACGTCTTGTCTTTATCGTCTGCAACAAGATCATGCAGATCTAGAGATAGTGCATTTAAAATTTGAAATGCTTTAATGACTAGTTAGTACTAGCTGTAACAGTTAAGATTATAGATCGCCGTAGTTTAACCAGTTTGTAAATTTGATAAATGTAGGAAAATTATGGAAATTTTGATAATTAAAGCGTGAACATTTCTACATAATATAAATTAGAATTTTGGGAATATTATACAGGATTGTAGAAGTTCTAATTTACAAGATTTTGATAAATTTAGAAATTTTTGTAAATCTAATTTACAATTGTCAAATTTCTCTCTAAATTTTTTATAGTGTTAAATCTATTTCCACCATAAAACATATAAATTCAAAAAATACTACTATAATTATTTTTTATTTTTTTTTAACTAAATTCTTACCACTTTTACCACTTTAGTGTAAACTGGTTTCCCTAATTGCATTATAAGACTATGTGTGTGGCCATTTTAGCGTAACATCAGTTACTCTCATTCAAAACTGTCATTTATTTTAATTGACACGTCACATGGATGTGAATGACAGTCTAGCTAGTAAGAGGTTAAAGCGTAATAGTGCATATGCTCGCTAATCTGACAGAGATCTCAGTCAGATTCAAGGTGCCAACAACCAGGAGACAATGCGTGACTTTCACACGATAAATCAATTCTGGTGATTTGGCCAGGCCTGTTATGGTTGGTTTTCACTTAGATGCCTTTAACAATCACTTCATCACATTCAGGTTTTTATCCATGAATGTTTCTATAGATTTCATATAGTCTAATGAATGTTTGAATGTTTTTATAGATTTCATGATCCACATATTCTAATGAATGAATTCGACTTGTCATCCAACGAGATAAGAAACCACAAGACTGCACATCAAAGTGGTTGTTGCCTTCATTGCATATATATGACCCTAAAAAATACCCCATCTCTTGAGGAAGATTTAAGAGAATTATAATCTAATCATCTTTATTTTAAATGGTCAAAGAGGTTAATTTAATGCATGTAATTACAGTGAGATTATATATTCGAGTTTTTCTAATCGTACATGGAGTTGATAAAGTTTTCTAAAATGTTTTAAAATTTTAATTTTACAAACCAAAATAAATTGTATAGGAAACTTGTAAAAGACTTTACAAAGTTGTGAAAAGGAGGAATGGATTTTTGAATTAAATATCGTAGTGGATCATCAAGGTAATGGATTATTTAACCATCTAATTGAGTTAATGATTGAAATGGATCATTGGGCTATGATTTCTCTTACATTTCAATGTCATGAAACTCCTCAATCTAAACATGATCTTAAATTATGCAAAAGTTGTGTTTCTCAATATCGTACTTAACAAACTTTACAATTTGTTATGTATAAAATTATTCTACTAACTTAATTAACTCCATTTTTAGATTAAGGAGCATGATCAAATATCGTGCCCCCTCCTTGGGCTATATTTAAGGTTGAGCTCTCATTCATTGTAATCAGCCTTCAATATATATGTGTGTGTGTGTGTGTGTGTGTGTGTGTGTGTGTGTGATTATTACTAAGTCTGTTTACTCCATGTGATATCAGAGAGGTTCCTTCCTCGACTGGTGGTTGCACAAATTCATTGTCTCATCGCCCATCAGTTCACTCACTTTTTGCTTCACATTCCAATGCTTTTCCCGTTCGATGTTTGTTATCTCTCATCTGTATCCATTCCAAACCCTTGTCGCCCAGGCACGTCTACCGCATCCCCCCTCTGTGCAGATTCTTTTCCCTGCAATAATAACACCATCTTCCATTGTTCCATTGGTTGACCATCAACCGACATCCCTCATACGATTCGAGGGACCCTTCAACTAATTCGATGGGTAAACCCATTGTTACGTTACAAATTACGATCACGTTGTTGTAATAAGATGATTCATAATGTTTGTTACAACACTGTTTAGAATTTAATAAATATATATATATATATATATATAACTTCATTATATAATTAATTAAAAAAGGGGGTTAAGATAAGTAAGATAAAAAAAATACTTTGTTTATATTTATATAGTTTATTGGGGAAAAATAAAATTTAAGGTCAAGGAAGAAGGTTAAGCTGGATAAATATACACCACCATATACCCGTTCAATGTCTTTGTCAATTTCAATGGTTGATTTTAATAAAAAAAATATATACCTTGAAACTAAGGGCATCATACATTACTAAAAAATCAAGGAGCTCTAGAAGACATCGAAGAGAATAGAAAACTAGCTCGAGTAGAATCATAATGAGTTTAAAAAGGATCAAACAACGCTTTCAAATAAGGTGGATCTAAATCATAATCAGGCAACGGTGATGTTGAGTTGTATTTGTGAAAATTTGAAAATCATTCCTGATCGAATACCCAAAATTAATGAAGCTATGCAACATCTAGATCATGTAGATACATCAAACTCATCAGACTCACATTTGAACCCTGAGTCTCTAAAGGAATCTTCCATGCCTAATCAACAAAATAGTAACACGAATTTTCAAAATATGCATCTCTAGAATCCATACTCAAATATGCAGTTCTTCACTCCATCGGGAACTACATATAACAAAGAGAAAAACTTGAGCCCTTCAAATTTGATGGCAATGAGAAATTTAGTGTCACATGGTTCAATAAAGAAAAATAATATTTCGAGATTTACGATATTGACAATGATGATGAAAATATCAGGCATGCATCCATGCAAAATGAAAGGTGGAGCATATAATTGATATATGTGGTGGAAGGAGATGAAACTTGTTATCAATTGGAAGACATTCAAAAATTCATTCTTTAATAGGTTCCAAGGTGTCAAAGAAGAATAATTCTTTTCAACACTCACCAGACTACAACAAAAATGAAATGTGGATGAACACACTCGAGAATGGGAAACTTTAGCTACATGAGTATCTGGATTATCATAAACTTGTCTCATCCAGTCATACATCACGGGACTTAAACCCCATCTCTAGGTTGAGCTTGAGTTTCATGACATCAATTATATAGAAGAAGCAAGACAAAAATCAAAAGTTGTTGAAAAGAAGCACAAAAAGATGCAGTGGCCAAAATTTGAAAGAGTAGATCCAAGACGAAAATTTCCCCAAACTATGAATACAAATAATACAAAATATGTTCCACCACATCTTCATGAAGGAGAAAAAACTATTTTGGAAATGAAAAGAGTGAAATAAGGTAAGCGAGGACGTTGTGGCGAAAAATGGGACCCTAAACCTAGATGTGCTAAAGGAAAATAATCCAAGAACCTGTATACTTGTGAAGCAACCAATGATTTCAAAAATTGATGAATCAAATGTAGAAGAGATTGAATATTCTCCAAAATTTTCTCCAGAACTAGATAATGAGAGTATTCTGCAAGTGTCACTGTCGGCCATGAAAGGTATATCATAGCCCCAGACATTAAAATTAAAATGACATATCAAAAAGAGAATCGTAATGGTTCTGATCGATATTGGTAGCACCTACAGCTTTTTGGACTCAACTATGTAGAAAAGGCTCAACAATTTTGCATTTCCCATGCCCAACATGAAAGTCATGGTAGATGACACTAAGAAAATTGAAAAAGTAGGGAAATTCCATAAAGTCAAATTACAAATTCAAGACTATAATCTAGAATCTTCGTTCTAAATTGTACCATCAGGAGGAATATGTGTGGTCCTATGTATCCAACAAATAAAAACCCTAGGAACTTATTCTTCCAACCATCAAAATAAATTTATAAAATTAAAATGGGAAGGGCAGAAATACAAGTTATTTTGGTTCTAGCCCCCTGAGAATCAAATTGTATCATCGTCCCAGATGATGAAAATAATTTGGAAGGGAGAACCAACATATGTAGTAAAATTTCATCAGATGGAGATGTTGGTTTCAATATTGGTTAGCAAAGAATGACCTACAATTCAATAAATTCCACTTGAAGTTCAAAAACTCATCCAAAAACACAAAAACGTGTTCCAAGATCTTCCTATGAAGATGCCTCTTGAAAGAGGAATCGAGCACATAATTGAAGTCAAATTAGGGTAAAACCCTATCAACATCAAGCTGTATAGGTATCCACAACACCAAAAAACTAGAATTGAAAGATTAGTCCAAGATATTTTAAAGTGTGGAATCATCACAAAGAGTAGAATCCCAAACTCTACTCCAATGGTTCTTGTCTAAAAGAAGGATGGCTCCTTTAGGCTATGTGTGGATTATCGGGGAATGAATAAGGTACCAATTAAGAATAAGTTTATAATCCTCTTTATAGATGAAATGGTAGATGGACTTCATGCATCCCAATACTTTTGAAAATTGGACTTCGGATCAGGATACTACCAGATCAGAATAACGTTAGAGCACATAGTGAAATTTTTTTTTTGAAGGCACGAAGATCATTATGAATTTAAGGTAATTCCCTTCTAATTAACTAATGTTCTGACAACCTTCTAAGCCACTATGAATGAGGTATTACATCTGTATCTAAGGAAGTTTTTTTTTGTATTCTTTGACAATATTCTAAACTATAGTAAAATTTGGAAAGAGCATCTACAACATATGGAGCAAGTTCTCATCATATTAGAAGAACATCGATTCTATGAAAATATGTCAAAGTGTACATTCGGAAAAGAAGAAGTAGAGTACCTCAAACACATAATATCCAAGGAAGGAGTAAAAGTAGATCCTAATAAGATTCAGGCTATAAAATAATCGACTATACCAGTTAACATCTCCAAGTTAAGAGGATTCATAGGGTTGACTGGGTACTATCGAAGGTTTATTAAAAATTATTCCCATGTAACCATTCCCTTAACGAACCTTCTAAAAAAGAACTCATTTCGATGGGACGATGAAGAAAAAACATGTTTTAAAGACTTGAAGGGAATTATGTCTAATACACATGTATTGGAAACTCCAGACTTTTCAAAGCCATTTGTAATTGAATGTGGTGCTTTAGGATTTGGCATAGGAGTAGTATTAATGTAGGATGTTCATCCAATCATGTTTCAAAGCAGGAATCTAAACAAGTAAGAATGTCTAAATTCTACACACAAGGAAATGCTCACCATTATGCATGCCTTAGACTAGTGGAGAAAATATATTTTGGGAAGTAATTTCTCCATATGAATAGACCATAACAGTCTCCAGTACCTCCTCCAGCAAAAAACACTCTCTAAATAACAACAAAAGTGAATTGAAAAACTTGTTGTGTTTGACATGGAGATAGTACATAAAAGGGGAAATGAAAATGTAGTGGAAAATGCTCTCTCCATAAAAGATGAAGAAACATCCTTGTTTTCAGTCTCAGCTATAATCCCATAATGGCTTAATGAAATAAAAAGTAAGTATGGAAAAAGATCTAGAAATAAGTGCTATAATTAATAACCCTCCTCATAATTCAAAATTTGAATGGAAAACCGATATTTTATGGTACGAGGGAAGGATTTACCTAACTCCAAATTCCAAATTTAAAGTCAAGGCTCTCAAAGAGTCCCATGATTCACTGCCATCTGGACATGCAGGTTTCTTTAAAACCTATTATAATGCATGCCAATCATTTTTTTGGAAGGGAATGAATAATGATATTCAAAAATATGTAACATATTGTGATCAATGTCAGAAAAATAAAAGTGAGAACATTATGACCCCAGGTCTACTCCACCCCTTAAATATCCCAAACCAAAAATGGGAAGAAATATTAATGGATTTTATTGAAGGATTACCCATGTCAGATGGGAAAGATAAAATTCTTGTAGTAGTAGACAAACTCACAAAGTATGCACACTTCATATCCGTCGAGATACTTTGCAAGCATGTCTATAAATTGCATGGATTTCCTAAAGTCGTTGTTAGTGACATATATCCCAAGTTTAAAGGGAATTTTTGGAAATATATTTTCAAGCATATTGGAACATACCTTAACATGAGTTCTACACATCATCCTCAAACAAAAGATCAAAAATAAACTGTGAATAAGTGCTTAGAATCTTACCTCCGTTTTTATGCAACAGAAAAACAAAATAAGTGGGTTTAGTGGTTACATCTAGCTGAATGGTGGTACAATTCAACTTATCACACATCTGCAAATATCACCCCATTTCAATCTTTGTATGGATATGAACCTCATAAATGGAAGGAATTTTCCATTTCCGAGAGAAAAGTTCGAGCAGTTAAGTATAAGTTAGAATAAAACCAAAAATTATTTCAAACATTAAAATAAATTCTAATTATTGCAAGGAATTGCATGAAGCAGCAGGTCAACTGACACAGAACAAAGAAAGAATTTGAAGTTGGAGAATTGGTATTTGTTAAACTTCAACCTTACAAGAAATTATCCCTAAAGAAAAAAGGAAATAAAAAAATTGGCACCAAATTTTTATGGACCATATGAGACTAACAAAAATATAAGCCAAGTAGCATACAGCTTAAGCCTTCCAGATAATAGTCGTGTTCACAACATTTTCCATGTATCTTGTCTTAAAAAGGCAGTGGGGAAACACCAATCAGCATAAACAAAATTTCTCATATTAGATGATGAAGACAAGTTAATCTTAGAACTAGAAGGAATTGTTACCACCAAGGAAAGGAACTTACGATCTCAAGTAATTAAATAATTATACCTGATCAAGTGGAAGAATGTACTAGAAGAATCTTCTTAGGAGATATAATCATTTTGTCAACAACGCCCATCGGTACGCATGTTTTTAGGACAAAGTATTTTTTTGAGAGGGAGACAATGTTATGTATAAAATTACTCTAGTAACTTAATTAAATCCATTTTTAGACTAAGAGGCACAATCAAAGATCATTCTCCCTCATGTAATGACTCTTGGGCTATATTTAACCTTGAGCCCTCATTCATTGTAATCATCCTTCAATTATTAATAAAATATATATGGATTTTTGTTTATTACTGAGTATGTTTACTCCACAATTGTATTCAAGATCAAAATTATTAGGGTTTCTTGGTTTGATTGGTGAGGATTGGTGTATTTCTCTTAGGTCATTGTAAGGTGGTGAGTGTAATTTTAATTTCAGCTTTGATATGGAATTTTTTTTTAGAATCATTTTATAAAACATTATGCTAGGGAATGCATTTAATCACCATGATCTTGTTATTCATCTGATTTTTTTAATTATCTACATTTTTAATCATCTACTTTTTAAATGTTTTCAATATTCATGCTATATATTTAATCACCCTATAAAGATTCATGATTTCACGTAAAATTTGGAAAGAGCATCTACAACATATGGAGCAAGTTCTCACCATATTATAAGAACAACAATTCTATGCAAAGATGTCCAAGTGTACCTTTAGAAAAGAAGAAGTAGAGTACCTCATACACATAATATCCAAGGAAGGAGTAAAATTAGATCCTAATAAGATCGAGGCTATAAAATAATGGCATATACCAGTTAACATCTCCAAGTTAAGAGGATTCATAAGGTTGTCTGGGTGTGATCGAAGGTTTATTAAAAAAATATTCCCATGTAACCACACCCTTAACGAACCTTCTAAATAATAACTCATTCCGATGGGACGATGAAGCAAAAACATGTTTTAAAGACTTGAAGGGAATTATGTCTAATACACTTGTATTGGAAACTCCAGACTTTTCAAATTCATTTGAAATTGAATGTGACGCTTTAGGATTTGGCATAGGAGCAGTATTAATATAGGATGGTCATCCAATCACGTTTGAAAGTAGGAAGCTCAACAAGCAATAAAGTCTCATGTATATACACAACAAGGAATGATTTCCATTATGCATGCCTTAGACAAGTGGATAAAATATCTTTTGGGAAGTAAGTTCTCCATATGAATAGACCATAACAGCCTCCAGTACCTCCTCCAACAGAAAATACTCTCTAAAGAACAACAAAAGTGAATTGAAAAAATTGTTGCGTTTGACATGGAGATATTACATAAAAGGGGAAATGACAATGTAGTGGAAAATTCTCTCTCTAGAAAGATGAAGAAACATCCTTGTTTGCAATATTAACTATAATCCCAAAATGGCTTAATGAAATCAAAAGTAAGTATGGAAAAATATCCAGAAACAAGTGTTATAATTAATAACCCTCTTCATAATTCAAAATTTGAATGGAAAACCGATATTTTTTTTGTACAAGGGAAGGATTTACCTAATTCCAAATTCCAAATTTAAAGTCAATATTCTCAAAGAGTCCCATGATTCACTTCGAACCAGACATGTAGGCTTCTTTAAAACCTATTATAATGCAAGTCAATCATCTTTCTAGAAGGGAATGAATAATGATATTAAAAAATATGTAGCATATTGTGATCAATGTCAGAAAAATAAAAGTGAGAACCTTATGACCCCAAGTCTGCTCCACCCCTTAAATATCCCAAACCAAAAATGGGAAGAAATATCAAGGGATTTTGTTGAAGGATTACCCATGTTAAATGAACTAGAAGGAATTGTTACCACCAAGGAAAGGAAGCTATGATCTCTAGTAATTAAAGAATACCTGATCAAGTGGAGGAATGCACGAGAAGAAGAAGCTTCTTGGGAGACAAAAGAATTTCTTCAACGCCCATCAATACACATTCTTTGAGGACAAAGTAATTTTTTCAAAGGGAGGCAATGTTATGTATAAAATTACTCTACTAAATTAATTAACTCTATTTTTAGATTAAGGGACACAATCAAAGATCATGTCCCCTCATGTAATGACTCTTGGAATATATTTAACATTGAGCCCTCATTCGTTGTAATAATCCTTCAATTATTAATACAATATATATTCATTTTTATTTATTACTGGGTATGTTTACTCCACAATTGAATTCAAGATCACAATGATTAAGGTTTCTTGGTTTGATTAGTGAGGACTGGCGTATTTCTCTTAAGTCATTGTAAGGTGGTGAGCGTAATTTGAATATCAATGTTGATATGGTGTTTTGTTTTAGAATCATTTTATAAAAAATTATGCTAGGGAATGCATTTAATCACCATGATCTCGCTATTCATCCGATTTTCTTAATTATCAAAAATTTTAATCATCTACTTTTTAAATGTTTTCAATATTCATGTTACATTTTTATTCACCCTATAAAAATTCATGATTGTAGATACATTTATAGTTTTTAACAATGTTCCCTTCACTACGAAGAGTATAGTTGACATGGACTATGTAATGCAAAGAGTCTGTGGAACAAAACCTAAAGCCTGAAACAAAATACAACACGAATCATTTCATTGAATAATGACGATATATGTTTATTATTATATTACTGAGCCAACACCGTAATCACTTCTGAGATTATTTGACAAATATTTTTGTTTCAATATCAAAATATTTGAGGAGGGATAACTTTTCCATACAAAAATCAATCACCAAAAGGGACTTTCCTTTAATTAAATCACGATCTCAATGAGTTTCCTGGATACAAACTCCCATAAATAGTTGTGAATCACCAATTAATCACCAATTTTCATATGATATTGAAATCATTGATATGTTGTTCAATTTATCATTGTTAGACGTCAACTCCATTCATTAAGAGCAAATTTGGAAAATAAACAAAATATTGAGTTAAACGTCCAAATTCTATTTCCTTTCCACAAATAATTAGTGTTTCAACGAAAGTTCCAATTTAGTTTTGTTTAATAGCGGTCCTTCAATTTAAACCTTAATGTTTATAATAATATTAAATTACGTTTATTAGTGTTAATTTAGAGTTTATTAGTATTAATCTAATACAATGGTTATATAATATCAATCTCTCAGTTTTAATTAATATATTGAAAAATTAATAAGTAATTTTTTTTTGTTGATCAAAGTCTATTTTATATTATCATATCAAAATTTACAGTAGACAACAACATAGCTATGTTACATTAAGGAAACCTAGAAGGCATGAAATTCCTAGAAATACTTGGGTGCACACCAAGGCATACGATGCTCTTGGTTATTGTCCACATAAAATTACAAAACAACATTATCATCATGGAGGAGGGTGCAGAGGACCTGCCAGAGGAGCCGCAAAGATGTGTCCCTGGTTGTGCATATGGTAGTCAATATGTTCCATTTGGGCCTCTAAAGCTCTTTGGTGGTCATGAGAGCACCGCAGAAGATGACACAGACTCTCTAGAGTTTCAACGGCCTCATTATGCAGGTGTTGAATAGCATTATTAGGCCACAAATTCATTACGATATTCATACCTTTGTTGGTGTGAAGTGTTCAGGTTGAGTTGGATATGCTAGAGTTGGGCATAAATTGATTCAAGGGTGGTTGGAGCCTCAACCTGTCCCAGTGACTGAGCTAGAGATACTGCCATGACCGCCACCAAGTGTTGACTCTCGGTAGATTCCGAGTGTGAACTCGAGTCCCCAGATACCTGGCGGTTCTCCATGCCACGCCCAAGACCTCTGTGCCGAGCCTGACCTCTCTCTCTCGACATGCACTCGTCTAACACCCCCCCACCCTTTGCTAATCTACAGCACCAAGTCACCCCATGCCAAACAACCCCTAAAACCACCGCACCATCCCCACAACCTTGACCAATTTTATCGTTGAACACCTCTTGATCGTTGTGGAGGAGATTCACTATACCACCGGCAGCTGCAATGCCACCCTCAAATGAGGTGTGAATTCACCACCTTCCACAAATGTTAATTGTAGGAGAGACGGAGTGCTCAGTGAGCCCAAGGAAAAACCACCTTGGGGCCTGGCTCGGGTAGGACCCTTCCTGCGCAATCCCTTGGCTTGCTTTTGTCACCCAGGCGGAGCACCAGAACCACCCGTCAATAGGCACTCCCTCCGCTGAGAAATCACCCTCACCACCTTTTCCTGTCTCTCGATGTAGTGTGCTATTGTCGTTTCTAGGATTCCTCCCAGCGTTCAAACGCCAACCACAGCTTTGAAGCTCAAGCCAAGGCTTGAGAGCCAGCTTCTGCTCATCTACGAAGACCAAATCACCAACCTTCACCATCGCCCGTGAATGTCGAATGAGCTGCCTCTCATCTGTTGCGCTCTTATCTACTACCTCTTATGTCGTAAGTTATCCTACCCCAAGGATCATTACCTCTCAAGCGTGGGAGGCTAATGAGTCGACAAGCGCATGGCTGAGGGCTGGTCTGGCCATAACTATCCACTGCCCACCTGTCTCGTTGATTGGACACCCCCAGCGGAGAAAACATTGATAAGTATAATATAAAACAATAACATTTTTAAATATAAATATTATTATAAATAATTAATAATATTATAAATAGATAACAATATTTTATTAATTAAAATATTAATAATTTTACAGAAAAATAACAAATTTTTTTTTTTTTTATAATTGAAAATATTGGATAAAATTGAACATTAATTTAACCATGTTTAGATTAATATATTAATATTATTTTTTTATTATTTATTATTATTATTAATATTAATATATTTAATATTAATATTAATATTCTTTAAATGAACTTAAATCAATTATTAATTATTTAATACTACATAATGAAATAATAAAAACTATTAATAAATTAATAAAATTGAATATGGTCAACCATGGTTGAATCTGTCTAATCATGCTCAACAATGCTCAACCATGTTCAATCATTGTCAATCATCATCTACCATGAACAATGATGTTCAACGATGATCTTTCATGGTCAAGCATGCTCCACCATCATCAACCATGGTCATAATGGTTAATCAATGTCTCTACGATGAACCATGATCAATGATGGTTAATCATGCTTCAATATGGTCGACCATGGTCAATGTATTTATGGTCAACCACAGTCAACCATGGTAAACCATTATCAGCCATGGTCAATGATGTTCAACCATGATTAACAATGGTTGAATTTCATCAACCATGATCAACCTTGATTAAAGTCTCTTTTATCATGATCAATGATGACGGTCAACCATGGTCAACCATGGAAGACCATGGTTAATCATGATCAACCATGTTTTATAGAATGAAACATCACCAACCATGGTTGAACGTCGCATTGTGACAAGAATTGTCTCAATATGAAAATCAACCAAGGTCAACCATGTTTATTTTAGTGTTTATAATATTTATCTGAGGGTTTATATACCTTGGGTTTATAATATTTGTCTTTTGGGTTTAATATTATTCCTTTCGATTCCTAATCTCTTGGGCTATTAGTATTAATCCCTTAGGCTTATTATTCCCTTGGGTTTGTAATATCGGTCACTTGGGTTTATTATTATCTTGGATTTATAATATTAACCATGGTCAATCATAGTCAATCAATCATGAGTACAAAAATTGTCTCCATATGAAAATCTTGGACAATCATGGACAATCATGGTCAACCATGGTCGATCAAGGTCAACCATGTTTTATACAATTGGTCAACCATGGTCAACGATGTTTATTTTAGTGTTTATAATATTTATCTTAGGGCTTAGATACCTTGGGTTTATAGTATTAGTCTATTAGGTTTAATACGATTCCCTTGGGTTCTTAATTTTTTGGGGTTTTAGTATTAGTCCCTTAGGTTTATTATTCCCCTGGGTTTATAAGACCAATCCCTTGGATTTATTATTCCCATGGGTTAAAAATATCAATCATATCAACCATGGTCGAATGTCACATTGTGAAAAAAATTATCTTCGTATGAAAATCATGGACATCATGGCCAAATTTTTTTATAGAATGAAACATGGTCAAACATCATCGAACGCCGCATTGTGACAAAGATTGTCTCAATATGAAAATCAACCATGGTCTAACGTCGCATCGTGACAAAGATTGTCTCGATATGTAAATCAATCGTGGTCAACCAGGGTCTAATGTCGCATTGTGATAAGAACGTCTCAATATGAAAATCAACCATGGTCAACCATGTGTT
Organism: Pinus albicaulis; assembly: GCA_034641835.2. Taxonomy (NCBI): domain Eukaryota; kingdom Viridiplantae; phylum Streptophyta; class Pinopsida; order Pinales; family Pinaceae; genus Pinus; species Pinus albicaulis. The sequence continues at coordinate 635,806,820 of CM076573.1, forward strand.
TATAATATTTATCTTAGGGTTATATACCTTGGGTTTACAATATTTGTCCCTTGGGTTTAGTATTATCCCCTTGGGTTCATAGTCCCTTGTGTTTTTAGTATTAATCATTTGGGTTTCTTATTCCATTGAGTTTATAATATTATTCTCTTGGGTTTAATATTATTCCCTTCGGTTCTTAATCCATTGGGTTTATTATTCCCTTGGGTTTATAATATCAATCCCTTGGGTTAATAATATCAATCATGGTCAATCATAGCCAACCATGGTCAAATTTTGCATTGTGGCAAAAATTGTCTCTATATGAAATCATGGAAAATCATGGTTAACCATCTTCGAACGTTAAAATCAACCATGGTTTAGCATCGCATTGTGATCAATATTTTCTTGGTATGTAAATCAACCATGGTCTAACATCGCATTGTAATAAGAAATGTCTCATATCAACCACATTAATACTTTTAATGTGGTTGTGTTAGTTCCTTTGGGTTTATAATCCCTTGGGTTTAATACTAAAAACCCAAGGGTATAATATTATTTATAGGGTTTGTAATTAATATTAATCCCTGGGGTTTATAATTCCTTGGATTTTTAATATTATAAACCCAATGTATATCAACCATAAGATAAATATTATAAACCATATAATAAAGATGGTTGACCATGGTCAATCGTGGTCCAATGTCGCATTGTCTCAAAGGATCTGTCTCAAAATGAAAATACCATTGTCAACCATCAGTCAACCATGTTAATTTTTAGAATTTATAATATTTTTCTTAGGGTTTATATACCTTAGATTTAAAATATTAATCCCTGGAGTTTAACATTATTCTGTTAGGTTAATAATTCCTTGGGTTTTAATATTAATTCTTTAAGTTCTTAGTATTGAATAATAATAGATAATATTTAATATTAAATAATAATAATTATAAAGAAATAGTTATTATTAATTATAATGATAATAATAATATTTTTATTCTAATAGTATATTTTTGTATTTTTATTTTTATTGTTATATATTGATCACTGATAAATAAAAATGAAGTCTTTAACTTATATCAACTACATTAATACTTTTAATATAATTATGCTAGTTAAACATGTAATCATACCCATAAAATTATATAGTCTCTAATTAAATCTGCTAAATCTTCATACCATCAAATTAATCTTTGAGTTTTTGAATAGGCATGCTTTTGTTTGATACCATATTCAAAATTTAATGTTTAAGTAATCCATCGATCCCAAATACTCATCTTATTTTCCTTACGTTCAAGCACGCCTTTTCCTCGTTCCAAAACAACTTTATTTTATAGCAATGTTTTTTTTAAGTTGTCGGAATTCAGGTAGAAATGGAATTCGACGGATAATATTTTAAAATTTTTCAATATTAGAACTGTTTGTTGATGTATTGTGGTTTGTCGATACATTTCACAAAGTTTCATTTTAGTTAGAAATGATGACTTTTATATATGTGTATAAATGGTTTCCATTAGTATAGATGTATATGACTAGAAGTTGCCCCTAAAGGTGCAAGAATACACCGAAGGTATAGAAGAACTGAAAAGATCCTCTCCCCAATATATGTTTATGAGTTTAGATAAACAGGAGCAAGTAATTGTGGAATTTAAGCCACGTAATGAGGGATTTTGTTTGGTGAATACATATTTTCGATAACTCTATTAAATAATTTTCTTCGTGTGGGGAGTTACACATATTCATATATCCATATGAAATGCATCACAAATCTAAACAACTTCGGCTATTCAAAAAAGGTGGAGATAAAACAAATCCATCTGGACACACGAAATAAAATGCAAATCAAAAGAATACAATTCAAAAGTCCGTCACTCCAAAGAATCAGCTCCAGCGCCAGCTCATCATTACAAAAAACCAATCACCATCGTTAACGAAATTTTTAAAACTATTTCGAAGGTACTCCATGCTTCCTAGAATTACACACCATTACAAAAAACCAATCACCATCATTAACGGAATTTATAAGACTTATTCGAAATTCTTAAACTCTTAAAATTAATTCCATAAAGTATAAAATTTGTTCATTTCCATTAGAAGTTACACCTTTCACACAGTAAAGTCTAAATTTTAATGGTTTTCATTACAGAGTACCAGTCAAAATTTTAATATGGTTTTCACTAAATTTTTATTGCTATAAAAGATTATACTTGTGTCGGGACCAAGGATATTGAACATTCACGGTGATATATTTTTTTAAATTCAAGTATATTGAACATCCCATAAACCTGCTCCTTACTTTAAAATGTATAGATTCGCATATGGCTTTTCTCCACCGAAGAAATCAAATCGTAAATTAAAAATAAAAATGTCAGGCAAGTTCCTAATTTCAAATGGAAAAATCACTCTGTTGAGTCTCAAATCTGCATCTTTCTTATACACCTTTCCAAACCTTTTTCATTCACCTGGACCTTCTCAGTCACCAATATCATTTCATATTAATTGTAAAAGAGCTTTTAAAATGGTTTTTAACTATGTTTTGTGTCTAGCTGTTTGATTTAGATTTTTTGTTCATTTAGTCTGCGGAATCTTGTCACTTTCCGCAGTTCTTGTAACTTTCCCTTTGCATCATTTTGTCAAAGTCTATGTTGCAGGGTGTCTTCGAGCAAATCGGGCCACATGGGCAAGTTAAAAATGACGTGGACATGGATCGTGTCCTATTGGCTCGGTCGAATTCATCTCCGAAGGATGTGGTCAAAGGTGGCCAAGTGGTGGTCAATCGTAGAGTCCCACGGTGACGAACTCTGTTTCTCATCACGTGGAGATTTGCGTGGCCGTTTCTAAAACACGGGAGGCACATCAACACCTGTAAACGGCTCCATAAGCTCGAATCCAACATCCACTCTCCATAGATTTACTCCCTCAAGCGGCCATAATGCTAAATCTCTGGACGTAATGGTTCACGTGTCTTCCTTCAGCGCAGAATTTAGGGAATTAGTTATATCTCTCTCTGTTATAAATAATGTGTTCTCATACGCATAGGAGATTAGATCTTTTGTAGCTCTGTAATGTAATTGTATCGCCATTGTGTTGTGACATTGTTTCTCTGTTATGACTGCATTTTAATATATGAGAAGACCTTGTTCAAAAGCATAATTCGTATTTGAAAGCTGCTCCTTGAGGTACGTACGGAGGGCCCCCGACACACGCGAGGTTTTGTGTACTACTGTATAGTTTCATGCTTCATTTATTTATGTTCATTGTGCTATAGTCATTCATGTATATATAGATTACATCTTTTATGGTACTTACATTTCATCTCTGTCCATAATCCCTCATGCTTTACATTTTAGTTCTGTCCATAATCTTTTATGTTTTTTTTATGTTGTTGTTAACTGATCAGTGTTCTTGTTTCAGATTACAATAGGCAGCCTGGGCATTTTCACATCTTTTTCATAATGAATAATGACATGGAATCAATATTGTCCTTCTGCTGATTTCCTTTTCTTGATGTTTGATTAATTCCAGCACTGTTTTGTTTTAGTCTTGCACATTTGCTTTAAGTAGTCAGATTAGATATTACATTGTTCATGTCATTTTCAGTTACCTCCGAAAGCCATAGCGAGACTAATGGTGAGGGATTGAAGTATGAATGTATAGTTTGATATTAGTTTACTTTTCTGCAAGTTAGATATTAAAGCTTGTTCATGTCATTTTCAGTTACTTCCAAAAGCCATAGCGAGACTAATGGTGAAGGATTGAAGTATGAATGTATAGTTTGATATTAGTTTACTTTTACGCAAGTTAGATATTAAGCTGTTCATGTCATTTTCGATTACTTCCGAAAGCCATAGCGAGACTAATGGTGAAGGATTGAAGTATGAATGTATAGTTTGATATTAGTTTACTTTTTTGCAAGATAGATATTAAATTGCTCATTTCATTTTCAGCTACCTCCGAAAGCCATAGCGAGACTAATGGTGAGAGATTGAAGTATGAGTGTGTAATTTGATATTAGTTTACTTTTATGCAAATTAGATATCAGATTGCTCAAGTTGTTTATGATTACCTCCGAAAGCCATAGCGTGACTAATGGTGAGGGGTCAGAATATGAGTTGATGTAATTTGATTTTAGTGTTACTTTACTTGCAATATTTTCTTTGAGTAACAAGTTTCTTTTGTGTTTAGAAGCAATGACAAGGGTAATGGTTTTCATGATCAATAGTTCACTGTTTGTTTAACTAGGATAGTAGCATATTTCATTTCCTTTTAGGAACTAATTTTTCTCATTGTATGTTTCAAAATCCTTTTGAAGCTTGAAAGTTTGGTAAATCATTATAAAGGACATCATTGCCTTGAACAATCACAACCATACTTGTCTTTTAGAATTTTCATTAGGAAACCAACCAGATAAAAAAGAAAAAAAACCAAAAACGACAAAAAAGTAAGAGATAAGTTATCTTGCACATATAGTGCGCCACACTTCGTCAGCTTACGAATCCTGGATTGACAAATTAATGTAGAAATTTAGGACACACTAAATTGACCAAACATTTTGGCGCCGTTGTCGGGGAAGTGTAACTAGGTAGCCAATTTCTTTATAAAAAAAACAATAAAAAGAAGGGAAAACTTGATAACTTCTTGAAGTATGCTCTCCTCTTTCACGTAGTGTGACCTGGAGGATCATAAAAGAGAGTTATTGGTTCGATAATTTCTTAAGTATGCTCTCTTCTTGCACCTAGTTTGATGCGCGAAGATCGAAAGAGAATTATAAGCCCAACTTAAAAAATAAAAAAAATGACATGCGTAGAGCAAGAGATTCTAGGGGAAGGTTTATAGCTAAAGCCAAAAGTTCGATTTTCACAACTCCATCTTCTTCAAGGCATAGACAAGATTCACCACCATCTACCCTAGCCTTAAGATTCTTGGAATTCAAGGAACTCGAATTAGAGGATTCTCCTATACCACCTACTAAATCTCATTTAGAAAAGGATCCTTTCTTTACTTCTACAGGGAGAGTATCTTGTAATCAAAGAAGTAGAATCACCTGACGAAGAAAAGGAAAAGACTCCCTCTCATCCTCCCTTGATAGAAGAACCGAGAGGACTTTGAGGACTCTAAGGAAACTATCATGGCGAGAGGAAATAATAGATGGATTTGGAGGTAGAGGTAGAGGTAGAGGAGGAGGAAACAATGGAGACAACAATGGTGAAGGTAATAATGGAAGAAATAGGGAAAGGAGACAACTTGTTTGGATTCCCTATAGTCGATGAGGAAACTCATACAACAATGAAAAATATATCACCATCTCGTCCTCCCCAACTTTTATGGATTGCGAAAGGGAGGATCTCGAAACATTTATGTTTGAGTTTGAAGTCATATGCTCGAACTTATGACTATATGGAAGACTCTCAAAAAATTCAAAGTCTGTTTCCTTCAACATTGAAGGAGCCGCTTTGAAATGGTTCATGGGATTAACCACCCAATCTATTAGGACTTGGAATGATATGAAACAAACATTTTTGGATAGATACTTGGACTATTGTATGCCCACCAATCACAAGGATGAGGTATTCAAAATGATGCAAAAAGAAGATGAAAATTTGGAAGATTTACTTGAAAGATTTCAATACAACTTAAAAAGAGCAAAGATGAGCAACTTAGATGATGAAACTTTGAAAGCCCTCATATTAAAAGCTATTAGAGATGAATGGATAGATATTTTAAACATGATGGGAAAAGGAGACATTCCTCAACTTCCACTTCGTGACATAACAGAACTATGTGTCCATCTCTCAAGAGGAAAAATCTAAAACAGGAGAAAGAGGCCTAGGGATCCTTCTCTTATTAGGGGCTAACAAATCTGCATATCCGGATCGATAACTAGGGCGAGAGATTGGCAATATGCTTGATGAATTTAAAACTGATATCTTAGAAAGCCTTAGTGAACAACTGAGACACCCTTAAGATCCAAAACAAGCAGAAAGCGTAAAACGGATGCTCTAGCCATCTTTTGTCCGAAATGTAGGAAGAAACATGCTTTAAGCGAATGTCCCTTGGATGCAAAAAGTTGTAGAAACATGTATAATTTGCTCAGAGAATCATGAGACCAAGGATTGTCCTTCAATTCACGGACTCAAAGCTCGTCTTTCAAGAAGACCCAAATTCGGTAGAATCTCTCTCGTTTTGTTGCAAGAAGACCTTGGCGGGACAACAAACTCAAGGGTTTAACAACCCTATGAATCTTCAAACCCCACCCGAAATTGGAATCCTTGGCAACAACCTTGGCCCCAACATCAAAATCCATATCAGCCATGGGTACAAGGGGATGCAAAATCCTTATGGGAGATTTGCTCAATTTTATCAATATCCTCCATCTTTTCAAAATCAATAAGCTCCACAACTTCCAAACCCAAATCCACAACTTTCATTGCCATTTCCACAACAATCTTCTCAACAAAATCCAAATCCTCAACTCATGCTTCCATACCAACAAAATACAAATCAACTTCCATTGACCCATTGCCAAATCCTAACAATAAAAATCCTCGGAATACTTACATGATAGAAGGACAACAATTTCCTACCTATATGATTGTTCCTCTCAATGATGTACTAAACTCAGATCTGGTAGAGTTTTAGAAAAAACCTTCTATAGATGTCCAAGAGCAAGAGATACCTGCGAGGAGGACTCTCTTGAAGCCAATAAAAGTTACGAGGAAGCATCTCTTCAAAATTCAAACATTCAAAAAAGAGAAAGAAAAGTTAACACCACTAACTCCTATAGTTGAGCAACTCTGCATCTTCATCTACACCGCCTTTTCACAGAAAGATTACAAATTGACAAGGGGTAGAAAAAACAAATCTTGTTGCCTAACTATGATTTTCTAGATGAATTAAAAGAATGTTTGTATCAAGATTCCCTTGCTACAAGCCATTCGAGAGATTCCTCTTCTAGCAAAAAACAATAAAGGAGTTGAGTTTCAAAAGACCGGAAGGAAACTAAAAGACACAAGAAGAATCCACTCGAGTAGGAAAAATTGCGAGATATCATGATGGGAAAAATTACCATGCGAAGTATATGTAGATCCAGAAGTCCAATTGTAAAGACACATATAAATGGGATAGAAATTCCAAATACATTGATTGACTTAGGGGAGCTGCTATCAACATTATGAGTAGACGAGACTATGGACCGGCTAAAAACTTCCTAACCTTCTTTACACCTACTTTAATGCAACTTGCGAGATCGATCAATTATTAAACCGGATGGTGTATTAGAAGACATTTTCAGTCTCCTTAGATTCTTGGGAATATCCAGTAGATTTTATGATTTTGACTCCCAAGAGTAATCTAGGAGGACATCCACTTATCTTAGGAAGACCTTGGCTAGCCACAGCTAATGCTTTCATTAGTTGTAGATATGGGGATATGTACATTTCTAATGGTAATTCGACAAACAAATTCAATTTGTATCCTCCAGCAAAAGCAATCACAGAAATAGGAGACAATGAATGGGTTGATGATGAGGATAGTATACAACCTGTTCTCACCATTTCTGAAATCAGTGAGGATAGTCAAATTCTGAACACATTAGAAAATTTTGAGACATCTTCAGAATATGACCCCACACAATTTCAGTTAGAATCTTACATAGAATATTTATCATCGAGACAAATGTCTCTTTACTCTATGGAAGAGTTTGGTAGTTCTATCATTGAGATTTTTCCAGGAAAAACATTGAATATCAACAAAAATTTGGAAAAGTCACAACAGGAAGAACTAACCAAAATCTTGCAAAAAACATTCTATCGCATTTGCATGGGAGTATATCGACATGAAAGGTATTGATCCTAAGACTCGCATTCATCATATCTATATTGAGGAAAAGCTGATAGGACTAATCAGAGAAAACCTCAAAGAAGGATGAATCCAAATCTTAGGGAGATAGTGAAAGAAGAGCTCCAAAAATTACTCAATGTAAACTTCATTTATCCGATTTTAGATAGCCGATGGGTTTCTCCTTTGGTTATAGTACCTAAAAATAATGGTAAATGGAGGGTATGTTTTGATTATAGGGAATTGAACAAAGCAACTTTGAAGGATCACTTTCCTTTGCCTTTTATCGATCAGGTATTAGATACATTAGCAGGTAAAAAGTACTTTTCATTCTTGGATGGTTTTAGTGGCTATAATCAAATTCAGGTTGCACTGCCGAAGATCAAGATAAGACCACATTCACTTGTCCATGGGGAACTTTTGCCACTGCTCAAGTACTTCCTTTTGGGTTATGTAATGTTGCTGCAACATTCCAAAGAAGCGATTACTAGGAATTGTTTCTGATCTAATCCATGATTGTGTAGAGGTTTATATGGATGATTTTACGAGTTTATGGTAATTCATTTGAAGAGGCATTAGAAAATTTGGAAAAAGTCCTTATAAGATGTAAAGAAAACAAACCTTTCATTAAGCCATGAAAAATGCTTTATGATGTTTAATGAAGGTATTGTGTGTGGGCATCATATTTCGAGGAGATGGGATTAAAGTTGATAGATCAAAAAGTTGAAGTCATCTCCAAGTTGCCTATTCCAAATTGTCAAAGAGATGTTAGAAGTTTTCTAGGATTTACTAGTTACTATAGAAGATTTATAGAAAACTTCACTAAAATAGCATCTCCACTCTTCAAATTTCTTACAAAAGACTGTGAATTTAAATGGGATCTCGATTGTCAATCTGACCTTTGAAACTTTTGAAAACAAGAATATCGACAGCACCTATCTTAAGAGGGCCAAATTGGAAACTCCCTTTTCATATTTCTACAGATGCTTAGACATCTGACTCGTGAGGCTGTGTTGGGTCAAAAAGATTTAGTCCCTTATGCCATTTACTATACCAGTAGAAAAATTTGACTCCCTACTCGAGTTGAATTATACTTTGATTATCTGAAAAAGGGTTTTTAGGCACGTTGTTCATGCAATCAATAAGTTTAGACATTATATAACAGAGCTATGAAACTTTTATTCATACTTGACCATTCACGCAATTAGATATCTAATGAACAAACACTGTTACTAATGGAAGAGTGACAAGATGGCTCTTACTTTTGCAAGAATTCAATATTACTGTGTTGGATAGACCAGAAAACAAAATCATGGTAGCTGATTTCTTGTCTAGGATTCAGAATTTTAAAGAAGATTCTCCCCGTAGAGGATAAGTTTCTCGATGAATACTTGTTTGCGGTGAACTATTAAGACTCCTTGGTATCTGAGATATTGCTAACTATTTGGTTACGGTAGAAAGCGCCTTCACATTTGTTTCCAAGTGAAAAAAGAAAAAATTATTCGAGAGAGTTCAAAATATTCATGGATTTCTAACGAATTGTTCAAAACGAGGTCAGATCTTGTGATCAAAAGATGTGTCGTGGAAGATGAAATGCCGATATTCTTAAGGCATGTCATGATGAACCATGCGGTGGACACTTTGCGGACAAAAGGACAGACCTATAAAATCCTCTCTTTAGGATATTATTGGCCTTCCTCTTCAAAGATGCAAAACAATATGTCAAAAGGTGTGACAACTGCCAAAGAGTAGGGAAACCTACCCTTTCAAATGAAATGCCATTGCAAACACAGGTACTCATCGAACCCTTTGAAAAATGGGCTTTAGATTTCATTGGACCTATTAATCCACCATCTAATAAAAAGAAGTATATATTGGTTTGTACTTGATTATGTTACTAAATGGGTAGAAGCCAAAGCATTAGTGTACGCTTACGAAAAATTCGAGTTTGTTAATTTTTCTTTATGAAGATATTTTTACTCGCTTTGGTGTTCCAAGAGAAATTGTGACAGATCAAGGAAGCCAATTCACATCCAACTTGGTGGAGAAGCTGATGGAAGAATACAAAATCAAGCATAGAAGATCTACTCCTTACCATCCACAAGCAAATGGTCAAGTGGAGTCTACAAACAAAGTTATTGAAAGTATCATCACCAAAACTGTTCATCTACATAGAAGAGATTGGGCGAAAGGCTTTTCGAAGCCTTGTGGGCCTACGGAACTACATGGAGAAATACAACGGGACATTCTCCCTATGAACTTGTTTATGGGAAAGAAATCCTGCGCCCCAATTGAGTTCCAAGTCAAGAGCTTCAAGATAGCGGACTTCGGTTGGGGATGGATTTATCAGAAGCTCAAAAGCATAGAATGGAGCAGTTAAATGAGCTAGATGATATCAGACAAGAGGAAATTCTAAGAACTAATCTAGTTCAATATCAAAGAGCCAAATGGCATGACAAATACATCAAAGAGAAGAAGTTTCAAGAAGGAGATTGGGCATTGTTATTTGATTCCAAGTTTAAAGATTTTAAAGGAAAATTTCAGACTCATTGGCTTGGGCCATATGAGATTGACAAGATCCTTAGCAATGGAGCGGTAAGAATCAATACCATTAATGAATTTCAAACTCCTCTTATTGTGAATGGCCACAGATTAAAAGTCTATCATAAGCCACTCTCAAAAAGAGGAATTTGTCAAAATGTTTCAAGAAAATTCTGCAATCGGTACAGTACGAAGAATTCTTCTTCTCCACATCCCTAGCCTTTATTCTTTTCGATTAAAAACAAAATAAAATTGTATAAGCACTGAAAACCAATCATTGATTGGTAGTCTTATACGGAAAATGTAGGGTGAAAATCGTGACACCCGACACCCTATATTTTCCATCTATTCTCTTTCATTTCACAAGTTTTGTGACCACCCACTCCATTTCATTCCATTCCACTTCATTTCACTCCACTTCATTCCATTTCACTTCATTTCATCTACTTCATTTCATTTCACCAATAAAATTTTCTTTCATGACTATTTTCATTCAGTCAATTATCATCCATCTATTTCCATTCACCCAAATAATAGCTGTATCAGTTTCCGTAACTGACATCTGTTTCCGCAGCTGACACCAGTTTCCGCAGCCAGAAGTAGATTCTGCAGCTACCACTCTGTTTTTCAAAAGAATTTACAGTCAGATGTATTTTCACAATCAAGAAATCAAATGCAGGTATGAAGACATATTATGAAGACAAGGGGCATTCAAGACATCAAATGAGAAGCAACTAATTGAAGACCAAGGAAAAATGGCAAGAATTCCAAGGTATGAGTAAAAATTTATTTCAAATAGCATTTAAAACACATTTTTACATAGTTATGAACCATAGCTCCATTATGTGCAATGATTGTGTTGACAAACTCCGTAACCACTCCACGATCTCTATATGATCCGCCCATAATCCTTGCATTCATTTTCAAACGGTCCATAATCGAGCCTCCGATCTTCACTCATACTCCGATACTCCACCTGTGATGAAGAAACGTGGTTCATTTGACTACGGCTTCTTTCAGCCGCATGAAATCCGTAGCCGTTGTATAAACGTGCCTACATTTACTCTGCAGCCACTAAATTTTAAACACTGCCAAATGTGTTATACTCCTCCTATTGTTCTATTGATCTCACAGCCACATTTCCACCGAGCTCACGTAACCCTTCTCTGTTTCACTTCACCCCATTTGTTCTCTATTACGCTACAGTCTGTATACCCATTCTCTGATATATGCCTACAGTCATTGTGCTCATTTCCGCTCATTTAGCCGTCTTACCTCCGTTGAACCCTCCTCATGCAGACAAGTTTTAAAAGAGCAGAAAGAAGGATGGGTCAGTTGTTGAGAATAGAACCAGAAGGACCTAAATTCATGGAAGGATACCCGCAAGTCAGGGATTTATTGAAAAAGGAAAAGTGGCTTCGGTTCATCCAAAAGTTTAGAGGCTACCATAAAGAGGTGACAAAAGCATTTGCAAGGTCTTTCAATGGCCTAGAGGTAGAGATTGGGGACCTTAAATTCACGGTGAATGAGGCATCCATAGCAGCTGCCACAGAACTTCCTCAAGAAGGTGAACGATGGTTCAAGAACAAAAGCATTAGTGATGAAGCCTGGAGAATCATCCTGCGTAACCCAGGTATGGATGTAACTATTTTTAAAAAGGGAATTCCTGTTCATGCTTTGAAAGAGGAGTGGGCTACTTTGCTGATAGTTATTCAAAAATTTATCAACTGTGAGGGCCGTTTTGGGTCAATGTATATGTATCATACCCGGTTGCTGATGAATTTTCTAGACAACCAGACCCTCAATCTCCCATAATTTTTATTAAATAGTTTGAAGAAGATGTCTGTGACCGTTCAGAAGCATTTAGGGGACGTGGAGCCACATTTGTATCACCATGGTCTTGTGAAAATTTTGATTGAAAAACAGTTAAAAGAGAAAAAGGATACATGGGAACAAATTTTGATTAGAAATTTCTTTGAAGAACCCCAAGAAATTCCTGAGGGTAGTACATCAAGAAGGAGTAGGAGGAAGAGAACAAATGATGAAACTCAAAACACTCCTACTACTACAATTGAAAGAACTAGTGGAGAAGGGAGACTGTCAAAGAAGAGGAAGGAAGAAACCAAAGGTAAAAAGCCAATAACATCAAAAGAGAGAAAAAGTATTGAGGCTATGCATCAAACCCCTTCCTCTGAAGAAGATCATCAAGTGTTATCTGAGAGACTAGTTCATCTTCAGGAACAGTCATCTATGGCCAAAAAGAGGGGAAAAGAAAAACAAAAAGGAAAATATAGTGGTCCACAACGTGTAAGAAGAATTTCCAGACTTAAAGGGAAGTTGAGGAAAACACAAACGAAAGGACCCCATTTCATTGATTTGGGAGAAGAAACATCTGAACAATCTCCAGCTGGCCATAGTCCATCTCATTCTCAGTCAGACATTGAACATAGTTCATTTCATTCTCAGTCAGATATTGAACATAGTCCATCTCATTCTCAGCCAGACGTTGACATGAGCCCTTTTCAACCAGATTTTGAAGCCACTTCTCCTCCACGGAATTTTGGGGACAGCCCAGTAAAAACGACACCTGAGATAGACCCAAAGCAACATGAAGTGTATGATTATATAGAATCTTTAGAAAAGGCAGCCACGAGTCCCAACACTTCATCCACTCAGCCTCACACAGCAAAGGAAGATCTCGTCCAATCATTGAAACCAGAAGTCTTTGAATTGGAGGTTTTAAATAGACACATTAAAAATGAAAATGAGGCATTGAAGGAACAAAGCAAACTGGACAAGATCATTCATGACAATACCATGCTACATCTGGAAATATGGCAGAAAAAGAACAGAGAATTGAAGAAGAAATGCCAGAAGTTAAGTAGAGCATTGGTTAATATCAAATTCAGGTGCTTGATGAAGAAGCCCAAGATGTTAGCAGCACCAAGGAAGAGGAGGAGAGGACTAGATGTACTGGATGAAGTGTTAAGGAATATGAATTGAAGAAGGATTATCCAAATTTTGGTTGCATGAGGACATGCAACACCTTCACAGGGGGGGTATGTTGAGTCTCAAATCTGCATCTTTCTTATACACCTTTCCAAACCTTTTTCATTCACTTGGACCTTCTCAGTCACCAATATCATTGCATATTAATTGTAAAAGAGCTTTTAAAATGGTTTTTAACTATGTTTTGTGTCTGCTGTTTGATTTAGATTTTTGCTCATTTAGCTGCGGAATCTTGTCACTTTCCGCAGCTGCTGCAACTTTCCGCAGCCATTTTGTCAAAGTCTATGTTGCAGATGTCTTCAGGGAAAACAGGCCACATGGGCAAGTTCAAAATGACGTGGACATGGATCGTGTCCTATTGGCTCGGTTAAATTCATCTCGGAAGGCTGTGGTCAAAGGTGGCCAAGTGGTGGTCAACCGTAGAGTCCCACGGTGACAGAACTCTGTTTCTCATCACATGGAGATTTGTGTGGCCATTTCTAAAATACGGGAGGCACATCAACACCTGCAAACGGCTCCATAAGCCGAATCCAACATCCACTCTCCATAGATTTACTCCTCACGGCGGCCATAATGCTAAATCTCTGGACGTAATGGTTCACGTGTCTTCCTTCAGCGCAGACTTTAGGGAATTTGTTATATCTCCCTCTGTTATAAATAATGCATTCTCATATGCATAATAGTTAGATCTTCTGTAGCTCTGTAATGTAATTGCGTTTCCATTGTGCTGTGACATTTCTCTGACCGCATTTTAATATATGAGAAGACCTTGTTCAAAAGCGTAATTCGTATTTGAAAGCTGCTCCCCGAGGTCTGTGCAGAGGACCCCTGCACACGCTGAGGTTTTGTGTACTACTGTATAGTTTCATGCTTCATTTCTTTATGTTCATTGTGCTATATTCATTCTTGTATATATAGATTACATCTTTCATGTTATTTACATTTCATCTCTGTCCATAATCCTTCATGCTTTACATTTTACTTCTGTCCATAATCTTTTATGTTTTATGTTGTTGTTAACTGATCAGTGTTCTTGTTTCATATTACAATAGACAGCCCGGGCATTTGCACATATTTTTATAATGACTAATGACATGGAATCAATATTGTCCTTCTGCTGATTTCTTTTTCTTAGTTTTTGTTTAATTCCAGCATTGTTTTGTTTATTTCAGTCTTGCACATTTGCTTTAAGTAGTCGGATTAGATATTAAACTGTTCATGTCATTTTCAGTTACCTCCGAAAGCCATAGCGAGACTAATGGTGAGGGATTGAAGTATGAATGTGTAGTTTGATATTAGTTTACTTTTCTGCAAGTTAGATATTAAACTGTTCATGTCATTTTCAGTTACTTCTGAAAGCCATAGCGAGACTAATGGTGAAGGATTGAAGTATGAATGTATAGTTTGATATTAGTTTACTTTTCTGCAAGTTGGATATTAAACTGTTCATGTCATTTTCAGTTACTTCCGAAAGCCATAGCGAGACTAATGGTGAAGGATTGAAGTATGAATGTATAGTTTGATATTAGTTTACTTTTCTGCAAGATAGATATTAAATTGCTCATGTCATTTTCAGTTACCTCCGAAAGCCATAGCGAGACTAATGGTGAGGGATTGAAGTATGAGTGTGTAATTTGATATTAGTTTACTTTTCTGAAAATTAGATATCAGATTGCTCAAGTTGTTTATGATTACCTCCGAAAGCCATAGTGTGACTAATGGTGAGGGGTCAGAATATGAGTTGATGTAATTT
Source organism: Pinus albicaulis (assembly GCA_034641835.2). NCBI lineage: Eukaryota > Viridiplantae > Streptophyta > Pinopsida > Pinales > Pinaceae > Pinus > Pinus albicaulis. The sequence continues at coordinate 635,821,935 of CM076573.1, forward strand.
GATTTTAGTGTTACTTTACTTGCAATCTTTTCTTTGAGTAACAAGTTTCTTTTGTGTTTAGACAGCAGCAAGGGTAATGGTTTTCATGATCAATAGTTCACTGTTTGTTTAACTAGGATAGTAGCATATTTCATTTCCTTTTAGGAACTAATTTTCTCATTGTATGTTTCAAAATCCTTTTGAAGCTTGAAAGTTTGGTAAATCATTATAAAGGACATCATTGCCTTGAACAATCATAACCATACTTGTCTTTTAGAATTTTCATTAGGAAACCAACCAAGATAAAAAGAAAAAAAACCAAAAACGACAAAAAAGTAAGAGATAGGTTATCTTGCACATATAGTGCGCCACACTTCGTCAGCTTACGAATCCCGGATTGACAAATTAATGCAGCAATTTAGGACACACTAAATTGACCAAACACACTCTAAATAATAAATAATTTCAATTCATCTCCACTCGTTTCCCAGAGTCATTTTAAATATTTCCCATAAAAACCTGAATAAAAATTTGAGACATTACTGGTTTTGATAACAGTCCAACTCCAGAAATAACAGTAATGCAATATCTGTGATAACTAAAACCGGCCAGCTTCTAAACGACGTACCTTGTTTGGTTGACACCAAGTTGTTTGATACATATTGTTTTGGAAAGAAGAGAGCTCCTCTGAGCTGTTATCATCAATGGACTGGCTGCCATTGTGCATCACATGCATTCACATTCTTCTTGAGGTCATTTTCTGTTAAAGTTCTGTTATAGAATTCAATGTTTATGAACGACTATAGCCAATGATTTCTTTTTGTACATATATTGTGTGTATGATACACTTCGCTGCAATGCAGAGAGGTTGGTCATAGGTTGACTGGATTCTTTTATTCAATTGGAGCAAACACAACAAATATATAAATGAGGTTTTGCACGATGTATATACAACATGGCTATATTGAGCATATTATAAGGATATATACATATTTTTTCAAAGCCCATTGGCTTCTTTGCTGTATATATAATTAGGAGTGCAGTACTCTAAATTGTTGTGTGTATATATTTGAATTAGGAGTGCAGGAGTGCACTCTGAAGTCTTCTGCAATCAATGAGTTAATTTCACAACCAAAACCAAGAAAAGCATCTCTCCTACCGCCAGAACGCAGTAATGAAAATGAAAAGAAGTCGCCTTCCTCCATTCAATGCCTAACTGGTTACAGACGGTCATGAAAACAAGGTTCAGAGAATCGATTGCCATGAACAGATTCATAAATATATCATTTCATCTTTTGACAATTGATTAGGTCATGTAATTAATTGCTCTCAACGTTAATAAAACTTACTATATTATTGAATGAAAACCCACCTGGAATCAAAGAAAATGCAGTTCTCTTAATGGCGCGGGACTGGAGGCATCATCGTCAACAGACTCCATAGCATTAAGATCTACGAAAACCATTTTGTTTTCATTCTTGATAACTCCTGCACCACCTATGGGACTGGTGTATAATTTGACTACATTAGGGGAGCTACCCAATTTCTCATGATCTTTAACAGAAAAAACGTCCATGCCCGCCTTTAATGTTCTCGTCTCGTCAAAAACCCTCTGCGTTGCCTTACTGAAAAGGAAAGGAGAAGAGGCCGAGGAGGGGTATGTGTTACTCGAATTTCCATCTTGAGGAGGCCGCAACAACGCCATGGAATTAGTTGCAGGAAACCGATCCCATCCTTGCAGTATGGTGGGGGAAGGGCTAGTCTTAGCACCAAGTTCTACTGGGCGAGCTGTTGCTGTGAGCTTAGGAGAAAGGCCAAGTCCAATATAAGCTCCTGCTGGGCGTACTCCCTGCAGGTGCAGAAAGCTGCCGCTGGAGGTTCTATCCAAGGGGATAGTCATATGGGTGTAAGCCAGGCAAGAAACAGCCTGTTCCTGCCTGCTTTCCTCCTGCAACCTCCGTTTCTCAAGCTCGGCAATGTCGAGGCCTCTCTGGGGCTGTTTCTTGATTCCGTTCTTGGTTTTCTTAGACACAGAGCAGAAGAGGAATTTTGCACAGACGTCACGAGAAAAATAAGAATGTTCCACAGGTGTCACAAGAAAAAGAGGAATGTTGCACATACTAATCGTGGTTAACAAAGAGCGAAATGGAAAGTTAGAAGGTTTTTCACCAAGTGACAGTAGTGGAAAGAGATTCGGGGGCCGACTGAAAACAAGTTGGAGAAGATATCAAAAATCCGCCGAGGGAAATAGAAGCCATGACTCCTTTCAGCATCTGTTGATTGAAGCAGTGATACGTCATAAGCGGCGAGCTAATAATAGAGAAGCCACTCCTGCAAAATGGAAACATCCATCCGGCATCTGCGGCAACGGTAACAGAAGAAGGCAGAAATATCTGTCTAACTGGAGTGGGAGTGACACGGATGTCATAGATCAACAGCTTAAAACAATGACAACTATGCCCAGAACGAACGGTAGAAAATGAAAATGTTGACGATGGTCTAGTGGAATTCTTCCAATATAACACCTTCAGTGTAAATATATTTAGTTTTTTTTTTTTAATAATATTTTATGTAATTTTTTTAATAAACTAATTAATTTATTTTTGTCTTTTCCTTTTTTAGTTTTTAATTTTCGAACTCTACCAATTTGATGTCTAATTCTTATAATTTTGAGTAAAATTTTATCGTGTATTTTAATATCAATGAAAAAATAAATGAACTTAAAAATTTCCCTCATAGTCTTATAAGTTTGTTGTCTTTTTCTTTTCTTTTCCTTTTTAAACTAATTAGAATTTTGATTATGAAGGAGATGGAAGATACAAAATGTTATCTTTAATTCCAAAGAATAATAAGAATTGACTTAAATGCATACACGGCAAACAATTTGAGCATTATTTATAGTAGGATTGAAAAGAATATCCCTATATTCCAAGAGGTTTCCTTTTTCTAGCTTCTAAATAGACAAGGTGATGCTCTTACGAATGAAGAAACCAAGTTAAATGCTAGGGTCCTTTGAAATATGGGGGTCTTATTGTTCAAGCCATCCTATAAGTTTTTTTATGTTTTATTAATCATGGAGGCACATCATCACTTTCACAATCAATACATGTCATGATACTCCCATTGTCATGTGATATTAAGCAAGTGAATGAGAAGCAAAGGGACTACTTCACTAACCCTACAGATGCTCGACTTAATTCATAGCTATAATTTTGAATCCTTTGACATAATTTATCCAAAATCAAGTGGGGTAATGGTGTAATTTGCTATTACAATAGGAAACCTTGTCTAATGGAGGTTTTCTCTAGGCCCATGTGCCTTCTTCGTAAGGACTTCTTTCTGTCATTGGTTCATGTGCTATAGAGTTTTTATCTTATGCCAAAGGTTTTGATTGTAAAGATGTGCCCTATTAAGGCCCTATTTTGAAATGTTTTTTTTTTGTGATGTTTGGGGTTCTAGGTGTTTGTGACCTTGATTTGGTAGGTGTTACTAGATGTCTAAGTGTTATAATTTCATGTATCACCCACTCTACTCTACGCCCCTTGGAACATTTTTTGGTTGGTAGCAAGAACCTAAAAATAAGATAAAGGTTATATCATGAGACTTGTAATTTTGGGGGCTTTATAATTCTTTTTAGATGGGGTATTGGTGCCCAAATACAAATTACAGAGAGTGTAACACACACCTCCTCTAATATCTACCCACTTTCACTGGCTTACTCGAGGTAAACATGAGATGAGGGGCAGTTATGACCAGACTCAATATCCTATGTGACCTTAAGGAAAAGGAGTCGAAAAACAACCTTACTGACTTCCCTTGGGTGCCACAGGACCCTCCTGGAGTAACCGAATCCCTCCAGGTGTCCATCCTCTGAGCCAACATGACTTTTCCCTAGGTTTTACCCCCAGTCGTTCCCTTGCTAAGGCCTCGGTGCAGCTGGATCCTCCCAGTCGCATGCATAAGCCTACTTTAATGAGATTTTGGACTAAATTTCTCAATGTTGTGCCAATGACTATAGATTTTTAGGCTATATTTCAGGGTTGGGGATATACTTCTACCCAGAAATCCCTGTAACTTTTCGAAATCATAAGTTACACAAGAACAATTCTTGTAAACCAAAAGTTGCACCAAGACTAGGCCTGACCATCCCAAACCGAGACTCACATTCTATTAAACACTTGGCAACAATGCAATCAACAGGCCATGAATACAAGACTCAACATAAAGGAATGAAAATTCATATGAAACTTATCAAGAACTATCACCACCCTCTCCCATTAGTTGTATTAACGTTAATTAGGTCTTGCATCCAATATTCTTTCAGTTACAATTAAAACATGAAATAAACCATGAAAATAACTACTCACATAACCATGCTTATAACCAACATATAACCACAGAAATAACCATAAGATAAAAACCATTAAAGCCACATAAATACAAGTACAAAAGCAAGAGAACTTAGCTTTCATTAACATAGGCAAGAGTCAATGAGGTTCGGGACTTCCACGTACCATTAGACCATAGACATGGCTGAACCAAATATTTATTTTATCCACTCACACTTGTGCCATATTCCAAGCATGAATGTGGAATCTCATGGATAAACCAATCCAAAAACAACCACAGGAACCCAAAGGTTAAACCACCTCCACCATCACCATACCGTGATCTCACCTAAACCAACACCGAGATCACAAAACCAAACCGAGGATGGAATGCCTCTAGATCTCATCACTATCCTTAAGGAATTTTTTGTCTCCTTATATTTAAGCTTTACCGCAATCCAAACCGGATCACTAGGACCTTACCGAGACACCACCCTCACGCTTTACGGTGTATCTCGCCAAAATCAGTCAAGGGATTCATGGGGCTTTGGGATGAACTTGAGACCACCTTCGCCCCAGATTTTGAAACCATCTAGAAATTTAGAAGCTCAAAACTGAGAACAATCTTATCACACCATGGATGTCTGGAAAATGGTAAGGAAAGTTTGAAAACCATTTTCAAAACTTCGAAAAACCATGTCACCAACCGTAAAAGAAAAAAATACCAACATGCACATGCCATGAATGTCCAAACTATCTAGGAAATCATACATGCAATCTGTTACCTGCAACTATTCATGTTGAAGTTGCTTGATCCTGCTCTTACTTGCTTGATCTTTGCTTTCCTTTCCTTTCCTTGTCCATCTTTTGCTTGATTTTCCCTTTCCTTATCCAATGATGATATGCTCAAAGAAAAATATAAGTGTATAAGAGTGAGAGAGAGAGAGAGAGAGAGAATAGAGAGAGAGATCTCTAAAACTAAACTGACCAAAAAAATTACCAACTGATCCTCATAAGCCTTTTTATCAACGAGGCCTCTATTTTCTTCATTTTCCATTATTTTCCTTCAATTTCCTCCTCACCTTCAACTTGTGACCTTTTACCTTCATTTTCTCCTAATTTCCTTTATTTTCATACATAAATGTGCAAAAAATACTTTTTCATTTTTAATGCCTTAGCCATTGCCTTTGACAATTTCCCCTTAGCTAAAAACACATCCATTGATGCCCACTAGGATATCTTTTCCCAACATTCCGCTTGGAATAAGTGTCCCTTAACTGTGGTCTTATTTTTTCATTTATAAACTTTTATTACATGAAATTTTAACCCGGGTCTATTACAGAACCCTCCCCCTTGGGGAACACCATCCTTAGTGTTAAACCACAACTATACCTTAGCAAAACTGCTGAAAATCAAGCATACAACCCATGGAGATTTAAAATTAGCTCGATGTATTGTTTACAATGAATAACATGCTCAAACAAAACCATCATGACAACATGATAGTTTAACAACCATACCACATATTGGATCTTTTTAACTTAGCTCATGGCAGTATTTACAATAGAAACCATACATAAATATGTACAAATACCAAAAATTCTTTTGCTCAACCAGCAAACAATGAAGGATACACAGCCTTCATCTTATCCTCCATCTCCCACGTAGCTTCTTCAGGCCCAAAGTGCTTCCACTGCACTTTCTCTATGGATCTGTTCATGAGCATGAGATGTTTCTGCTACAATATGCACTGAGGTTCCGACTATAATTCTCCTTCTTTCTCCTCTTGCAATACAAACTAATCAATAACATGATCAACATCCTTTATATACCTTTTAAGTAATGAAACATGAAAAACATCATGGAATTTCATTGTTGGAGGTAGTGCAAGTCGATTAGACAGTGGTCAAATCCTCTCAAGAATCTCAAAAGGCCCGCAATACCATGGTGCCAACTTGGCACATGATACAATCCTCAAGGAGATCTTCTTGGGCTTAATGAACAAATACACATGTTCCCCAACCTAAAATTCTTTAAATGCCCTGTGTTGATCTTCATAACTCTTCTTATTGTCCTATGTTTCCTTTGGGTTATTATTTATAACCTACATTTCCCATTCCATGTCTACCAACATGTTTGGCCCAATAAGTAACATGTTCACTGGATCACGACAGTTGATGGGAGTATTAAAAATCTGCCCATAAATTGCCTTGAAATGACTCATCCTTAGTGACTCCTGATTACCATTGTTGTATGAAAAATAAACCAATGGAAGGTACTCCTCCCATCTCCTCTATTGATGCATGACATACATCCTCAACCTATCCTCTAGGATCTCATTGACCCTCTCTGTCTTTTCATCTGTCTATGTGTTATAGGTTGTACTGAAAGCCAACTCTATCCCCAAACCTGAAAACAACTCCTTCCAAAAATTGGAGATGAACTTGGCATCCCTATCCGACATAATATTCTTTAGAATACCATGGAATCTCACAATCTCCCTGATGAAGACCTATGCCACCTCATAAGCTAAATATTTAGTCTTCATTAGAATGAAGTGAGGCACCTTTCTAAACCTGTTGACCACAACCATGATAGAATCATGATGCCTCACTGTCCTTGAAAGACCTGTAATAAAATCCATGGAAATGACCTCCCAGTTTCATTCCAGAATTAGAATAGGCTGTAGTAGACCACCTCGATGCTTACATTCTACTTTCACCTACTGGAAATCCAAACATCTAGCCATGAACTTTGCTTCATCCCTCTTTAGATTCGATCAATATTAGAACTTTTTTACTGTTGTCAATGTTTCTTGGTAACCTGGGTGACCCGAGTATGCTTTGAAATGAAATTCCCTCGAGATAAGCTTCTTGATTTAACTGACATTCGACACATATATCCTATCCCTAAATCTCACCAAACCATCTGTTGTGAGATGATAGTATGCATCTTGATCACCTGCACCTGTACTTGTACTCTATTGTTACATGTGCTTGAGCTCCACATACCTTTTATCTTGTTGTCTTGACTATAAGATACGATCTTGTAAGTCTATCCCATAGGAATTCATAGCTGCTATATGGTTCACATGTACTTTCCTTCTCAGAGCATATACAACCTTGTTCTCCTTTCCCTTGATGTATCTAATCTCGAGGTCAAACTCACTAAGGGTGGCCAACCATCTAGCTTTCCTGGTGTTTAGATTTGGTTCGTCAAATAAATATCTCGACCCACTATGATTACTCAACGATACAAACCTCCTTCCAAGAAGATAGTTCCTCTACATCTTAAACACGTGAATAATAAATTCCAACTCAAGATCATGAGTTGCATAGTTTTGTTCATGCTCATTTAATTTTTGGGATTCAGCATATGACTTGTCCCTCCTACATAAGGACTACACCAAGCCTAATTTTACAAGAATCTGTACACACCACGAATTCGTTATCTGGATTTGTAATATTAAGAACGAGAGCATTGTTCAACAACTTCTTTAGCTACTAAAAACTAGTTGTACATTCTTCTGTCCATTCAAACTTCTTACCTTTCCTCTGCAAAGATGTAATAGGATATGCAATGTGCGATAATTTCCTAATGAACCTCCTATATTAACCTACTAATCCTATAAACGACATGACTTCCTCCACATTCTTAGGAGTTTACCACTCCATGATGGCTCTTATCTTTTTTGTATCTATTGTTATGCATTCCTTGGAAACAACTTGTCCCAAGTAGTGTACTACTTTCTGGAATAAACTAAATTTGCTAAGCTTAGCATGCAAATGATGCTCTCTTAGCAATATCAACATTGTTGCTAAACGTTCAACATTCTCTTCCTCATTATTAGAATATACCAATATGTCATCAATGAATACAATAAAACACTTGTCCAGATAAGGACGTGACACATTATTCATAAAACACATAAATGTAGCTAGGGAATTAGTAAAACCGAATGGAACTACAACAAACTCATAATTCCCATACATGGTCCTGAATGCGGTCTTGTAGATGTCCTCTTCTTTGATGTGTACTTGATGATATCCTGATCTTAAGTCAATCCTAGAGAACACTATTGCGCCCTTTAACTGATCACACAAGTCATCAATCCATGGCAATGGATACCCATTCTTGATTGTCACTTTGTTCAGATGCTTGTAATCATTGCACAACCTGAGAGTACCATCCTTCTTCTCCAGAAAAAACAATGGTGCACCCCAAGGTGACACACTTGGCCTAATGTACCCCTGGTCAATAATTTCCTTCAATTGCAACTTCAACTCAACTAATGTTGGCGTGCTCATCTTGTAAGGCTCCTTTGATGCTAGTGCTACCCCTCATACCAAATCAATAGAAAATTCCACTTCCCTGTGAGGAGGTAACTCTGGAATATTTGTTGGAAACACATCCTGAAACTGTTGCAATACAAGATACCTTTGGAATATTTCTACATCCTCTACATCCTTACCCTTATCATTGGAAACATGCACTGCAAAAATCACTCAAACTTTCCTGAAACTTCACTTATCCTACATAGTTGTGACCATCCTCACTGATGTAGGATTCTTCTTTCGCTGCAAAATTCTATTTTCTCCATTATCATCCAGGCACTCAATGGCCTTTTCATAATATTCTGCTTTGGTGTTGTGAAGGTATAACCAATCCATACCCAAAATCATGCTATATGATCCCAATGGTAGTACATTCAAATGTGTTAATGTAGGCATACCATTTAATTCAGATACACAATATCTCACCCAATGATGAACTCTCTTCCTCTTACATGTACCCAACTGCACCAACCAAGATTATGCATGCACTTATTTTCTCAAGCCACACTTATACACCAAGTCAGGATTAACATAAATATAATTAGATCTAGGATCAATCAAAATAGAAATAAATTGATGACAAATCTTATTGTCCATCTCAATGATAGATGCCTAGTGATCCGCTTGTTTTTTTTCCAAATATACATAAATGTAAGGAATGTTTTGAAAAACATCCCCAACTTTCTGCGCTACCTATGCATTATAGATCTGGGGTCCACCACCCTGATACTATAGAAAAACCCTCTTATGATGATCCTTAACACATATCCAACACTGCAATGGTGCTCTACCATCTCCTTTAGTTTGTTTCTCTCCAGGTTGCAATCCATGTCTTTTATCAACTATATTTAAATTCTTGTAATGATGCACATTTTCTTTCTCACCTACATCTTGAGGTCTTCCCTACTTTGGTGGCCATATCCTTTATCTTTATCATTTCCTTTCAAATAATGCTTAGACTCAACTTTGCACCTTGACTACTCATAACAATGCTTCAAATTTTGAATGGCTTCTTCTAACGATCTAGACTCATCGAACTTAATCTAGTCTCTATATGCTACGTGAAGCATAATTATCAATATATGAACCTTAGCCTTCTCCTCCTTGAGGTAAGTTACATATCTAAACAACTCCAAGAACCTGCTAGTGTACTCATCATCTATCATGGAACCCATCTAGAACTCATAAAACTCCTTATATTTTTGTGTCATAGTACCTCTCCGATAAATAAGTATTTCTAAATAGCCTCTCAAACTCGCTCCAGGTCATTTTCTCCTCATAAATACCCCTAAAATTCTTCACATGTTCCCACCAAATATCTGCTTTAAATTTGAGGCTAAATGTAGCTATTTTGGATTTCATGTTTTCTTAGTACTCATGCAACTTTAAAAACTTCCTCATACTAAGAAACCATAATTATACATCTTATGATTTCTTTGTATCTCCATCAAATGTAGGTATTTTTGCTTTCTTAAACATCTATAAAATATCCCCTATCACTCCTCCTGTAAGTATGATAATGATGACAATCATAGTGTCTGTTAGAACGAGAACTAGAATAGTACATGTGTATGTCACCTCTCCTATCTGGAGTGTCCAAGAATTTTCCATCTCTAATTGTGTCATATCTGTCCGACCTGTGACCACCATGAGACCTAATACCATATTCCCCATTAGTCCCATCCTCCTTTCCATAGCTTATCCAGAGAGGTCCTTGTCACTGCAACTCTGATAAACTCAGAAGGATTGTTGCATTGACCTATGCTTATTTCTCCTGTGCCTACATTATTCTATCATTATCTGCCTTACAACTCCTTATTTATTCCTTCAAACTTCTCAGTGTGTCTACTAAGTCAAAAGAGTTCCCAACACCATGTTTCTCATCTAATTTATAGGGACAATCTCTATAGTCCGCCATCTTGCTAGTCATGTTTGATTTCTTCCTGCAAGGCATCTCATGCCAGCTAAACCAAATCACAATAAACCTATGTACCTTATCATAATTTGGGGAGTATATATCATTTGCAAGATCATTCAATCAGCGTAATACATGTATAGAAAACAATCATCACCTATCACATTTGCTTCATGATTGTTGGGTGTGGAGCCTGATTATCTTGTTTACTTTGTATCACAACATTGGACCCCTGTACCTTCAAAGGGGCAGCAACGCCACCCATAATTAATCGCTGCCGTGGGGGATCCACGGGGGGCGACAACACTTTTAGGAGCCCCCCCTGGTAGGGGTTTTCGGGGGCAACACCCCCAAAGCTAAAAATAGATGTAAAATTGCCTTGTAAAAGTATAGTAATTTCTAGTCAATCTGGGCCGTTCATTAGGAAAATGATCTGACGGTAGAAGTTATGTTTAGTTTAGGGTTTTTTTCCCTAGAAGGAAACCCCTCGCTTTTATGAGGGTATTGTATTGCGGCTGTGTATGGTATGTTTATTCTCAGAGCGAGAAACAGAGAGGGAGAATGTGAGAGAGAACAGAGGATATTACAATGGATCTCTTGTAGGTTGTGTCTCTTCATTTTTCTGGATAATAGAAAGGAAGGACTAGTTGTTCGGGGTGGACGCAGCCCAAACTAGGTGAACCACGTATATCTGTGTCTCTCTGGTTTTATGTGTTTTGTGTGCTTGTGTTTTCTACATATTTTATGTGTTTCATTTCTCTGTAATATATAATTTTCTAACAACTGGTATCAGAGCCAAAGGTCTATTTGGCTGATAAACTCACAAGAAAGAAGGGTTCCTGGTTCGAGTGGGAGCAATGGCGGAAGATGGTAAATTTAGGGTCGAGAAATTTAACGGCCAAAACTTCCCACTGTGGAAGATGTAGATGGAATATTATCTATATCAGAAAGATCTGTACCTACCATTGAGAGGAAAAAAAAAGAAGCCGGCGGCCATGACAGACGCGGAATGGAACATTCTCGATAGAAAGGCACTCGGAACAGTACGGTTGTGCCTTGCGTCATCGATCGCATTCAATATTTCAAAGGAAACAACAACAGAGGGTTTGATGCAGATGTTGGCGAAACTACATGAAAAACCCTCGGCTTCAAACAAGGTATTTCTTATGAAATGAATATTTAATATGAAGATTTCGGAAGGTGGGTCTGTTGCAGACCATTTAAATGATTTTAATACAGTTACCAGTCAGTTAATTTCTGTAGGGGTAAACTTTGATGATGAAGTTAGAGCTCTGTTATTTCTATGCTCATTGCTAGAAAGCTGGAATGGTTTAGTTATGGCCATTAGTAACTCTGTCTCTGGATCTAGTACTTTAAAGTTTGATGATGTTGTCGGTGCTATCCTTAGCGAGGAAATGCAACGGAAAAGCTTCGGTGAGACATAAGGTAATGCTTTGAGTGCAGATTCAAGGGGAAGAATAATGGAAAGAGGAAAGAGCTTAGGATATCGTAGTAAATCAAGGAAAGGCAGATCCAAATCCAGATCAGGGATAGTGTTCTTGAAATGCGGAAAGAAAGGACACCTAAAGAAAGATTGTAGAATCTCTCGGAAGGGAAAAGAAGGAGACACATAGCAATAAAACAATCATGAAGCAAATGTGACAGGTGATGTGTTACAAGATGATTTGATTCTTTATTTCGAAAATGTTACTGATTCTTGGGTTGTAGATTCAGGGGCTTCATTCCATGCCACACCTGATAAGAAATGTTTTCATGAGTATGTTCAAGGAAATTTTGGACAAGTCCGTTTGGGTGATGATAAACCCTGTAAAATTGTTGGAATGGGTAAGGTTCTTGTAAAATAGTATAATGGAAACCAATGGAATTTAAAGGAGGTAAGGCATGTTCCAGATCTAAAGAAAAATCTGATTTCAACAGGTCAGTTAGGCGGTGAAGGTTGTGTTACAACTTTCACAGATAAAGCTTGGAAGGTGACCAAAGGAGCCCTGGTAATAGCAAAAGGTGAAAAGGTTGGTACATTGTATTTATGCAATGGTATTTCTAACTCTGTTAATGCTTTAAATTCCAAAGGAGCAGATGCAGCATTATGGCATCATAGTCTCAGACACATGAGTGAGAAGGGGATAAAGATTCTTCACTCAAGAAATTTGTTGCCAGGTTTGAAGAATGTTGATTTGGATTTCTATGAGAATTGCATTTATGGAAAACAAAAGAGAGTCAGATTTCTTAGATTTGGGAAAGAAAAGAAGAGAGAAAAATTAGAGCTTGTGCATATAAATGTATGGGGACCTACTCAGGTATCATCTCTCGGTGGCTCTCGCTATTATGTTACATTTATTTATGATGCAACTAGAAAAAATTGGATTTATTGTATTCAGAATAAATATGATGTATTTGATACTTTCAAGAAATGGAAAGCTTTGGTTGAGATTGAGACAGGAAAGAAGTTGAAGTGTCTCAGATCAGACAATGGAGGTGAATATTGTAGCAAAGAGTTTGATAGGTATTGTTCAGAGCATGGAATTTGTAGAGAGAAGACAATTCCAAGAACACCACAAGAAAATGGTGTGTTAGAAAGGATGAACAGAACAATCATGGAGCGTGCAAGGTGCATGAGATTGCATGCAGGATTGCCTTTACAATTTTGGGCAGATGCTGTAGATACTGCTGTTTATCTAATAAACATAGGGCCTTCAAGTTCCTTGGATGGTGGTATTCTAGAGGAAGCATGGACAGGTAAAAAGGTAAACTACTCTTTTTTAAAGCCTTTTGGTTGTGAGGCCTTTGTCCATATTAATAAAGAAAATAGAACAAAGCTTGAGGAAAAATCAAAGAAATGTACCTTATTGGATATGGTGCTAATGATTTTGGTTATCGCTTATATGATTATGAAAATCACAAAATCATTAGGAGCAGAAATGTAATATTCAATGAAAAGGTCTTGTATAAGAATCAGTTGCAGGAAAAGAAACAGAAAAAAGAAAGCAAGGAATACACGGTTCTTGATGAGATAACTAAAAAAGTAAAGGTGCCTGAAAATAATAATAATCAACAACCACAGCAGCAGCAACCACCACAACAGCAACAGGCACCTCAAACACCTGAAAGTGGTGTTAGAAGATCTACCAGGATAAGTAGACCCCCTGAACGATAATCTCCTTCATTATATTATTTATTGTTGACTGATTCTGGTGAACCTGAATGTTATGAAGAAGCAATGCAGGTTGAAAGCAGGAAGAAGTGGGAGCTAGCCATGGAAGAAGAGATGGACTCCTTAATGCATAACCAGACCTGGGACTTAGTCAAGTTGCCTGCAGGTAAAAGTACATTGTAGAATAAATGGGTTTACAGGCTGAAGGAAGAAGATGGAGGAAAACAGAGGTACAAAGCTAGACTTGTGGTGAAGGGGTTTGCACAGAAGAAAGGTATTGATTTTGATGAAATATTTTCTCTTGTTGTTAAGATGACTTCAATCAAAACTATCTTAAGTCTTGTAGCAGTAGAAGATTTACATCTTGAAAAGTTAGATGTAAAGACGTCATTTCTCCATGGAGATTTGGAGGAAGAGATATGCATGCAGCAACCAGAAGGATATGAGGTAAAAGGGAAAGAAAAATTGGTGTGAAGGTTAAAGAAGAGCTTGTATGGCTTAAAACAGGCTCCAAGGCAATGGTATCTAAAATTTGACAAGTTTATGTCTGAACAAGGTTATACTAGATGTCACTTTGATCATTGTGTTTATCTAAAAAGGCAAAATGATGGTAGCTATATTATATTGTTATTGTATGTAGATGACATTCTTGTTGTAGGGTCTAACATGCAGGAAATAAATGTGCTCAAAAGAAAATTGGAAAATTCATTTGCAATGAAGGATTTGGGAGCTGCAAAACAAATCCTTGGTATGAGGATAACTAGAGACAGAAAAAATCGCAAATTAACACTGTCTCAGAATGAGTACATAGAAAAGGTGTTGAAAAGATTTAATATGCAGAATGCAAAACCAGTTAGTACACCTTTTGCTAGCCATTTCAAACTTAGTAAGGAAATGTGCCCAAAGACCCAAGAAGACATGGATTATATGTCTAAAGTTCCATATGCATCAGCAGTTGGAAGCTTAATGTATGCAATGGTCTGCACAAGGCCTGATATTGCACATGCAGTGGGAGTTGTAAGCAGGTACATGAATAATCTAGGAAAAGAACATTGGATGGCAGTAAAATGGATTCTCAGATATTTTAGAGGTACCACAAATCAAGCATTATGCTTTGGTGGTTCAAACATTGCTCTACAGGGATATGTTGATGCAGATATGGCAGGTGACAGAGATAACAGGAGGAGCACTACAGGATATGTATTTACTGTAGGTGGAACAACTGTCAGTTGGGTTTCAAAAATCCAAAGTGTTGTTGCACTTTCAACAACAGAAGCAAAGTATGTTGCTGCTACAGAGGCTAGTAAAGAAATAATTTGGTTACACAGGTTTATGGATGAATTGGGTAAGAAGGATGATATGGGCACATTATACAGTGATAGCCAAAGTGCCATTCATCTTGCAAAGAACTCAGCATTTCATTCTAGGACTAAACACATACATCTCAAGTACCATTTCATACGGTCAGTATTGGAAGATGGAGAGTTGAAGCTGGAAAAGATACACACTAGCCAGAATCCTGCAGATATGCTAACAAAAGTTGTAACCAGGGAGAAACTGAGAATGTGCTTAGTTTCAATTGGTCTTCAAGGATGATGATGAAGATGAGAAACAACCAGGTCCAAAGAGGAGTCATTTTCCAGCAAATGAAGTAGCGGTGGAGTTGCTACAATCAGTCTCCAAGTGGGAGATTGTTGGGTGTGGAGCCTAATTATCTTGTTTACTTTGTATCACAGCATTGGACCCCTGTACCTTAAAAGGGGCGGCAAATGTAGTCTTTTCTTTAGTGTTTGCCATGGGGGGTCTGGGAGCCCCCCAAGCACCGGGGCCCCCCCGCCCGTAGGGGGGGGACCGAAGCGTGCCCGGCCGCGAATGTCGTGCTTATAAAAGTATAGTAATTTATAGTCAATCTGGGCCGTTCATTAGGCAAATGATCTAACAGTAGAAGTTATGTTTAGTTTAGGTTTTTTTTCCCTAGAAGGCAACCCCTCGCTTTTATGAGGGTATTGTATTGCGGATGTGTATGGTATGTGTATTATCGGAGCGAGAAACAAATAGGGAGGCTGTGAGAGAGAACAGAGTATATTACAACGGATCTGCTGTAGGTTGTGTCTCTTCATTTTGCTGGATAATAGAAAGGAAGGCCTGGCTGTTCGGGGTGGACGTAGCCCAAACTGGGTGAACCACGTATATCTGTGTCTCTCTGGTTTTATTTGTTTTGTGTGCTTGTGTTTTCTACATATTTTATGTTTTTCATTTCTCTATAATATATAAATTTCTAACACAACATATAGACTTATAACACATAGCTATACCAACACATAAACATCATTATAGCTAGATTCTAGTCATCAATGCATGACCATATCAACTATACGCCATGACCTTATGCATGACAGCATCAACCATACCAATATACACTTGAAAATATATAAGAACTGGCATGTATAACCAGTCATATTCTCATTACAACACACTTCACAACAACACCATCAAATCTCCCATGGAAATCACTGTCACCATGACCAACACCAAGTTGATGCAACAAGCACATAAACCACAAGTATGAGAAACACATATGAAACCAACAAAAATACATAACCAACACACTTCCCATTTAGTCTGAGAAGTGAACCATGCTTTGATACCACATGTGCTCTCATATATTACCCAAGGAGAGTGCAACCACGCTTTGATACCACTCTGTAACGCACACCTCCCCTCATATTTATGCACTTTCACCAGCTTACCCAAGGTAAACATGAGATGAGTGGAATTTATGACCAGGCTCAACCTCCTAGGTGACCTTAAGGAAATGGAGTCGACAAACAACCTTACTGACTTCCCTTGGGTGCCACAGGACCCTCCAGGAGTAACCCAACACCTTTAGGTGTCCATCCCCTGAGACAACATGTCTTTTCCCTTAGTTTTACCCCCAGTCACTCCCTTTACAAGGCCTCAGTGTGATTGGAAATTCCCAATCGCATGCATCAGTGTGACTATGGACTAAATTTCTTATTGTTGTGCCAATGACTGTGGACTAAATTTCTCAGTTTTGTGCTAGTGACTGCTGATTTTAAGGCTAGATTCCAGGGCTTGGGCTAGACCTCTACCCAAAAATCCATGTATTTAGAAATCATAAGTTACACAAGAAAAATGCTTGTAAACCAAAAACTAACACCAGGACTAGGCCTAACCATCCCAAACCAGGATTAACATTCTGTCAAACACTTGGCAAAAATTTGATCTATAGTTCATGAATAGACTGAACATAAAGGACTAAAAATTCATATGAAACTTATCCAGAAGGATCACCACCCTCTTCCATTAGTTGTCTTAACATTAATAAGTTCTTACATCTATTATGATTTGAGTCACAAGGAAAACATGTAATAAACCATGACTAGAACCAGTCACATAATCACGCTTATAACCAACATATAGCCACAGAAATAACCATAAGATATAAGTCATTAAATCCACATAAATACAAGTACAAAAGTAAGAGAACTTATCTTTCATTAAGAGATGGAAGAGCCAACTAGGTTTGGGACTTCCACGTATCACCCAACCATAAACATGGCTGAAAAAAATCTTTCTTTCAGTCAGTTAACCTTATGCCATATTACAAGAATGAATGTGGGATCTCATGGATAAAACAATCCAAAAAAATCAGGGGAATCCAAAGGTTAAACCACCTCCACCCTCACCATACCATGATCTCACCTAAACCAGCACTAAGATCACAAAACTGAATCGAGCTTGGAATGCTTCTGGATCTCATAACCATCCTTGAGGAATTTTTTGTCTCCTTTTCTCTAAGCTTTACCAAAATCTAAACCTGATCTAGGTAGATATCAGTGTCCACCCACTTATTCCACTTCGACTCCACCATTTTTCTTTATGTCTTTCAGTTTCCTTAATTGTAGCACAATTTACTATTTTTGGCAGTTTTTTGAGTCCTAAACTTTCGGAGCTGTTTTGAGGCCCTAAATGTTTTTTTTTTGGAGAAAGGCCCAACATGAGTATTTGTTAATGTTGGTAGTCAAAAATTTTATTCCTGAGATGGATCTTTCTAATGGGGTATTTTGTGTTGGAAGTATTGTCATTGATGGAAAAGGAGCACAAAGGAGCAGCACCAGAACTATCATTAAGGCAAAGGAGCATAGAAGCAACAGAAATAAGGAAAAGAAGTGGATTAGGAAATAATGTAGTAAGAAAGAATAAAAGAGAGGCAGAGGAGGAACAGAGAGGCAAGGAGCAACATTAGACCATCAACAAAGGCAAAGGAGCAGAGAGGAGAAACTTCATAATCAAAGGAGCAAAGGCAGCAAAGGAAATTAAGGAAGAAAAGGAACAAAGGAGAAAAGGCAGCAAAAGCAGCAAAGAAGCAAAGGCAGCAAAGGAAGTTAAGGAAAAAAAGGATCAAAGGTAGAAAAACAGCAAAAGCAGAGTCATGAACATGCTGGGTAGAGTCATGGACGGTAAGTGGGTCAAGTCGTGAATGGTAAGTGGGGAAAGTCGAGAACATGGGAAAAGTCGTGAACGAGTCAAGTATTCTACGAACAACAAGAAAGAAATGAATGGGCACAACCAAAGAAGCAAATTCGGAAAACTAGAGTAAAGATATAGTGAGGACCATTGGATCTGGGCATAGATCAATGGCGAAGATTAAATCGGAAAACTGACAGTATTTCGCACTTTAGCAATTTTATTGTTTATGTTTAAACACACCGCATGGTAAGCTATTTTATTTGCGATGCAATTAATATCAGCAAAGGAGCAGTGAGGATCGTTATATCTGGGCTAGATCAATGGTGGAACTTAAGTTGCACCCAGAGGTATATCGAACGTCGGTGATTTTTTTTTTTTAGTGCTAAAACTTTGCACAATAAGTTATTTAAGTTGCAATACGAAGTGTGGGTCACGACAAGATGACGTGGTAGTGACGTGACAAGCTGACGTGGAAAATGACATGGCCCCAACCCCACAAATTGCAGGTAATTTATGATGACCTAGCAAGGTGATGTGGCGATGACATGGCAGGGGTGACGTGGGCATGATGACATGGAGATGACGTGGATCTGGCCCAAGTACCGCACATCTCATATCGCAAAAGATAAGAGACACTTGTTATTGTTATAAGATAAAACTTGTGAAGTGCGATAAAAAGGAGCGGACACGATGGAGCTTCAAAGCTAAAGTCTAGAGAATTTAAAGTCTGACGTGGGACCCACTCACATACCACACATTGCATTCGGTGATTCTTACATTTATATGTTAAGACTTCGCAAGTTATATGTTTTAAGGTGCGCTGTGCGATAAGAAGTTTGCTGCGATTTTCGAAATTGAAGAATTGCAAGAATTGCGAAATCTATAAATTGGTAAAGTTGAGAAGTGCGGAGGTCCAAATGCAATGTAGTTTCAAAGGAAAAATCCAAAGTATTTCAAATCCGTATGCTTACATTTTTCTATGTTAAATCTCATCGGAGGAGGAAAAGGAGATTATAATGTAAAATTTATGGAACACCGAAGTGCGAAGTGCGATTTGTGAAGTGGATACGATGTAGCTCAGAGGTGAATATTAATATATTTCAGGTCCAAGGTTTAATGTGTTTGCGTTGGTTTTATGAATAAAACCATGGAAGCGGACGTCGACTCGGGTTACAAAGGAAAGGCCTAAACACATGAAAAAGGACCCGGAGCTCGTGCAGAACAATGTTATGCAATTGTGGTTGTGAGTTAAATGGAAAAGTTGAATGCAAGAGAATAGAATCGAGTAGAGAGACCCGAAAGTGCGTACAGAGAATGTTGAACGTTGCGGTTAAATATTATAGGCAGAGTTAGGAAAAATAAGGGTATAGTGGCACTATTTGAAATGTAATAACTGGGTCAAGTTGGGCTAAGACAATAATGCTACAACACGGCTGGAAATATAACAGCAGGCAGAGAAGACAAGATGAACAGAAAAGAAAGAATTTGAAATGGTTGAATTGAAATATTATTGTAACTGTAAATGTAAATTTATTGATTATTTTATATTGTTTGTGATGAAAAGGCAAGTCTCCGTAGGCATAGGAAAAACTCCATGAGTGCTGTAATAATTATTTCTAATGTAATAATCTGAACTGAAGTGTAAGGAATCAAATGGGTGGAAGGCAAAGATTCATGCCTATTCACTTCATATTCCCATAGAGAATGAAAAAATTCATGAATTTATGTGTATAAAACAACTAATATCCATGCGGAGAAGGTTACAAAAATAGAGAGAGAGAGAGAGAGAGAGAGTATAGCAGAATTGAAGAGAGTTGAAGATTGTTAGAAAGCTGTAGAATGGAAGAGAGCATAAGAATATAAGAAAGCTGCAAAAGGTTGGAGAGTGAAATTATGAGAGAGGAATGAAAGAGATGTCGTGCATATCAGAAGATGATATGAAGTAGATATGAAGGTTGAAAAGGCAACAGTGAAGAAGGAGTAAAACAGAGCTGATATCCAGGTAAATCAGCATATGATTTTATTGTAGTGTGTGGGAGTTGGTTCTTCCATATATATTTGTAGCTTGATAGATGTCCAGTTGTAGCTGGTTGAGGTAGGAGCCTCCTGTGGATTGTAGCCTGCAGAAATACATGGGAGTTGGTGCTTTTGTTTCAAGTTATAGCTTGATAGATGTCCAGTTGGAGCTGGTTGAGGTAAGAGCCTCCTATGGCTTGTAGCCTGCAGAAAAATACATGGGAGTTCATGCTTCCATTTCAAGTTGTAGCTTGATAGATGTCTAGTTGGATATGGTTGAGGTAGGAGCCTCTTGTGGGTTGTAGCCTGCAGAAAATAGATGGGAGTTGTAACTTGCAGAATTTGAGGTAGTAGCCTCCTGTAGGTTGGAGCCTACAAAAAATTAGTGGTGAGAGGGAGTTGGAGCTTGCCTTTGCATCACAACAATAATAAGATGTGTTTTTTTCCCTTATGGTTTTCCACTTATATCTGATGTCTATGTGCTTTACGATTATGTGTTGATGTGATGTTTTAATCTTCTTAATTACTTGCTCTACACACATTAAGTTTGTTGATTCATTATCTATTAAGATGCTTATGAACTGAATGTGTAATTGAGTTGAATGAAAAGAGTTTTAAACATCCATGAATGTACTAAAATGATTCACCCCCCCTCTCAGTTTAGCTAAGGGTTCATTAATTGGTATCAGAGCCGGTTCCTTTGATGTAAGCCTAGTAGCTTGAAGGAGATCTGGTTGAGTCATGGACTATCAAAATGTACCCATCTTTAATACAAAAAACTATCCTGAATGGAAAGATAAGGTTAAAATATATTTAATGGCTTATAAACCTGAGGTATGGAATCTTGTATGTGATGGTTACTACACAGACTCTCCCTCTTTTCAAGAAAAACAGTGGAATTCCAAGGCAAAATGTGTGATATATAACAGTCTTGATAACAAGGATCTTGATTCAATAATGGATTTCACTTATGCAAAATGAATCTAGAATATATTGCATATCATGCATGAAAGAGACACTAGTGGATGCATTATCAAGAAGGAGAAGATAAACAAGAAGAAGAAAAATTCCTTTCAAAAGGAAAAAGGTCAATCAAATGAGATACCTGCTAAGGTGAATGGATGTGAGTACCATGAAGAAATTACAGTTGAGGAAAAAGCCAAACTTGACACAGCCTTGACTGAAATAGAAAGATTGAAGAATGAAAACAAAAACCTTAAGACACTAGTGCAAATATGTGATGAGAGAGAATATGAAGATAAGGAAGAAATTGTTTGCCTGAAGGCACAACTTGAAGAAGCAAGGAAAGTAGAAGACACTCTGCTGCAGCAAATAAGAGAGAAAAGTCTGGAATGTGGAAGATTGGAAGAAGAGGTGGTAAGCCTGAGGATGAAATTAGAGAAGGCCCAAATTGAACTAATTATGAGTATTCCACAAATGAAAAGCTCTGGACAGTTGGACCAAATTCTAAATGCTCAAAGGTCTCCTCTCATAAAGGCTGGGATAGACTATGAACAAGAAACCAATAAGTCAAAGGTAGAAGATAACAAGAATAACATTTTTGTAAAAGCTGTAAAGGTAATGAAGTAGCTCAAAAGACTCCTACAAAAGTAGAAGCCAGCAAGAACATGATTTGTAAAGAAAAAAATAGAAACAAACAACAACATGAAAGGACAGAGAATGAGAGGAAGAAACAGTCAACTGCTAAAGGCTCATACACTCCTAAGGATGAATTGAACAAATTCGGAAGATGTCAAAAGAGGTTCCTTCCTCCTGTGAGAAGTATCACTTGTTTTGACTGCCACAAACTTGGACATACTGCGGCATACTGTAAGGCAAAGCAAATCCTGTCCAACCAACTAAAGATGTAGCCAATGAAAAGACTACCTCAAGAAAACAAATGGAGAAGACAATCTATCACCAAGTACACAAATCATTTCCATGACTACTGTTATGCATGTAATGATTTTGGACATAAACTTGTTGAATGTAAATTATGTTCAAAAGGGAGCACAAAATATTATACATCAGCTCAAATGTACCTTGGTAAAATAAAATGTTATGTATGCCACAAGCTTGGTCACAAAGCAAAAGACTATAAGCTGCCATATACATTAAAGAACTCTAGACAGATGATGGAATCCAATCAAATCAGACAAAACTGTGAATCAAAAAGAAGTGCAGACATTATGAAGAACCCCAATAAAGTATGGAAGGAAAAGAGAAAGGGGGAGCTTGTTACTTCAATAACATAATGGATCCATCATAGTCTTATGGGGAGCTGCTCTAGGAAGCAACGCAAATGTCCAACCAGTAATAGATAAGAAGCAACATCCCAAGGGGAGAGTAGTTCATAAAAAGTCCCCATAAAAGTAGTCTAAGAAGAGCTCCTTGGAAGAAGAACAACTAAAAGTTCAGGAAGGGAAAGGACAATTCCTCTGACAGAGAACTATAGAGGAAGAAGGATACTTGAAGCATTCAATAGCCAACAGGTTGTTAGAAGGAGAGAAGGCAGCAAGCAGCCATGGTGGTAGAGGGAACATCATCCATGAACATGTAAGCTAAGAACACAACAACACACTAAGTGATGAATGGTTAAAATCACAAAGAATTATGTTTCGAGCTATAGAATTGGAAAGATCCATAAAGGATGATCACACTGTGCATCACACTGCAAGTGTTAACAATGAAACAAAATTAAGAAGGATGAGTAAGAGAAATGTTTATCATCATTATATCATTACATCATTCATCAATAGAAGGTCCCCTTGGAGGAAAGCAGTTAAATGAGTGATAAAACTATGAGTTGCCTGCCCTTTTAGATTCCAAGTAAAGAAATTGAAGATGTCTTCCTGAAGATCATTATGTTAGAACAGTTGAATTGTATATAGAGCAGCAATGATTCTAGAGCAGTCTTAGAAAGGAATAAGCAATGACATTCTTTTAAAAACTGAATGATAGAATAAGCAAAAGGTTAATGATGTCGGAATTAGATTATGTATATTGATGATTGTTGTTGAGAACAGTGGAGAGCTTAATAGTAGAAACTATGAAGGTTGTCTTAACTATGGGTGTATGTGCGAGCCGAAGTGAAACTATTGCATGGATTATCAATTGGTATTTGGAACAAGCAGCTTGCCTATCAGTAGAATACCAAGTGTTATTAGTGGAGCAGTGGTATGGTACAGGTCCTCAGGATCAGAGTATTATGGCAGAAGTACATCAAGGTAGTATTCCCAACAATTATCAACATTATAGTATATGTGGATTAAGCTCTGTCTGCTCTGATTATTAAAAAATATTTTCTGATTGTAAATATTGGAGGATGTCGAGCTACATTATTAAAGCATGGAAAGGTCAATGAAAATGCTAAAGGATCATTATCTTGTTTGCATTTGAAGTGTTATATTGAGCATCGAAGCAGCTTTTATTCTTGGATATAACTGCATGCCTTCCTCAAGTCAGTACGGATATATCTTCAAGGCCTTTTTCTTAAGGTCATTCATAAAACTATGTGAAGTCTGTTTGCTAAGATTTCAATTAAACAACTTGAAGATGTTTTGCTAAAGATCATTATGATAGAACAGTTGAAGTATCTGAAGTATGAAGAGCTACTTGTGCTAATCTTACTATTGAAGCTCATGAGTCTTTTATTGATTCATCTAAAGCCTACTTCAACAGAAAGGAATTATTGGTATTTCCCCATTGCAGAGAGGTTGATCATTGACATACATACCCCCTTATGTCATAAATAAAATTGGATAGTTGATAAGTGAGACTGACTAATGCATTGAATGTATCTAGCCTCAAGGGTTTGTTTTGAAAATACTCTGTACAGTATTAAAGTCATTTGGTCTCTTAGATTGAAAGATATTGTCTAGTCTTACAATAAGTTCTGGTTTGATTCATTGTTCACATCAGCGTCAAGAACTTTTGGCTTGTAGTGATTATATCTTCAGAAGTCTAGCACATATCACCACTATCAAGTAGTAGGGGACAAAAATACAGAACATTCTATGGTGACACGCCTTCTAGCATTCTCATGAGTTTGGGATAGCATCAATTTGTTGTGTATATTCATGCAATCTCAATGATTTTCAAAATGTTCTCCCAACAAGTCTTATACACCAATCTAGAGCAGCAAGGTATAAAGACAGAATGAAGAAGGCCTATACACAACTCAGAGAGAAGTAATGCAAAGATGGAAACTACACTGAAAAAATGTGTAATGTTGGACATTGGATATACCAACGCTCCCTGTGTGTTTCGCAACATGGACTAACCGCCTCTCGTGGATCCTTATCTCTGTCAATGCGATCGTTGATTAACGCCTGCGGGTTTTGGTCTAACGACAATCGTGTTTCCAACAAAAGCAATTAAAAGAACCAGAAAACTCTTTCAATATTTTGTCCTTCTTCGAATAATCATGGCTGCAATGGTTTTTGGAGATGATTAGGCATTAAGAATTGATGTTCTCATGAGGCAACCACGATGCCTCTATATAGATTTGGAGGCACGTCTTCTAGGTCAGTCAACTTGATTAAATTATGGACGTCGACTTAGGAGGGAGTTCGAAAATTAAGACTAAAATCAAAACCTCCTTTAAAAAATTAAATTGTAATTTTGGACTATAATAATTTGACTTTCAAAATGAACCGAAAACCCCAAATGGGTAGGATCAACATAGGATACTTTGATATATTTTTTGTTGATCCCAAGAATAATTTTAACCCTTTATTTTAATAAAGTTTGTTTTTAATCTTTGACCATGGAAAAAATTAATTTATCCCCTTTCTTCAAGTTATGAGAAGCACCATAGTCTAACCAATGGAATATCTCTCAAACGATGAAGGTTCTCGTGGCATGCCATATACCACTGGAATCGACTCGATGAGGAGAATCTAATGAAGGTGGTCTAAGGAGCAATTTGACTGATCTTTTTCCTCAAAAAGTTAAAACAAGTGTGGAGCTTTTTCTAGGGCTTCTTCCTTTGGAGCTTCCAATGGATGTAATCCAGACAAATATTAAGAGCATTCAAGACCCAACGTTGGCAGCAATGACAACACCACTCAACTAGGTTGTACTTGAAATAATACTTGTGATGGAAGACCTTTTTTATTCGAATCTGTGGATGTCAAATAGAAAGTTGAACATTCTTTGAGGTATGCGAGCCCATTTGTGACACTGCTTTCCATTCATGTGAGCCTATCCATATCTTTTTTGTGAATGTATGCAAGCCTATTCTCTATTATGCGAGCATCTGTGTATTATGTGAGTTTTATGGCTCCTAATTTTCTCGCTCTGTGGCTCAAATATGCAAAGTGCTCTATGACATATATAAAGGGAAAAAGTTTGTGACATGTGTATTATGTGAGCTTCCTACGAATCTGAAGAATATCACCAAGTTTTGAAGCCTATGGCTATAAGTTATGAGAAACTATGTGATTTAAGAAGCTGTGTAATCCGAGCTCTTTGAGGCAAGCATAAGACAAGCCTTGTTATGATCCAATCTCCTTGTGAAGGATCACTTAATTAAAGACCTTAAATCAAAAAATACCAGAAGGCCGAGAACCTTAGTAGGATAAAGAATGGTCCCCTCTGTATTACCATGCATCTAGATCGAACAAGGTCTAAAGGTCTGAAGAAAATGTTATAAATAAGGGTATTGCTAATAAAGTTCACTGATCAACATATGGCTCTTCAAGCGGATGTCTCCTCTTATACATATAAGACAGACACATTCACTGCAAAAGGGTCGATTAGATCAATCTGGAAGCAAAGAAGCCGACTCTTATAACCACCAGAGTGAAGACCATGTCAAACAATTAAGGACGGCAAGATTAAGACAAGTTTGAGTTTATATACCTCTGTGGAAGGATTATTAGATATCAAAGATCTGTGACCATATTGGAACCTATCATTTCTGTGATTGTGACCTAGTTTGAAAGATGAATATGGTTAGTAACCCTTGAAGAATCCTTGCCTCAAGCACATCAAGCTATAAATAAGGACTCTTTCAAGATTGTGATTTGTAGTTTGGAGTTGATATAAATTGTGTTAAGAAGTAGAACATTGCCTTGTTGTGGCTATATACCTTCAACTTGTAGGGGAGCTCTGCTTTTGAAACCATGAATAATGTATGGATGTTGATGTTACTTTTGGAAGGATATAATATGCATTATGGATACTAGGCTTAGAAAGATTCATGGCAAGGTCTAGCGTGACTTGTGATAGGAGTCTAATCCAAACCTTTCTTCAAGATCATTGATGAAGATGCTCAAGTGGAATGGCCAACAGTTCATTCTAAATCTGTGTGACTCAAATTCATAAAATATTCAGATCTATGGTACTAAGATTACGTGAAGGATACTTTATTCTATATATAAAGGTCAACATCACTTTGAATAAGGTTGACCTAGAAACTGTTGTTTATGTCTCAGGATCCAAGATCATTATATATTTGTGAAAGCCATTCTCCTTAATTACTCTCCAATTATATGACCAGGATTATGATTATTAAGGTTTTACTATGGAATTCCCTCTAAGCTTTTGTCTAGGGTTTTAGGCAGTCAACAATTATGGATGGCTCAATGTCTTATGGTTCAAGTTTGCAAAAGAGTGTCAAAACACTACTTTGAAATTTCCTGTACTATGTAAAACGGTCTTCTATAGATGTTACTTGTTTACTTTCTAAAGTTTTGACATGAATATTTATAAAAGCAATGTGATCTGAAGCAACATCTAGGGTTTACTAATGTTTCAACCTTTGGTAAGGAGTTAAACATGAATGACCTAGGATTTATAGTAAGATCTCTCATAGTGTTGATATTGAAATCAAATTTAATGAAGTTAGAGAAGAATGCAAGGATGAATGTTTCACATCTAGGGTTTGTAAATCCTACACTGAATTTGATGAATTTGAAACTTGATGAGATTGCCTCATCTAGGGTTTATAAGTTTGAATATCTAACTAGTTTCTTGGAATGATTTGGGTTTGCAAAACCCTAGTAAGGGTTTGATCAAGATAGCCCTATGGTTTGTGAAATCCTAGGATTACTAATGTTGAAAATGGTAAAGATGAAGAAGAGTGCAAGAATAAACGTTACTCAACAAAAAAATTATGTTTGATTGATAAAGATAAGCATTAAGGTTTGTAAATCTCGGTCTAAAGCTAAAAGATCATTTGGGTTTTGGAGTTAAAACCCTATGAAGGCAAAATGTGTTGGAAAAGAAAGCCTTGAGCCTATGAATTGATCATTTCCGCCTAAAAGAAGAAGAAACCCTAGCTCTTAGAAGATTTGACATCTTGATGATGAGGTTAATTTGCAGGCTGATGCAAGAAGGCTAAAGATGAAGAGGGAGCTAACATGTTCTCAAAAGATAAGTATCTCGTATTTTTTCTATTGTTTAAATCGTTATTGATAATGTGAATTCCTTGATGATGATGTGACGAGGACAACTCCTTAATGATATGGATGATGGGGACTCCTTGATGATGATATGTACTGCTTAATGATGTGGATTTCTTGATGATGATGTGCACTGCTTGATGATGATGTGGGACTGCATGATGTTGATGTGGTCTCCTTGATGATGATGTGGACTCCTTAATGAGTTGAACAAGGTTGATTAGACTGAATAAGACTAAGATCAAGAGGGAGCTGACACATTCTCAAGAGATAAGTACTTTTTTGGTTGTTTCTATTGTTGTTACATTATGTGTCTCTTGTCTTTGTATATCTTGTTTGGCTGTGTTTGTTCTTCCATGGCCTCCTAGTGAGGATTGTAGGTACATAATGAAGACTGCTAAGGTGTGGCAATCGTTGAAAAATGAATGGAAGAACTATGTGATTGGACTCCGAGGGAGTGGACAAGATTAGCCTAATTGAAGCATGTTTTGATCTATTTTTGATGAAGATGGCTAGAAGTTCTGAAAAACAATGGTGATTTGAATCTGCTAAAGAAGAGCCCGTAATTTTTGTGCTATGTATTAATGATGTATTTCTAAGAAGGACTGAGGTCCTCTTTGTCTAGTGTAAGAGGGAGCTGATTGAAGAATTGTAAGATTGAAAGCATGGCATGAGCCTGGTGAAATCCTTGTTGAGGTTGTGGTATAATGGATTGTGAGTCCATGGACACTTGCTTAAAGAAAATTTGAAAATGCTACGAGACTATGCTGTTGATTGGATGAATCCCTCTGATTGACTTGTTGAATCACCTAATGCATGAAATTGTTGACTCTATCTGGAGTCTGGACTGGATGTATTCTAAATGCTGTATTTGTTTGAACAGCATGGATGGTCCTACTGCATGTAGCTTGATTGAAGTTGGAAATATAGTTCATTTGTGAAGCTGGTCGTTGATCTATTTGACCTTGTGTTAGATGAGAAAGTTGTTGATATTTTCTTCTATGGGAAGCCAATTGTTGTCTACTGGATTCAACCATGGTTGTTGATGTTTGCTTCCGTTAGAAGCCCCAACTGAAGCTAAATGAATAGCTAGATGTTGTTATTTGGCGAAATGTTGAGATCCACCATGGCTACTTTTTTGCTACTGAGCTAGTTGCTAATGTTTATGTGAAGAAGCTGGAATGGTTGAGAATCCCTTTGGAGAGGGAGAATTGGTTACATAGCATCATCAATCTTCCTTACGATGCGGCTGTGAAACCAATGGATTGGTCGAGAAGATTGTCACACCCTTAGGTTGTGTGTTGTGAAACCTTATGGTTGGGGAGATGCATTAAGATGATGATTCCTCCCTTAGTCAGTGTATTGTGAGACCTTGCAGTTGGGGAGATGCATTGAGATGATGATTCTTGTAAAACCTTGCAGTCAGGGAGATGCACTGAGATGATGTTTCCTCCCTTAGGCTATGTGCAATGAGACATTGTGGTCAGGGAGATGCATTGAGATGAGTTGGATGCTATGTATCTTTCCTTAAGCTGAGATTGATGATCTCTCTGTTAGGCCATATGCTGTGAGACCTATGGATTGGTCGGAGGGGATTGAGGTTGATGCAGAGAGAGATTTGTATTTGTGATCTCTTCCTTAGGTTATGGGATGTGAGACCTATGATTGGTCGAGAAGATTGATCTTGAGAGAGAGAATGAAAAGTACCTCCTTGGCTAAGAGGGAGTGTTGGAAAATATGGTAGCCATGGTTGGTATTTTCATCATGAAGAAATTAAAAAAAAAAAAATTAATTTTTGCCTCTAAAATCTTCAAATCGGCCTCATTATTTTAGGTCGGCTAGGCCTCTTAAAGGCACCCATTCGACCCCCTTCAAAAGGCTATATAAAGCAGAGCCTTCCTCCTCATTTGGGACATCGAGCTCTCTCTTGGTTATTGATGATCTAGCAAAGTTGGGAGAAAAAGGAGGGGTCGGAAATTTGAAGGAGGGCTATGGGACTTTGCTTAGCATTTCTCTTGATCTTGGGTACTAGTTTGGTTATTCTCTTAATGTTATTACTTATGATGTATTGATGAACAATGAATTCTATCTCACATAAGGAAATATTTTTGAGTTTTCCCCTTGTGGGTTTTGCCCTAGCCTCAGGCCTAATTTTTGTGTCTCTTGTCTCATGTTTATTTCTACTGTTGTTTCATGTTTATTGGTTGATATTTTCTTATGTATAACTACTTAATGATATTGTTTGAATGCTATATGGAATTAATGCTAACTGATCAATGGAAGTAGTTATCTATAGAAGAAAAAATTAATTCTAGCATGTGCCCTAGAAAATCAACAACACGTACCTTTTGGAGGGTCGGCTTGACTTTTGGAGGCAAAAATAAATTCAAATTTTAATTTTAAACTCCCTCCCTTTTATTTGGTTGACTTAAGTTCAAATTTATATGTTTCATTTTCTTTTTCTTTTGTGGGCTAGTACAATTAATGAGTATCGACCACAACTACCAAATTTCAACAGATATAGGTATCCAAGTTTGCAAGCACTAGGGATTGTTGTGATGTTTATGCACTCTTCGTTCGAGCACATGAATCTTGCTCTCCATAGTAAGCACATGTTATTGAGTTGGAGCCAGATGTTACCCACCTAAGTGGGTAAGCTCTAGGAGAAAAAAATTCTCCTATTTGTTTAACTGTTAGTTCAATAACTCTTCGTTCGAGCACATGAATCTTGCTCTCCATAGTAAGCACATGTTATTGAGTTGGAGCCAGATGTTACCCACCTAAGTGGGTAAGCTCTAGGAGAAAAAAATTCTCCTATTTGTTTAACTTGCTAGCCAATAACCCTATGTTGATCCATTAATAGCTAGCCTCAAAGGCCTTCTCTCCAAGCTACAGTTATTGCTTTATTTCATCTAGCCTACTCATTCAATGAAGATGGGTCATTTATTGTAAGGTACCTTAACCTTTTTTGTATATATGTGCTTTCATTTAATGTTTAAGCAAATTCTCATATGGATCACAAGTTGAGTTGGATGATATACTACTTTTGGTTGTACTCTTGTTTCCATGCTTCACCTTGATGATTATCACCAACCCCTAGTCTAGTGTGACGTTCCTTGCAGCCTTTCTTTCACTGTCCAAGAGGAGCTAAAATAAGAAGCACTGATTGATGTTGCATTTCCATGGTAACCCATACTAAAACCTTCCATCTCTTCCTTTTATCCATGTCACATCTTTTGGTTGATTGATATTTGTCACCAATATTGGTTCTTTGTTTTCCTCATCCTTGACTAGAGGCCCAAAAACTTTGCCCTAAGAGATTGATGTAGCATAAACAAAAGAAAAAAGTTAAAACATGTGCCATAATGTTAAAATGCAAAAGATTGGCAAGGATAACTGAAAGTGTGTGGACAAAATCCTAGACTGAGCCCTGCCTACCTCATTAACCCTCAACTAATTCCCGACTTATGCATTAGCTATCAAAATGAAAGAAACTTTGAATATCCTAGCCTCGATGAACAATGAAATGCTTCATTTTCAAGGGGTTGATGAATCAATGAAAGTTTGTAAGTCAATCTCTGCATTTAAAAGAAAATCCAATGAAACAAAAGGTGCACAAGAGGGGTGGTAAAAATAGGCCAAGGAAAGGGGTAACTCGGGTTCCATGATTGCTCCCTCTTCACATCATAACACTCAAGGATGACAAAATTTAATAGCTGGTACAAAGATGATGGCATCCTCTATGAAGTTGACCCCTACCATATCATTGATCAATGCCACCTATTAATTGATGGGTCATCCTAGGAATTGTTCCTCCCCATAGGATTAGAATCACCTAATCGGGCCTTTTGATAACCTTCCTATATCTAAGCATGGTAATTTGTTAACAAATCGTAAGCTAGTAGGGCATTTGAAAATATTGCTTATGTGAAGTACTTTGATGCATGTTGCATTAAATCTGGTCCACTTTGATACTCGTATTTTTCTTGTACCTATGAAGATGATCTCACTCTACTTTGTATGTTTTAGATCCTTGCTCCTAGATACAACTACCATCCCCTAAAGGATTGTATGGTGCTTCTCCAACCCTTCATAGACGACATCCAACCCCATTTGATGACTACATTGGACACTATTGATGACACTCTCCTCTCCCTCCAAAACCAAAAAAGCTAAACATCTAAGCCAAGGTGTTTCCTAGAGAATTGATGTGTACACCAAAGACAACAAAATGGCCCTAGACATGCATTGCACCTTCTTGATAGGTGTTGACCTATTTCTAAGATGTTTGGATGATGGCGACTTAAGACTCCTTTGGAGAGGATGGTACACTTCTCTGGATAATGATTTCATGTCTTAGCCTTATGATGTCTCCTTCATGTGTCTTGGATTGATGATATGGGTTGAGTTCATGATGATGTTTATATTTCCTAGAGAATTGTTGTACCCTAGAGATGATAGGATAATCCTACGCTCGCATTGCACCTTCTTGATGGGCATTGACCTATTTTTGAGTTGATTGGTTGATGATGATGGTGACTTAAAGATCCCTCTAGAGGGGATGGTACAGTTCTCTAGATGATGATGTCACGTCATAGGCTTATGATGTCCCCTTAATGTGGCATGGATTGATGATGTGGTCATAGCTCATGATGATGTCCTTTTGAGGGAACTATTTCTTGATGTTTGGACATCTTTTCTATGAGGAGATGTGGCTTTTGGTGAAGAACACCTTCTTGAGTTCTCCATTGCACTTTTTCCTGAGAAAGACACTTTGAGAGAATGATGTCACCCTTGGAGGCCCTCTTGATCACATGTGAGTTAAAAAGAGGCTTGTTTTTATGTTTTATCATTGAAATCATTATCTTTGAGGTTGGTTTGTGACCTACTTAACTTGTAATACATATTTAGTGATTTTTAGGGCTTTTAGTCAATTATTGGACTAAATTGTCTTGGTTTTACTCATTAATGGAGGGAAGTCGATTTAGTGTTGATTCGTTGTCTCACACACACACACACTCTCATACGCTCACTTGAGAGAGTGCAATTGTCTCTTTTCTCTTGGTTTCTATGGAGCATTAAATTAGCAAATTGTATTGGGAGGATATTGTGATTGGATTATAAATGGTGAATATATGGTGATATG
The DNA here is from genome assembly GCA_034641835.2 of Pinus albicaulis. Taxonomy (NCBI): domain Eukaryota; kingdom Viridiplantae; phylum Streptophyta; class Pinopsida; order Pinales; family Pinaceae; genus Pinus; species Pinus albicaulis. Next base: position 635,854,728 of record CM076573.1, read on the forward strand.
TGCAAATTAATTGTAAGTATCTTCTTCGATCATTGAAATTTTCCTTTAGTGTATTGAATCTTTTATGGCTTCAAAATCTATTTTGCAAGATTATCACCAAGATTCCATCAAGGAACCTTTGTAGCATTTTATCTCTCTCATAAATCACTGCAGCGGTCCTTTTCCATAGACCTTGCCTTAGACTTCATTAGTGCTCTTTATTGAGAAAGGCACTAGTCCTTTGTTGTGTCAATCTCTTAAAAAAAATAAAATGGAAAACCTTTGTTTGTTTTTTATGTTTTCTAGGGTAAATTAGGGTTAGGTTACAATAAAATTTGCATTTCATAGCATAAATTACCTTGGGCCTTATAGTCCTACGGTTAGGCCTTGCATGTACCAAATTGGAAAAGCACAAATATCATTTTTCATGTTTTTTTTCAGCCACTAATTAGGGTTGACATCTAAGATTGTTATTGTTGTATTATGTGTTTTGAGCCATTGAAATTTGCTAGAATTTATTTCCTAGCTTATTTTTTAAATAGGTTTTTGCTTCAACTTGTCTATTGAAATTTTTCATGTTGTATTTGTGTTGTTAGAAACCCTAGTTTATAAAATCAAATGGGAATTTAAAGTTAACATGCATTTGGGAATCTATTTTATTCTCTCCAAGACTTACTAAGCCCTCTAGATTTAGCAATAGGATCCTTTAAACTCGTTATTAGGAATTACACCTCACCTCACCCAAAACCTTATTTATTGAACACTATCCTTGGGTGATTTTATCAGCGAAATCCCTAGAGGGTATTTAGCTTAGGAATACTTGGGTTATCTACTCTCTAAGATATGTTGGGGAAGCCTCACTTGTGGGGATAATATAGAGCCACAAAACTGCAAGGGAATAGTTGTTAAAGGTGATAGTGGTGACTGATCCCATCGTTTCTCTTAATATAGAGTTCTTAGTGAGGCTTTGGACTGAGCTGATAAAAGTTGAAATTTTATTTATCTTTCCTTTTTATCCTTTTATCTGTATGTACCCCAATGTTGTTGATGGTTGAAATCCTTTGTCATGGCCTTAGCACAAATGCATAATGGTGGACCATTGCATGCCATAGAGTGGTGGAACATGCATGGTAGTTCTACCCTACAGTGATGACATTTGGCGACACGGGTGTTCTCACAATTGGTGACAACTTCTTTTGTATAGAGGTGTTTAGCAACTAGCTCAATTTATTGCTTGGGGGTGGGGTTCTCGTCTCCAAGTACCGAATTCGGGTACGGGTTCTTCTCAGAAGAACCCATAAGAACCGACTTCTTTTATGAAGAATCGGGTTCTCCATTAAAAAATTTCGGTTCTTTTGTCTTGACGGGTAAGGAGAACCTCGATGATGGGTACATAGAACCCCCAAAATTGGGTTCTTTGGGGTTCTTGATCGTATTTTGGATTAAAAGTTAAATTTAAATTTTTTATTGACAGTTAAAGGTAAAACGTAAATACTAAAACCTAAAGGCTAAGTCAACTTTGCTTTCATTTTGTTCACCCTTCGACGACGGCAAAGGACGAGCATTTGACGAGAGGCATTTGGTTTCAGAGGATGAGGTGTTTGAGGGTAATTTGTTGGTGTATGTGCAGGGACCCGAGGTTTCCTCCACAGAGACACTGATGCCTTGAGAAGATTGTTTGCTGGTCTGCAGGTGAGTTGAGACACAATTCGTGCAGTGTGACTCAATCCACAGAGACGCGTCACACACTCCACAAGTAGTTGACTCTTGACTCTTGCCCACCTTAAGTGAAAAAATGAAATGTACCCTCGAACACATGTAATTAAAGCAAAAAATTACATTCAAGATTCAAAATCCTAACAATGCTAAAAGGAAAATGAGAACAACACAGGAAATTAATCTGCCTTTTATAGCAATTTCTCACAGGAACTGTTGTGGGAAATCTGTAACAACATGCTTTTGCTGATTTTAATATTTATACATAAAACCACTTACATGTTGCAGAAAAGTTTATTCTAGCTTACTTGGTGATTTTGTTTGACAATACTCTTTTACATTTACTTTTAAGTTATGGTTATGACATGAAAAGTGCAGTGATTCTCTTTCCTTAGATATCCAAATGTACCAATGGTCCATGTGATGTTAGTGTTTTCATGGTTTTCATTGTCAACACTGAAAAGCAATTAGCCAATTGTCGAAAACCATCATATTTTTTCAACACTAAAGCATCATCAAAATATGGCATAGTTTAAATCATAAATATTTTAGTTTTCTTGTTTAAAGTTGAAAAATATACAAATTCATATATATTATAATTTATAAAATATAATATTTATATATTATATATATATATTATAATATACCCCCAACGAACCCATGGACCCTGTTTCAAAAAATGACGTACATGTCCCCGTCCCCGTCCCCGCATCCACGTTTCCTGGCAAAATAGCTATTTGGTCATGTTATTGTTGACAGTTGCTAGATAACCTATTTCATTCCATAATTTAATGGTCTATTTTCTATTATATGACTTTGAAATTTGTATTTTTGCTTGCACTTCTAGATGGTTGATGCTCGAATGATTAATTATTGATATATTATGGATGCCATTTCTACCTGCATTAATATACAGATATGCATGTTTTGACATATTTTGCAACTAATTTGGCATTCTATATATATGCTCAAGTGTGCGTATAAAGCAAATGCTCCTGGGACACTCTACTCCCAAGGTGTTTTTGGAAAATGATTCTCCTCCTCCCACTCCTCTCCATGCTCTGGTAATTATGGTATCAATACATTGTGGGGTGCCAAGGTCACACCTATAGAAACCAAAGGCAGATCTAAATTCGAGAGCATGCTGCTGGGAAATCTGAAGTGATGTATGGACTGCTAAGGGACAAAAGGCAGAAGCCAAAAAATCCATGGAGGGATGCCTTGGAGGGTATGGGCGGAGCATTAGAGCCCCTTGGACCTATCATTGGAGGAAGAGGAGCAAATGTTGTGCGGTGGGTCATCATCCTTGTATCACTCATAGCATTTAATATTGAAAAGAAAAAAATTGTGATAGAAGGCTGTGCAGAAGCACTGGAAGAACTAGTCTGCTGCATGCCCTTGCCCCTCAAGGGAGGGGCCTGAGTTTGCAATCCCACATAGGTCTTGTTCACAGGGGATAGAAGCCCTTCTGGGATCTCTCAGATCTCAACCCTGTTAGAATGGTGCTCTTTTCAACTTGCCCATTGCTCGAGATTTATGTTATATGAAATATATGGCTGCCACCATGTATAATTCTGTGGAAATATGTAGCCACTGTGAAATTATTTTGGTACTGTTAGAGTTATTTTTGTTTTAGGTTTGTCAAATTATTTCTCCTGCACAATATACTTTTGCTTTTAAATATAATAAAATCTATACAATTTTCCATCTTAGATTTTTTATTTTATTTTAATAATTTGCTATTTTTTACAATTAAACACCTAATAACTCTACACTTTTCACTTGCCTTTAGTACGTTACTTCAAATATTTGAGTGTTTTCTATGTGCATAATTGCCTCGGTTTTGAGGCTGTCTCTCTTTATGCAAAACTTGGATAACTCCAGATATTTATGCCCAACTTTGACTTAGCAGGATTCTCAGATGTCTCTTGATTGAGCGATGGTTGGTTTGATTAGAAATATTTAGCACATAGGCAGAAATGTATCCGAAGAATTGATGATTTGTTTCGTTTATATCGATCACGTGTCGTGAATACATATGCATATGAGAGGAGAAACAATCTGCAAAAATATACATGCTGACAACAAAACAACATTGTAGACTCCAGGTCATGCCTTCAATCAAAACCATCAGCCTACTCATTAAATATTTGAGTATTTTACTAGTTCATTACCCTGGGCATCAACATACAGATCAATGGTCCCCTAAAGGATGTTTTGCCTCAACACCATGACCTACTGTTTGGACATATGGGATTAAGACATCCTTAAACCATTTAACCATATTGTACCACAATATGGGCATCACCTTTGCCAATCTGACATTAATTTTCCTGGGTTTGCCTCAAACCCATAGTCCTATGAGAGTCATTTGTATTTACCCTTTAATAAGATTATTTCAAATTTGCAAATCAGTCATGACATTGTGGAAGATTGCACTTTAAAATAAGGCCAATCGTACTGACAATTGCAGCCTAAATTTCCACATTTACACCTAAGTTGGATGTTTCTGGTAGATACTGTCATGAAATGAGGTACGCAACAGCTGCTACCTGTAATATTCCCAACGGGAAATAGACAGTAATACACAGAAATACAAACATGCAACTATATAGAACAAAATGCCGGAACTAGAATATGGAGCAAGTACACATAAAATACCAGAACGCTAAGCCATTTTATTAATCTGAGAATACATATATGGGTACAAGAGATAATCAGAATAAGTGCACCTATCCTTGCACAAGGCAAGTGACGAACCCTCTCAGAATAAGAAATGGCTACAATAGAGACTGCGTCCTAGTTGCTGAAGAAATCTGCCGTAGAAAGCTGCTGCTGCAATGTACTAGAACTAGGGGCTGATCCCCTCACCGGAATGAGCTGAAAATCGGAAGGCTGCCTGTACTCACTGCTTCGGACAAAACCCAAAAACCATGAAGCAAATGCACCACCTCCGAAAAACCACCACTGAAGCCCTCCTCAAAGAAAACGCTGTCTCTCCCAGCACAGCGCAGAGGCTCAAGAAGAATGCTGGAAAAGGGCCACAAATCCCTCTGCAAAACTCTCCAACTGAACAATCAATCCCTCCAAGCTGAAAGTACGCTGAGGACTCCACGAAAATCCCCACAATTGAGCTGCACCAACACCAACTGCGTCCTCCCTCCTGGACTGCGCAGTCACTCTATGAGACCCAGCTCCTCTGCAAACGTCCACCAAAATCTCCTGCAAATCAACCGCTAAAACTGAAGGAATACCTTGCTCGAGCAGGCACACGAAGTCCCCCGGGGCCAAGGGCGAGATTTCCGACCGGAGACACTCAGTTCGCACTAAACAGTGCTGCAGACCAACTAAACAACCGGCGTGCTCCTCCTATGCCTGCGCAGTTGCCTTTGGAGCCTACGTGAGGCCTCTCTCATGTATGTGTGGACCCCCAAGGCTTTCCCCTTTAAGTTACAACGTTCATCTACTAGGAAGCACTTTATTTTATTAAAGTGAGTTGACCCCCTCTTTTTCACTTTTATTTATTAATTTAACTATAGGCGGCAAAACTATACAAAAATGAAATATTCCAATTAGCGGTGCTAATTAGGAATATTACAGTCTCCCCCGGCAGAACATTGCTTGTCCTCAAG